>CM032912.1:10928594-11490526 GCA_019202805.1 Arabidopsis suecica | reverse complement strand
TTTTGTATTGGTGTTTTAAGTTGTTCTTCTATTTTTTTTGTAAGTATTTCTTCTTGGTAGAGATTGAATATGTTCTTTTATTTTTAATGAGAATTTATTGTTTTTTGAATAGTGTTCTGTTGTAAGGTTAAGACTTCTTTTATTTTATTGGTGATAGAAATTTAAATAGTAGCTTAGCGCCTACTACTTTAGTTATTACCCCTAATTCAGATACTTTAAAGGATAAATTTGTGTAAGAAGGGAGTTCCTAAAATTATTTCTTGGGATAAATTCTTTACTAATATAAATTGATTGTAAAACAGTATCCTTCATTACAAACTTTTGCACAGGGTAATTTGTATTGTACTTTTAAGTTAGTGCCATTGGCTCCACTTAGTTTTTCAGTAGTTTTTCATAGTATTTTGTTGGTATTATTCCTTCACGGATACAGTTGTAATCGGCACCTGAATCCATTAAGGCTATTACTTCTATTTGGAAATCATATCCTATGTGTAATTTTATTTTTGTATACCATTTTTGATAATTAATTTTATTGATTATCTGGATGTAGTCTTGATTATCTTCATGATTTTCTTTCATTATTAGATTGCTTGATGAAGGTTGATATCTAGAAATATTATTTTCTAATATTGATAATTTTGCATCTATTTTTAATTGATTCAATTCTTGTTTATTTACTGTCATCTGTAACTCTTTTATCTGTGTTTTTAATTGCTTAATTTCATTTGTAATTCACCAGTGGTGACCTGTTTAAATAAACTCTGCGTAGGATATTTTTCGTATATTTTGTTTAAACTAAACGATTCTTGAGTATCGAATCCGTTTTCTCTAGTTATTATGTCTTTTAGTTTTATCAGATATTGCTTTTTAATTTCTGGGTCGTCTATTTTATCTATTATATCTAGTAAGAATTGTTTATCACTATCTTTTGTTATTACATTAATTAATTTACAATTGCATATTCCGTTACAAGTATGATTTGATGATTCTTGTGATTCTGAAGAAGAATCACTTAAATCTTCAATATCATTTATTGTATTATCGCTATTAGTTTCTTCTGTTTTTTCTGATTCAGAGGTTAGTAATAGTTTGGCTAGTTTATCTTGGATATCGGGTTGGTCTTGAAATATTTCATTTATTTTTTTCTTTATTTTACAGTCAGTGGATTTATGTCCAGGTCTTTTGCAATTCCAGCATATTATTTCATTTTTAGTATTTTTAGAGTATTTTTTATTTTTTGAATAAATCTTGTTTTTTGAGTAATTTTTATTTTTAGAGTGAAATTTATTCATTGGTTTATCATAATTTCTATTTCTATGGAATTGCTTATTTCTTTGTCTATGCTTAATTCTTCTTTCTCTAGATGGTGGATTAAGTTGAGGAAAGCCGTATTGTTCACAAAACGATCCCATTGAAATTTTAAATTTGAATTTATCATTGCGTTTTTTATCACGTTGTTCTTGACATATTGCTAACCCTTGTTTTTTAGTAAATGCAAATAATTGACCGTAAGTTATTGTATCCCAAGGGATTGGTTGTCCTCCTGAATATTCTCTTAATTTGTTAAATACTCTTTCAGAGAAGAAAGATGGTAGTCCAGAGACAAATCTTTCTTTCCAAAATGCTTGATTACAATCATTTCTTTGAAATATGTTTGTAATAAAAATATCTTTATACCATTTAAAATCACTTAATGTTGGACATCTTAAATTGGTTAATATTAATTTTTTGCTTTCTAATTCTTCTTCTGGATTACCAATGAAATGCATAGTTATTGTATGGATTAAAACTTCTACGGCATTTTCTTTTTCTACTTCTTCCCAGGAATTATCGGGGTTATATGTTTTTATTTTTTCAATATGATTAATAATTTTTTCTTGAATGTCCAAGTCTATTGAGTTATCCCACCAAAATTTTAATGCGCCAGTAAAACCAGCTAGTAGCATAATGCAAGTTTGTCTATCAGTTTTTCCTCTAGCTTTATAAGCTAGAGCAGCCATACCCATTTCTTGTAATAGGCTCATTATTTCGTATTCTGATTTACCATCTATATTCCATTCATATAGACCATCTCCAGTATACATACTTGCATTGTATTTATAATGTTCTTCAAATAGAATATCTGGTGGTGAGTGCCTTGAGTAATATGGTTTATTACTTTTGATATTTCGGTTTTTTATTCTGTTTATTTCTTGTTCTTCAATTTCCGAAGATTGACTATCGTCAGCTTCGTCTATATTATTAATAGCATTTTTCCCTCTATCTATATTGTCTAATCTAGTAGAGATAGATTTTAATATTTCATTATCTGCAAATTTAATTTCTCTTTTAAATGGTTTAAACATAGGTGTAGATACTGAACAAAACGGTTTTGGTATTGAATTTTCTTCGTTAATTGTATCCAATTTATTATCTATATTATCAATTTGTTTAGCTATCGTATGCAGTATTTGGCTTTGAAAATTATTCTGTTGATAAATATTTTTTATTTCCTTTTTGGTTACAGTATCATTATCATTTTCGTTAGCCCCGGTCTTGAATGGAACCGCTATAATTTGTCTATTACTTGTTTGTATTTTTAAATCGGTTAATGGTGGATGTATTGAATTAGTTTTTTTACCATCTAATTGTTCCCATGTTTGGCTTAGTGAAGAATTTACATTAATTTCTTTAAATGGATAATTTATTTTATTATTTGTTGAATAATCTTCAAACCATATGAAAAATGGAATATCTATTTCTTTTTCTATCATAAAATCATACCATTTTGTTCTATAATCTATTGTTTGTTGTTTATTAAAAGTTTTGAAATACCATTCTCTTTTTTCTTTATTTTTTAGTGAGTAAAAATCTTCTTTGATGTATTCTTTGTTTATTTCAAAATCTTTTATAATAACATTTATTGATTGAAAATCAGATTGTGTAGGGGACGTTGGGTATATATTAGGTTCAGGTTCTGCTATTGGTGCTTTAAATTTAATTGGTTCATTTTGATTTATATTTTCCGAATCTTCTTCTTTACTAGTTTGACCAGGATAATATTCGGAAAAGGAAGCTCTTGCAGGAGTTCTATATATTGAGCTATTTGAATAATATGAACTAATTCTTGGTGGAGCAGGTTCTCTAAAAGATCCAAATTTTAATAATATTTTTCCATCATTCTGTTCAAATATTTTTGAGATATTTCTTTGTTCAAAATTTCTTGGAGGTTGTGTAATATCTATTTTCCATTGATCTGGGATAGTAATTTCGTTCCATTTTAATTGTTTCGGTGTATATGTAGATGAAGGAGTATCTTTACTATGCATAGCTAGTATTGTTGTTTCCCCTTTATCATCTTGTAGTAAACATCTTGGATTAAATTCTGAATTGGATTGTTTAAAATAAATTCGGTATAAGAGTAGATAACCATGCCGTTCATTTTGGAATTTGACTTCTGGTAAATGAACGTTTAGCACTAATGTGTTGAGTATGGTTGGATCATGAAGACTAACTTGAAAATTAGGTGCGCAATTAAAGTAGACTGCCCCATTACATAAATTTGATTGTACTACACCAAGAAGTGAGTCTTCAAATTTTAGAAGGGTTTTGTCTCTTAATAACATTAAAATGGGTGAATCAATTCCTGTTCTTGATAATGGTTTTATTGCTATTTGAACTAATCCGAAATGAAGATAGTTGAATCCCTTTTGCTTATATTTATCTAGAGCTATCGAAGATAATAATTTAATTTCTTCGAATTCATGTTGTAGAGATATTGTTTGTTCATGTTCTTTTATTGAATAAGCCGTTTTAAAGTCAAATGTTCCGATTTGATATATATGTTCAGCATTAATATGTGGTAAGGAATCCCTTGATATTTCTTTATTAAATGTTGATATTTTTGATATTATTTCTCTTGAGTTTATTGTTGATTTAGAAGTTGATGATTGGCCGGATTTTAACAATTTTCTAAATGAGGATGCCATTTTTAAATTTTTTAAATCAAATACATCTTAGCAAGAGACTAACCTGGTTTACCTTGACACGGCTGCGGTTTACCAACGGTCTTACTGCCTTCCTTCTGAGGTCTTGCTGCCTGGAACACCTTTGGCTTCAATGTCTCGGTAGAAGAGGTCCGTTTCTTTCTAAAAGTTGATTTTAAAATTTAAAATGAAATCCTTATTTTTGAAAACTGAAAATCGATCGTTTTAGCGACTGATACCATAAATCTCTATTCTTGCTTATGAATGCTATTTTTGTTAAATATTGCGTGAACAGTAAAAGTGAACAGTACTTTTGCTACAGTAACTCTTGAATAGTAATTTATTTTTTATTTTTATTTTTAAATCCTTACAAATAGAGACTTTGAAATTTAAAACTTAAAACTCGAAAACAAAAGATTTCTAGAGAGAAGTTTTTAGAGAGAAGGGAGAGCGATTTGTGAATTCGTGTCTTCCTCGGTTTGAGGTTGCTTCTGTATTTATAGGTGGAGTTGAGTAGCTGTTGCGTGGACGCGTGTCATCCATCGGGCGGTGTTGATACGTGTCGTTGATCTAACGTTGCCGACATCTTTGGATGACTTCATTGCTTACGTCTTGTGTGATGTCATTGCTTACGTCTTGCGTGATGTCATTGCTTACGTCTTGTGGGATCCTTTTGTTTCTTTTGTCTTGAATATTTTTTACAGAGTATATACTCCGTATATTATTTAAAACTACTAATAAGTAATAATACCTAGTTCGAGTATAATAACATTTTAATAATATACTGAGTCTATACTCTGTAAAAAATATTCAAGACAAAAGAAACAAAAGGATCCCACAAGACGTAAGCTAGCTCAAGAGTTAAGGATTGCCACATCCTTTATATACTACCCAAAGATCTTAATCCCAAGCAATGTGGGACATTCTAATAGGCCTCCTCGAGATGTGGGTGGGAAACGGTCCAACGGGAAACAGCCCAAGCCCAACATCTCGGAAATACAACAAGACATGCCACTTATATGGGCCACATAGGTGGGAAACCATTTTTGTGGGAATTTGCTTGTTGGGCCAACCTTGGGCTCTGATACCATATTAGGAATGTGGCCTAACTTAACCCAAAAGCTAGCTCAAGAGTTAAGGATTGCCACATCCTTTATATACTACCCAAAGATCTTAATCCCAAGCAATGTGGGACATTCTAATATCCTTAACTCTTGAGCTAGCTTTTGGGTTAAGTTAGGCCACATTCCTAATATGGTATCAGAGCCCAAGGTTGGCCCAACAAGCAAATTCCCACAAAAATGGTTTCCCACCTATGTGGCCCATATAAGTGGCATGTCTTGTTGTATTTCCGAGATGTTGGGTTTGGGCAGTTTCCCGTTGGACCGTTTCCCACCCACATCTCGAGGAGGCCTATTAGAATGTCCCACATTGCTTGGGATTAAGATATTTGGGTAATATATAAAGGATGTGGCAATCTTTAACTCTTGAGCTAGCTTTTGGGTTAAGTTAGGCCACATTCCTAATAGATGTGTAGTGACTAAACTAAACTGATTTAAATGAAGAATTATATAGATGTTTACTGTACTTGGATAAAGAAGTGATTGTTCGATGAGCATATTTAATATTCTTACGATCTTATCTTTGTATGCTTGTTTCTACTGCATGTGGTACTGGACTAGTAATGTCATTTTCAGTAGATTATTTTCATTTATGTCCCATTGATTTGAATAGTTTCGGAAACTAAGAAACCATCTAAAAGTAGAATGATTTGTTTCTTTTCCACAATCATAAAATAAATGAATACTATAAGAAACTGATATTGAGTCAAAAAATTGCTCTACCTAAGAGATTAAATATACGTTTTTCTAGTAAGTTCATAAAAATTCAGTCGGTTTGCAATGCCACGTAAAGAATCATATTTCTAGTAAATCGACACGTCATCAATAAGAACAAAAAGAGCTTCACACGTCAGAAAGTATTAAATACAAAAATTGACGTTATACAGTATATAAAACGAAACCTAGCTGTCTGTACACGTGGCAGCGTTATAATCCCCGACCTTTGTTTTTTTTTTTTTTTTTTTTAGGGTTTTCTCACCTGTCTAATCCATTTTTTTTATAAAACGTTTTAGGTAAAGACACGCCGATTAAGAAGATCTACTTTTTAAAAGTTCAGCCAATCATAAAAGAGACTACATAATAGAAATAATCATAAAATATTAAAATAATATATAATTTGCACAGAAACTTGAAAACGATTTATATTGTAAAACAAAAAAATTTCTCCAAAACGCCTTATATTTTAAAACAGAAAGAGTAAATATTAATAATATCACACACAAATTATTATTGTTTGTTAATTTAATAATAATATTTGACTATTATGTATTCTAATAATTGAGATATTCCGTCACAAATCTTAATATATTGTTACACTTTACAGGTGCTCATACTTAGTGGTGTCGAAAGCTTTACAGGGACTCACTCCTCTACGCGTAATTTTAAAAAGGAGAACCCATTAAGATCTTTTCTATATAAGTACAATCTCCTAATATTAAAGTAAATTTTCTTTTTTGTAAATTATATTCTTAGTGAATCGTTTATTGGTTTTGCGTACGTGGAAATGAACATGATATTTGAGTAGGAATCGCTTCTTATTAACGTCTCCAAAATACAAAACATTTATGGGATTATTGTTGATTTTGCCTTTTTTTATCAAAATCTTTTGAAAATGCCATTTTCATTAAAATCTTACGGATTTGCCATTTTTTACACTTAAAAATGTACGTATTTCAGATTTTTTTTGGTAAAAATACGTAGTTTATACAAAATACTAAACCCTAAGAACAACCACAACCGACTAAACCCAAACATAACGAATAAAACGCATGTTAAATCATATTTTCGTAGCCTGAAAAAGGGCAAAATCCATAAACTATTCAAAAAAGGGCAAAATCCACAAATGCCATCCCAAAAAATGGCAAATCCATAATTGATTCAACATTTATTCATCTTTTAAACGACGTTTCGTTTCACTTTTCCTGTTTCCGCGTTTTTTGAAACGCAATTTACCTTTTATCGATTCGGCGATTTTTAGTGGATAGACTGATAAAACAATTAATTAGAATGGTGACTAATAAGTGTTAAAAAAAAAAAAAAGAATGGTGACTAATAAACGAATTATTCGTAATGTTTGTTATATATTGAAGCAGTCGGTGCATAAAGACGAAAATGTGTTGATGTTAGTATGTTTTCGTTATCGCTTACTATTAATAGAGCCTTGGTATAAGTAACTAACTAAAATGTATTCACAAGTAAACAATGCCAAAGTTTAGTATAGTCCAAAGTTCAAATACTCTCTATATTATAAAAATTTAATTTATGGGTTCGAACTCGGAAATACAGTGAAAGAAAAAATTGGGGGATAAGACACCAGAGTATTCAAATCTTTTTTCCTTTTTCTATTTGTTAGTAAATGCAAATTTCCAAAATAATTATACAAGAAGAGACCATACTAGGTAATCTGAGAAATAACGTAATACATTAATACTTATGTGACTCTACGGTGCACGTAGTCAAACTTTTATTCAATTTATTAATATAGTCTTAATTTCCAAAATTATTTGTTTGATTTTTCTTAATAATTAGATGATATGCCACATAGTAAATTATAAAATTTCAGCTCTTTAAATGTTACTTCTAAATAATCTAAATAATACTGCATGTTTTAAATTGGTAAAAAATGTGAAAAAGTTTTTGTTAACCTTTACTTCTTTTTTTTTCTTTTTTCTTTTTTCTTTTCTTTAGATAGATTCCTTTATAATTAAAGTAACAAACTAATAATCCTTAGATTTATTTAATCAAAAAAATAAAAAGGAAATTGATGCCAATAGCATTTAATTAGCGCGTGCCACGTAGCTTAGTTTCCAAGAAAATGGAAATTACCCATAACCGGCCCAAGAACTCGAATTTAGTTACCCATTAACCCTAGATCTATATATTTGTTCACTACTGTTTCATCCCAAACTTTAGAGAGAGAGAGAGCATTCTAAAAGTTTTCCAGCGAGAAGTAGTCACATTCTCCGGCGAACTAACCGGAATTTTGTCTCCAGGTAAAAATCGAGTTGTTTCTCGTCTCGATTTTTGCTTCAACCGACTAAGAAACGAGTTCCGGATTTCGAGAATATAGATTAATTTAAACGACTAATAAAAAATTTAATTGTTTTTTTTTGGGTTTAAATTAAAAATTTGCAGTGTTGGTCGCTTTGTCTCCTTTTTGTTCTTCTTCTTCGTCTTCTCTAGTCTTACTTGTTTTGAATTTTTGTTGACTACTTCTGGACTAACCGTTCCATAGCGTTTTTCTCGTGGTGGTAGTGACTTCGTGTTCATCGTTTTTTTTTTTCGATTTTACATGAAATTGTTGTGATTCAAGGCTAATGTCATGGATTTTTGAAGAAATCTGAGAAAATTTCTGTGGTTTTTTGTCGTCTCTCATAGTTGGTTTTGACGCACTTGTTTATTTTCTCTGGATTTTTCCCAGAGAGAAGATACTTTGTTTCGAAGAGATATTTATCTTTTTCTTTCTTTTCTTTTTTTTTCCCTGAGAAATTGCTTTTTTCCTGCTTGATATTTCACGTGGTTGTCGAAAGCAGAAGCAACCTTTAAACAGAAAACTTACTTATCTTATAATTTTTTGTTTTCTTTGTTTTTTTTTCGCAGTGGTTTTGAGATTTAGGGATTGAGAGTGGTTCTTCTCTCTTGCGACTGCAACGATGACGAGTCTCTTGAAGCCATCGCCGGGACGACGACGGGGTAGCGATTTGGAGTCTGGTAAGACTGATAACGCTGACTCCGATAGCGATACTTTCTACATCCCCTCGAAAAATGCTTCAATTGAGCGGCTTCAACAGTGGAGAGTAAGACCTAGTTTGTTTGCTTTTTATGAACAATTGTTTTTTGGCTTTTCGATATGAATGCTTGTTTATATGTTAATCAGTGTTTTCGTTGTTGTTGTTGTTTGTTATTTCGGGATTGGTTTGTTCTATATGTTTGAGCTAACAATGAATGGTGTTTATTAACAGAAAGCTGCTTTGGTTCTCAATGCCTCCCGGAGATTCCGTTACACCTTGGACTTGAAGAAGGAGCAAGAAACGAGGGAAATGCGACAGAAGATCAGAAGTCATGCTCATGCTCTTTTGGTAAATTTGTCTGGCAACTAGTTAATCATATGTCTCTATTATGTGATTGTGCATTTTAGTGATTAGCCTCTTCTATTTCTTTGTTAGGCTGCGAATCGTTTTATGGATATGGGACGTGAGCAAGGTAATTTTGGCTAACTGTGTACTTTGGTGTTGTGCATAATCTGGTTCTAAATGTGTGAGAAGAAAGTCTTTATGTATGAACTTGTTGATGTGTTCTTTTTTTCTCTTCAGGAGGGGAAAAAACAACAGCGCCTGCAACTCCGGCTGGTGATTTTGGAATTACACCTGAACAGCTTGTGATAATGTCAAAGGATCACAACACTGGTTCCCTGGAGCAATATGGAGGGGTATGTTTTCTGTCATGAAACGTGCTTATGTCTGGTTTTTGTTATAGCTTGTCTCTAATTAACTTATTGGTATGCATGTATTTGTTGCATCAGGCTCAAGGATTGTCAAATTTGCTCAAGACAAATCCAGAGAAAGGTATCAGTGGAGATGATGATGACTTGCTAAAGCGCAAGACCGTTTATGGATCAAACACCTATCCTCGCAAGAAAGGCAAAGGGTTTCTGGTATGAAGATGCATATTTATTATTAGCTCTATGCTACAAGTTAGGTTTTCTCTGCTCACTTTCTTATAAAGCGTGTTGGTTTTTTGTTAATCATTACAGAGGTTTCTTTGGGATGCTTGCCATGATCTCACCTTGATCATTTTAATGGTTGCTGCAGTAGCGTCTTTAGCACTTGGGATAAAAACAGAGGTTTGTGATGAAATTAATCAACTAAATTTGGATCCTCCCTCTTTCCCCAGTGTAATGTCACCTCCAAATTAACCTTGGTCTTACATATCTTAGCTAATTTGGACAACAATCATTGACAGGGTATCAAAGAAGGATGGTATGATGGAGGAAGCATTGCATTTGCTGTGATTCTTGTGGTTGTTGTGACAGGTAATTTTAACTTGTTTCACTTTTTTTTTTTTTTTTTGTGTCAACAAACTTGTTTAATATAATAATTTTGATAATGACTCTTACTGTTATTTTGATGCTTTCTTCTCCTTTGCAGGTGTCAGTGACTACAAACAGTCGCTCCAGTTTCAAAACTTGAATGATGAAAAGAGAAACATACATCTGGAGGTATAAATTTGCCCCACTGATACTTCTCCTCATACACTCTTTTTCTTGTTTCCTTCTTAGTTACACTACACTCTCTGTTGATTGCTGCACAGGTGGTAAGAGGTGGAAGACGAGTGGAAATTTCGATCTATGACATAGTGGTGGGTGATGTCATACCCCTCAACATTGGCGATCAGGTAAGTGATTTATTCTTCTCCTGTTAATTTTGTTTTTGTCCATATTACCGTGTCTAATCGAAAATGAAAATTATCTTTAGGTTCCTGCGGATGGAATCCTGATAGCTGGCCACTCTCTTGCCCTTGATGAGTCTAGCATGACTGGAGAGAGCAAAATAGTGTGTTTTTGTTTCTTGTCATAGTGAAATTGTTGATTTTCTTGTCTCTTCTTGGTATAACTCTTTAAGTGTCGATTTCCCTGTCATTGCCAGGTTAACAAAGACGCCAACAAGGACCCATTCTTAATGTCTGGCTGTAAAGTGGCAGATGGAAATGGTTCTATGCTGGTAGGATTACGGCCTAGTTTTTCTTGTTCCATAGCAGAATTGATCTCTCAGGAGATAGTTGTAATTCTCTTCCATTTGTGTGATATGTGTGTTATTTTTCTTTCTGCAAGGTTACTAGTGTTGGAGTCAACACTGAATGGGGATTGCTGATGGCCAGTATTTCTGAAGACAATGGTGAAGAAACTCCATTGCAGGTTGGTATCTTAAACCATTGTTAATGTAAGCTTTAAATTTTTACAAATCGAGCTAATCTTTGACTTGCTTGAACCAGGTGCGCTTAAATGGGGTAGCTACTTTTATTGGTTCAATTGGATTAGCGGTTGCTGCTGCTGTACTAGTGATTCTTCTGACTCGGTATGAATGCTATCTTTGCTGCTTATTATTTTGGAACTCGGCCATATCATGTTCACTGCAAGAGAACGATTCTAGTTGACATTATGCGAATTGTGTATGTTGTCCTCTTTATTTTTCAGATATTTCACCGGTCACACTAAAGCCGCTAATGGAGGTCCTCAATTTGTTAAAGGCAAGACAAAAATCGGTCATGTAGTTGATGATGTGATCAAAGTCCTTACCGTAGCGGTATGTTTCCTAGTTAACCATCTTAGTATAATAGGGATTCGGGATCCAGCAGTAAATATCTGTAATTTTCTTTAGTAATGCTAATACTCGGCTATTGCTGCAGGTTACAATTGTCGTAGTGGCAGTGCCTGAGGGTCTTCCATTGGCTGTTACTTTAACGTATGTATTTCCTATCTTGGCTATATCAGACCTTTTAGTTTACTTCTCTTTGCTGATTATATTTGCTTTTCTTGTATTTGTTTTCAGCCTTGCCTATTCAATGAGGAAAATGATGGCAGATAAGGCTTTGGTATGATTATTTGACCTTCTCTCTATCCTTCTTCTGGTTGGGAGGGAACAATATATATGATTCTTTTGGTATTTCTATTATATATCATGACAAAGAGTTGACGTGCAGGTGAGGAGGCTATCTGCTTGCGAGACAATGGGCTCTGCCACCACTATTTGCAGCGATAAAACTGGAACACTAACTTTGAATCAGGTGTGTTTTGTGTTTACAAATCTGAGTTCGCTCCATGTTAGAGTACGACTCAAGTGAACAGTTTCGCCACTTGATGATACTAAATGTTTTTTCTTTTATTTTAAAGATGACAGTGGTTGAGTCGTATGCTGGGGGCAAAAAAACTGATACTGAACAATTGCCAGCAACTATCACTTCGTTAGTTGTTGAAGGAATATCTCAAAACACAACTGGTAGTATTTTTGTCCCAGAGGTAAGTTTTAAGCTTTGATATTCTGACTGAAGGATCAGACTTTCTAGATAAGTTCCTTAACATTGCTTCTTTGTTGAGAAGACAAGACTCATGGGATTTTATTTGCTGACAGGGCGGCGGTGATTTAGAGTACTCTGGTTCACCAACAGAAAAGGCCATTCTTGGCTGGGGAGTTAAGGTTTAATTTTTAACTTTTTATCGTTTTCTGGTTCGAAATTTTATACCTATGAGTTGAAGGGTGATATGTGTTTTTTCTCTTTTAGCTGGGAATGAATTTTGAGACAGCCAGGTCGCAGTCTTCAATCCTTCATGCTTTTCCATTTAACTCAGAGAAGAAACGTGGTGGTGTTGCTGTAAAAACGGTAAATGTCTGCAGCCTAAAATGTAGATACTATGTGTTTTTGGGGTATAAAATCAGTTTTCTTGATCTCTTTCTTAGCTGAGGAATTTTTGTACTCTATTTCTATAAGGTTGCGTGAAAGATATAAACGGGTCTACTATAGTCGAAATAATATATATGCAGACTCTACATAAGCACAATTCAGTTTTTTTTTTTTTCCTGACTTTTTCTTCTCTTCGATATATCTTTTCAGGCTGATGGTGAAGTTCATGTTCACTGGAAAGGAGCTTCTGAAATTGTCCTGGCATCATGCAGAAGCTACATCGATGAGGATGGTAATGTGGCACCAATGACTGATGACAAGGTTTGTGAAAAGTCTAATTTATTAACCTCCGAACTCATATGTATTTGTATGAATCTGTGATTAGCCTTTGGGTTGTCATGATGCTTAGCCCACTCCAATTTCTTTGATGTTACCAGGCATTGTTTTTCAAGAATGGCATTAACGATATGGCTGGAAGAACCTTACGATGTGTTGCACTCGCCTTTAGAACCTATGAGGCTGAAAAGGTCCCAACAGGCGAAGAGCTCTCAAAGTGGGTACTCCCAGAGGATGACCTTATTTTATTAGCTATAGTAGGCATAAAGGTGAGGATCGATTGATTTGTTCATTTATGTACATATTGGCATGTTGTTACTTAATTTGTGGTATTGTGGCTCTCGTCCTTTGAGATCAATTTCGGTTTACTGCTTCACATTTCATAGTATTCCATTATAGGCAAATTTTTTTTATAGATCAGACAACAACCCGCATGTCATGTCCTGCATTATTCTTGGTAGAGTTTCTTATCGAAATGTTTGAAATGTGCACAGGATCCATGTAGACCAGGAGTCAAAGATTCAGTTCAGTTGTGTCAAAATGCTGGTGTCAAGGTAATTCTTTTGTTCGATTTAAACAAAAAAAAAAAAAACAGAAAGACAAGTGACAGAAATTTATTGTTTAGCCTCTTAATAATGCTGCATGATTACTTCATGATATCTGTGGATGTTCAGGTTCGTATGGTTACTGGTGACAACGTCCAAACTGCCAGGGCTATTGCCTTGGAATGTGGAATATTAACTTCAGATTCAGATCTCTCTGAGCCTACTCTCATTGAAGGAAAATCATTCCGTGCGATGACTGATGCAGAAAGGGACAAGATTAGTGACAAAATTTCGGTACTGTTCTCAACACTGCTTTTTAATTATTAAGTTTGAATGTGTTGGTATGTACATACTTTGAATGTCTTAGTCTCATTCTATGGGGAGGTTTGGCCTGTCACCAGGCTTCACCCAATACAGATATTCTCGTTGAATATCAGATGCATCGGTTTATTGTTATATGATGTAGTAGTAACAGCCTAAATCGAAATTGACTTTGTTGTTACTCCACATGTGAAGGTTATGGGCCGATCATCGCCCAATGACAAACTTCTGCTGGTACAATCTCTGAGACGACAAGGGCATATTGTTGCAGTCACCGGGGATGGGACAAATGATGCTCCTGCGTTGCATGAGGTATAATAATTCTCAAGCAGTTGAAGCAATTTACTGAAATTTAAACTGATAATGTCGAAATCTACATCTACGAATGTTTCTTTTGGCCATGTGTTTTGTCTATATATACTCAGAGAGCCGATCATTTTCTCATTGGTGTTAATTTTTTTGAGTGGATTCAGGCAGATATTGGTCTTGCTATGGGAATAGCAGGAACAGAAGTGGCGAAGGAGAGTTCGGACATCATCATCTTGGATGACAACTTTGCTTCAGTTGTCAAGGTTTATTCAAATTCACTTTTTCCTACTTTATAGATTCATTTGTTGGATTTAAGGTCTGCAAGACTCATAAATCCTTGCTTCATTAGAAAATTTATTGTGAATCCATTATCCATGTAAATTTTGGGCAAATCCAAGAATGTATTTTTCGTAATTGAATCTGTTGCTATTTGGTACTCCAACCTTAAACTTGTGGTGGCTTCTGATATATATAGGTTGTTCGCTGGGGACGATCAGTGTACGCCAACATTCAGAAATTCATCCAATTTCAGCTCACAGTCAATGTCGCTGCTCTCATAATTAACGTTGTAGCTGCTATTTCGAGTGGGGATGTCCCACTTACAGCTGTGCAGGTTTGAGTTTCTGTTGCATTTAGCTCTTTTCAAATCTCACTCTCTAAATATTATATAGTTTTGCTCATACATTTGGCTTTTTCTTTTAACATACAGCTTCTCTGGGTTAATCTGATAATGGACACTCTTGGAGCATTGGCTTTGGCTACTGAACCACCCACTGATCACCTCATGGGGAGGCCTCCAGTTGGCAGAAAGTACTGTTTTTGCAGCTTTTAGTTTCTCACAGTCAAACTTAGTAACACATTTGGTTTTGTAGACATACTTATTGTTGTTTTTATTTGCTTTGACTTCTTTTTGCAGAGAACCTCTTATTTCCAACATCATGTGGAGAAACTTGTTGATCCAGGTAAAAAATCAGTGAATAGACTTTCTGATTATTTGAAATCACCCCCTCTTGTATATTAATAAAAAGTTGAAATATATATCTTTCAGGCTATCTATCAAGTGAGTGTATTGTTAACACTCAATTTCCGAGGCATAAGCATACTTGGCCTGGAGCATGAAGAGCATGCACACGCCACCAGAGTGAAGAACACAATAATCTTCAACGCCTTTGTTCTCTGCCAAGTGAGTACATTAAATCTAAGTCTTCTCTTACTGTATAAAAACCAGAATGTCAACTGTATATGTTAATCAAACTCTATGTTAACAGGCTTTCAATGAGTTCAATGCTCGTAAACCAGATGAGAAGAACATCTTCAAAGGTGTGATCAAGAATCGTCTCTTTATGGGAATAGTTGTCATAACTCTCGTCCTCCAGGTAAATAATAATTTGGTGTATCACAAAAGCATTGTAATTTACATTTCATAAACCTTCATTTCTTTCACACTAAATCAAAACCGTCTTATTTTTCGTTTGCCAGGTTATCATTGTTGAGTTCCTCGGTAAATTTGCTTCCACGACGAAACTTGACTGGAAACAATGGCTAATCTGTGTTGGCATCGGTGTTATCAGGTCACTTTCATTATAATATTGTTTACAGTTAAAAATGTTGAAACATAATTATATATAATCTGTGAAATGCTTGTTGAAACATAACTAACGTTTTAGTTGAACCTTTGTAAATTGACCAGTTGGCCACTTGCTTTGGTCGGGAAATTCATTCCGGTACCGGCAGCTCCTTTAAGCAACAAACTGTCAGCACTGAAATGCTGGGGCAAGAAGAAAAAGTCTTCTGGAGAAGGTAATAATAACTTACAGCTTGTGATTACTCCATTGAACTAAATTCATGTGAAAAGTCCTTGTGTAGTAGGACTTGTTCTGAATTTAAACTAGTAAGGAATTGGTTAGATTATGTAGGGGACTGAAATGAAATTGAAGTTTGAAAAGCATGATTTAAGAATTAACAAGTTCGATTTTTTTCTCAGGTTCCCTCTGATTTGGAGGCCGGTTTATCTCAGACACTCGTGAGCTCGTTTGATACTTTATTAGGACTAACAAAAAAAGCGTTTGGTTTGGTATGGATTTATTGATATTTTTCGGAAACCCCTTAAGTACAGTTTTCGGGGTTCGTTGGTCGGGCAAATTTGGATTTCTCGTTTTCTTTTTTGGTCTTTTTTTCTTTCTGTAATATGATCGACTACCTTTCGAATCATTACTACTGGGTAAAGATTTTAACCAAGAAATCAAAATTCGAAAAAATAGAAACTTTTACTTCCGTGTGACCCAGTTATTCAAGTGGCAAAGTGTTCTTGACCATTTTATTACACCTATTTAAAACTGTTAAATATAAAATAAAATTATACTCTCATATGATAACATTGAATATGGTAACATGAAGTAAATCGCAGTATAACTAATGAAAACATTATACGATAATGAAGATTTAATGTCGAACACATTTACGGGTAAGCGATTACGAGAGAACAATTCAAGTCCCGCGTAAGGAATCTGGAATGTAGGTAGACCAGACATCAATCAATTCCAAACTAGTATAAAACAGACGGTGAACAACTGGTTAACAGAAACCGTAAATAGGTCCCACGTGTCAGCCAAGTTTGGCCACGTCATAAATTCATTATCGGATACGGAAATCACTCGATGAAAAGCCAAAAGGGCCACTCGGTCTTTTGTTTTTCTGTCGACTGATATTTATATTATTTTTTGTTTGTTTCTCGGTCGAATAGTTAAATTTTACACTATATAATAATTAATTTTTAAGCTTTATCCAAATTTTTATAATTGTTCGAATAAAGAACGCGGAGAAAATAAAATAGGTTAAAAAATTCACGCGTGAAAGAAAGAAGAAGAGACTGTAGACACTACATAGACTGGTGCTAAAGTGTTTGGGTTTACTCATTCCCTCTCCTTTTCAAGTGCCAGACACTACTACCACCTCTCTGTTTATTTAATGGTCGGTGAAGAACCGTGATTTGCTCAAATCACCAAAACAATACTCTCTTTCAATCTCCATCTTCCCGTTATCTCCGCCACGTGTTTCTCTCTTTTTGTCTCCTTTCTTCTTCTTCTTCTCCCCTAATCTTAATCTCATAAACCAACAACATCAGTACTCAGTAGTCAGTAGTACCCACACACTCAGTGAGAGAAACCCTTTTTCGATTCTCCACTTTCTTTCTTCTGAAAGATACGATTTTTCGATGTGGGTCAGTGTTGATTTCTCTCTTCTTGGCTTATGAGTTTCAAATTCGAAATCTGAAACTAAAAGCTTTTTGAAACAAATGTTACTGACACCTAAAATGTTTAGTTCTTGGCTTCGAAAAGATGTGAAGAAGATTCTCAAACGCAAAGACAGTGATGCTGGTGAACGAGGTCAATTCAAATAAACTTTACTTCAGTTTCATACTTTCATTGTTTGATTTCGATTTCAACTTCTATGTTTGATTATCCAATCTTACCATAGCAAAAAACCCCAATTTTTTTTTTGAGATTAGGGTTTGATCACCAAAGAGTTGAATTTGATTTTGTAACAATGGTTTCTAATTCAGGAAAAGCATTGGAGGACTTACGAGCATCGTTATTCAACAGATTCCGTTCACCGGAAACTCCAAAGAGACAGCAACAACAACAACATCGTATCTGTGGCCCTACTGTTGCTCTTACTTTCAATTTCATTGTTGCTATTAGCATTATCTTCGTCAACAAATGGGTAATTTTAACCACCAACTCTTTTAAAATCTTCATTAGTGTTAAATACATCAAAGTAATCAGCTTTTTTTTTTGTTTGTTTCTTTTGATTTCAGGTGCTTAAAAATATAGGCTTTGAGTTTCCAGTGTTCCTCACATTCATTCACTACATTGTAGCTTATCTACTAATGGCTCTTCTCAAATCCTTTTCGCTCCTTCCCGCTTCACCGCCTTCTACGAAATCATCGTCTCTTCCGCTTTACACTCTTGGCATTGTAATGTCACTCTCTACAGGACTAGCTAATGTTAGCCTTAAGTATAACAGGTTTTTGAAAATATTCTCTATCTCCTCTTGTTTTCTTATATTGCTCAGACTCTCATATTATTACTCACTTCGTTTTTTTTGTTTCCCAGTGTTGGATTCTACCAGATGGCGAAAATCGCTGTTACGCCTTCTATTGTGTTTGCAGAGTTTTTGTGGTATAGAAAGAGAGTTTCTTTCATGAAGGTAAATGAGATTTTTCTCTCTTTATCACATAATTGTTATATCCAAATCAAAATCTGCATTTGTTTTGTACTCCATTGGATTTGCATTGATCCATTAGGACTAGAGTTACGAAGAGGAAAAACTTTGGTATAGTAAGTAACCTTGTGGTTGTGGCTGATGTTTTTCAGGTGGTTGCACTTACAGTTGTATCTGTGGGAGTTGCGGTTGCGACTGTAACAGATTTACAGTTTAGTCTTTTTGGTGCTTGTGTAGCATTTGCATGGATCATACCTAGCGCAACTAACAAAATCTTGTGGTCCAATATGCAACAACGAGAAAACTGGACTGCTTTAGCGTATGTGAATAAGATTCTTTAGTTTTTGATTTCCGCTCATTCGTTCTCGCTGTATCAACATCTCTTAATACCAATTCTTTTTTTTTTTTTTTTAATCCAGGTTGATGTGGAAAACAACGCCAATCACTCTGTTGTTTCTTGTATCGATGATTCCGTTCTTGGATCCGCCAGGTGCTCTATCGTTCAATTGGAGTTATGCCAACACATCCGCCATTCTTGTTTCCGCTCTTCTCGGATTCTTTCTTCAGTGGTCAGGAGCCTTAGCTCTCGGGTGAGTAAAGCTTCTAATATATTTGTGTGGTCGCTTCAGTTCGATTCTCGTATGTAGGTTTTAAGTACTTCATTTGACTTAAGTTCGATTCGCTTTGGTTTATCTGTTCTGGCTTCGATTTCGTTACAAATAGTGTTCTCAAAGTCCAATTTTTTGTCCATTTATTTTGGCAGAGCAACTTCTGCAATAACACACGTTGTACTCGGACAATTCAAGACCTGTGTCCTCCTCCTTGGAAATTACTACATTTTCGGGTCGAATAGTGGTTTGATTAGCGTTTGTGGTGCGTTTGTGGCGATTATGGGGACTTCGTTATATACATACCTTAACACGAGAGGTCCATCTCTTAAAGCTTCGTCTTCTTCTTCTGCTCTCTCAGACAAGAAGTCAAGATTCAGTGATCTTAAGGATGATGACAAGAGTCTTGAACCTTACGGCTCCGAAGCTGTCTAGTCTAGTCTAACTTTGTAGTATAGTTTTGATTTTAATTATTCCACATTTCATTAGATTCTAATTTCAAATTTTTGTTTGTGTCAAATTCTTGTTTCTAGTTTTCTAATTTCACCCCTGAAAATAAACAACTTTTCTTTTGGCAGCAAGTCTTTCAATTCATTTTTTTGGTTTGTTTTTTTTTCTCTTGTCATCAAATGTTTTTGTATTTTTTTTTGGAGATGTAAATGTGCTGAATATTTTGAAATTTAATGAAATTGTTATTTTTGGCCATCTGAAATATATTTGAAAAAGGATGAAATTTATATGACACTCTTTATATAACAATTTATAATATCAAACATAAACGGGTCGAATACGTATTTGTCTGTGATGATGAAATGAGCCTTATGGGTCGAATAAGTCAAATGGGCCGCTTTTAGTGCTAATTAGTGAGGGAATTAGTCTTAACTATTAAGGAAATGTAATTATCTGACTGTAATTAGTGTGAAGTAATTAATTTTCTAGCTTTCCTCTAAAATATAAATTGATGAATTGTCGGACAAGTAGTACAGTTAAAATTTTCACTTGTACAATCGTTTTCCCCGAGATCCAAAACTCTGTAAATCTGAAACCGTCGGCCGATTTCCCCGCCGCCGCATCTCCGGTAAGCCAATTTCTCTTTCTTTGCTTTGTTTTTCCTCTTCCACCGCCGCGAATTCTCCATACGCATTATGAGTAGATCAGACTCCTTGGTGATTGATTCTGCTGATCCATTTCGAATTTGATGTGATGATCATAGTTTGATTACGATTCGCAGATCGGATCTGTAAAATCTGTATTCATCTTCGCACCATTGTTGAACAATTGAAATCGTGAGATGAAATGCATGATTTCGTAACTCAATTCTGTGGAATTTGCATTTATATTCGACAACTCGATCGTCGCTTCTTAGATCTGTGCTTAATTTGAGCGTACCTGGGATTTTTTGTTACCTCACTTGTTGGTTTAGTGTGTTTATTGAACTCGTGAATTGAGAAACTCTTCTTTGTTTTATTTGGTTGATGAAGAACAGATAAAAGATGGAGAAATCATGTACGCTGCTAATTTACTATGACAAAGGAACTCCTGCAATTGCAAACGAGATCAAAGAAGCTCTAGAAGGGAACGATGTATCTGCGAAAATCGATGCGTTGAAGAACGCAATCATGCTTTTGCTTAATGGTGAAACTTTGCCTCAGCTTTTCATCACTATTATCAGATATGTTTTGACGTCTGAAGACCACACTGTCCAGAAGCTACTGCTGCTTTACCTGGAGACAATCGAGAAAACCGATTCGAAAGGGAAGGTGTTACCTGAGATGATATTGATATGTCAGAATCTGAGGAACAACCTTCAGCATCCGAACGAGTACATCCGTGGAGTTACCTTGCGGTTCCTTAGCCGATTGAGAGAGACTGAAGTTATGGAGCCTCTGATTCCGTCTGTGTTGCAGAATCTGGAGCATCGCCATCCGTTTGTCCGTAGGAACGCGATTTTGGCTATTATGTCGATATATAAGCTCCCTCAAGGTGACCAGCTTTTGATAGATGCACCTGAAACGATTGAGAAAGTTCTGGCTACCGAACAGGATCCCTCTGCTAAAAGAAATGCGTTTCTTATGCTCTTCAATTGCGATCAAGACCGAGCGGTTAACTATCTTCTGACTAATGTTGATAGGGTTTCTGAGTGGAATGAATTGCTTCAGATGGTGGTTCTGGAATTAATCAAGAAGGTTTGTAGGACCAAACCATCAGAGAAGGGGAAGTATATTAAGATTATTATAGCTTTGTTAAATGCCCCTTCATCTGCAGTTACTTATGAATGTGCCGGGACACTTGTTTCTCTATCATCTGCGCCCACCGCTATTAGAGCAGCTGCCAACACCTACTGCCAGCTTCTTCTTTCTCAGAGTGACAACAATGTGAAGCTAATTGTGCTTGATAGATTGAATGAGCTCAAAGCCTCTCATAGGGAGATCATGGTTGAGATGATCATGGATGTGCTAAGAGCACTCTCTAGCCCGAACCTTGACATTCGCAGGAAGACACTTGATATTGTCCTTGAATTGGTTACTCATCGGAATGTGAATGAGGTCGTGCAAACGTTGAAGAAAGAAGTTGTGAAGACACAAAGTGGAGAGCTTGAGAAGAATGGTGATTATAGACAGATGCTCGTCCAAGCCATTCACGCTTGTGCGGTCAAGTTCCCTGAAGTAGCAAGCGCAGTGGTACATCTGTTGATGGATTTCTTGGGTGACACCAACGTGGCTTCAGCTCTTGATGTGGCTGTTTTTGTCAGAGAGATCATAGAATCAAACCCCAAATTGAGGGTTTCAATCATAACCCGCTTGTTGGACACCTTTTATCAGATTCGAGCTGCAAAGGTTAACCCATTTGCGCTTTGGATTGTTGGGGAATATTGCCTATCACTCTCTGAAGTTGAGTCTGGCATAGCAACCATCAAGCAATGCCTCGGTGAGATGCCGTTTTACTCTGCTTCCGAGGAAGCAGAGTCGAATGATTCCTCAAAAAACACTCAGCAGAACACTTCTGCTATAGTTTCCTCTAGAAGACCTGCCATTCTTTCTGATGGGACTTATGCTACCCAAAGTGCTGCCTCTGAAACAGTATTCTCACCATCTACAGTTGCTCAGGGATCATTGGCTTCTGGAAACTTGAGATCTCTTATACTAACTGGTGATTTTTTCCTCGGAGCAGTGGTTGCTTGCACATTGACTAAACTCGTTCTCAGGTTGGAGGAAGTACAGTCATCCAAAACTGAGATTAACAAGGCGAAAACACAAATCTTACTCATCATGGTCTGTATGTTGCAACTAGGACAATCTCATGTGGTTCCCCATTCGATTGATCCAGACTCTTATGAGAGGATCGTGCTCTGCATAAAATTAATTTGCCACACAAGTGACGAGATGAAGAAGATTTGGCTGGAATCCTGTCGCCAGAGTTTTGTCAAAATGCTCTCTGAGAAACAGCTACGAGAACTAGAGGAACTTAAAGCCAAGGCCCAAATATCTAACGCTCAACCTGATGATCTCATTGATTTCTTCCATCTGAAGAGCAGAAAGGTAACAAAATCTCGTTTCATATATATACACCACCATGGCATTATCTTATTGTTGATCTGACTGTCAATACAATTGTGAAAAATCTGTTTCAGGGTATGAGTCTACTTGAGTTAGAAGACCAAGTACAAGACGACCTAAAACGTGCAACCGGTGAATTCACCAAAGACGAAAATGATGCAAACAAGCTTAACCGTATTCTTCAACTCACTGGATTCAGTGACCCAGTCTATGCAGAAGCATATGTGACAGTCCATCACTATGACATAGTCCTCGATGTCACAATTATCAACCGTACCAAAGAAACCCTCCAGAATCTGTGTTTGGAATTGGCGACCATGGGCGATCTAAAGCTTGTCGAGCGTCCTCAGAATTACACACTTGCACCTGAATCAAAGAAGAAGATAAAAGCCAACATCAAGGTTTCCTCTACCGAGACTGGGGTCATCTTTGGGAACATTGTCTACGAGACTTCAAATGTCATGGAGCGAAACGTCGTGGTCCTTAACGACATACATATTGATATCATGGATTATATCTCCCCTGCTGTGTGTTCAGATTCTGCATTCAGATCCATGTGGGCAGAATTCGAATGGGAAAATAAGGTATAACTAAACCAAAAAATTTCTTCTTACTTAAAGCTTTGTTTTGATAACTCGAACTGAATGTGGTCTTCTACTTATATAGGTGGCTGTAAACACTATGGTTCAAGACGAGAAAGAGTTTCTTGATCACATTATCAAATCAACTAACATGAAGTGCCTCACTCCAACGTAAGTCCCACTTCTACTCAATCGCCTTTCCTATTAAGCTTGCAGGTTTCTCACCGGATTATTCCCTCTGTTGATTCCAGATCTGTGTTAGAAGGAGAGTGCGGGTTTCTCTCAGCTAACTTATACGCCAAGAGTGTGTTTGGTGAAGACGCTTTGGTGAATGTGAGTATCGAGAAACAAAGCGATGAAAAGCTTAGCGGTTACATAAGAATTCGAAGCAAGACACAAGGGATTGCTCTTAGTCTTGGAGATAAGATAACTCTTAAGCAAAAAGGGAAAAGTAGCTGAAACCAAATTCACTCACTATCATCCTTTCTCTATTAAGTTCAGGTACTCTCACATTTATCTTGAAGCTACCAAATAGTGAAACTGATTATGTTAGTGTCTGACTCAGTTTCTTGGTTTTACTCTTGATTTCTCAGACATTGTGTTTTATCCAAATCTTTCAGGTTCAGAGCAACAGTATTTGCGAATTCGAGTTTTTTTTTCTTTCCTTTTTGTTTGATCTGTTATGAGCAGCAATTTTATGTCAGGATATTTCGATTATTATAATGAGGAAGAATAAGATGTACGGATTCGACGAGAACATGGCTTTTTAAAGTTGTGATTTGTTTGTTTTCAATTTTAATTAGTAAGAGTTTGATGACTTGATAGTATATACAATGAGGAACAAATAATGAAAGCTCATATATTAGCAGTAATTTTTGGCAATAAGAAAAATGAAAAAATTCAAATGTTTTTAAAATGCTCATGCCTGTTGATATCAACATGAAACACTGAAACAGTATGAACATTAATTTGGTATAGTACAAGATAAGATTCACGAACCCAAAACAAGAGAAGAAAATGAGACATTATAATAGTAAGGTGCTCAGAGAGACAAGAGCTGTCACTGAGCAAATGTTGTCTCCTACTCAATGCACAAAAACTTCTGTAAACTTCAAAATCGTCATAAATACTTTTTTACTCCTAGTATAAAAATTATGTTATTCTCTTACGCATTTCATTAAATAATACGTGTAAACTATTAAAAGATCTATTGTCAGATAAGTCAGAAGTCAGGACAACTATATAGAGAGAAGAATTGTTATTGAATTTCTCATGTGTTGTTGTTCGTTCAATGTAATGTACGTTCCGACCAGAGAGCGAGTTCCAACGTCTATCTCATTGTTTTGATACCCCACGTGATCGTTTTCACGTTACACAGTCAACACCTCCAGAGCCAAGCCATCTTTTCTAGTACATTACATATTTAATTTCAAGGGCAGATCACCGATACGTTTTGAGGAGCTCATTATCAAACTTAATGAAAAAGAACAAAACAAATTTCTATTTCGTAAAAACTCCGACAGTTTGGTTGAAAAGTTTGATATGTTAGATCAGATATATGCAATTTGTCTATATATAGAACGCAAAACTTATCAGCATCTATCTTATTACACGATCAATTGTCTAGATTAGTGATTTCAGTTTGAAATGAACATGCGTTATTATATATTTTGGATCAGCTTTATGCATCCAAACACACACCAATGTTTCTACTCCACGCAAATTCTTTGTATCACTCCAAAATCTTCCGTGTGATAATATCTTATTGGTGACAAATATGTACACTATATAGGAGAAATAAATTATATATATTAAGTTTCCTTGTTTTTTACTCAACGAATTAAAATGCGACTACCTTCAAGGCTTCAACCAACTATGACGTCCACAACTTTGCATTCATATTTTTTTTGGGTTAAGTACAAGTTCACATGCATATATACAAAAAAAATTGGATAAGACAGAAGAAATAAAATTAAATAAGACAAAAGAGATGAAATTAATTATAACAAAAAAGGTTATATTTGGAAGGATTAGTGCATTTGATCCAAAACAAAATAAAAAAAAATTGTGTATATAGAGATTTACACTACAAGAGATTTATTAGATAACGTTAGTTTAGTAACGACGGTTCAATAAACGACGTAAAGATATAAAGTGGGAAGGGATTTAGCGTCGGTTTAATAAACGACGTAATAAACCGACGACAATTTATTAACTCATTTGCAGAGAAAGCTTCGTGTAAACATAAAAAATTAGGTTAATAAATCGAAATCTCAAAATTATGTTGAGAATCAAAATCTCTTCCCTTACACGAAGGTTCGTCGATTTTGGTAAAGCTTAAAGTGTGAGAAAGCTTCGTCGATTCTGGCAAACTTACATCGAATATTCACAGAGAAAGCTTCTCAAAGCCGGAGCTTCGTCGATTTTGATCCATGAATATTCACTGAGAAAGCTTCTCAAAGTCGGAATCGCAGAACTTAAATTAGTCACTAGAGGATTCCGTTTCCTGCTTCTCCGATTGTGTTGTGAATTGTTCATCTCTTGATTCGATTCAGCATTTGAGTTTTTTCTTCTCCATCTCCGGAAATTCGCGTCTTCAATAGCTCAACAAGGTTGGTACGCCATAGATTTCTTCGAATTTGTTGTGTTTATGAAGGATATAGTGGGTTTGGGGAAGAATTTTCAGCGGTGGTGAACCTCAAAATTTACAGAGAACTTTAGGTACTCTTCTTACTGAATCTAAGTTTCTTTCGATCTTGAAAACTATGGTGAATTGGTAACAAGAGAATTCATATGAATTTGTGGCTAGATTTGTTCTTTCAATCTAAATTTGAATTGAATGATCTGTAAAATGTTCTTGAGAATTGGGATGTGCATTTAGTTGATCCTTGTAGTTGGAGAATGGTCACTTGCAGTGATGGCTATGTCTCTGCACTATTTCTGAGACTGAGACTGTCTTGTTTTCTTAATGAAACAGGGGACTTCCTAGCCAATGCATGTCTGGTACATTGTCTCATAGAACCATAAACCTCACCTATCTACAAGTTATTATAGCCTTTGCTATGTTTGATTCTTGTTCTGCAATTTTTCTTCTTGCTGAGCTTAAGGTTTTGTGGTATAGGTTGTTGCAAAAAATGCAATCTTTGACCACTTCACTATACAATTGGAGTTGGAGAAGGTTCAGATGTCAATAACACTTGGAGAATACTAGAACTTGTATTACTTGTGATTTGCTGCTTCAGTTGCTCTCTCTCGATGTGGTGAGGAACTTGGTTTTGGTTTTGTTGTAAATGTAACTAAGCAGGCTAACATGGAAAAGTGCCTGGTAAGAATGATACACTACTTGGTACCATCTGGTTTTGATGTCTCAGTGGTCAAGATATCTGATTTTGAACCAGATGTTCCATGTAGGGTAATTTTGAAGCTACTGTTACTATGTACAGAGAAGCTCCGAATAAAACGCTAGTTGGAAAAGAAAATTTAGAAACCACCGAACTGCTATATGTTCATTTTTCTCGCCTCAAGTACATGGTAAGTAATGTGTCTTACTCGCAAAGGTTTTTATTTCAGTTATCTGTTAATAACATGTCAAGATTTAGAGCTATGGGAACTGTCTGGGTTACTTCCTTACCTTCAATGCATCACATCTTTTAGAATTTGTTCATTATCTTATGGTTTTCTTCCATTTCGTAGATTACAAATAGTGCTTATGATGCAGTTCAGATTCTGATAGAAGGCAATGAGAAAGTTCATCACTGCAAACTACTTCTTGAGGTGTGTTAATTGGCTGGCAGTTTGAATCCCACATGGAAATCATGTTTTTCCACTGAATTTCTGTAAACATATGTTACTGTCTTTGATATGGAATCTTGAAGTTGGATACAGTACCTGTCACTGGTGAGGCTTTAATATGTTTTTTGGATTTTGAATTAAATTCTTTTACTGAATTGGAAGATTAAGAGTATGAATGACATAGTAAAAGACTCTGGATTTATTAGTATTATTACTCTTCTTTCCTCATAGTAATGAAGCTAGAGCAAGCTTATTTTTTTTTCCTATTTTGGAATGTCTGTTTAAGTACCAGTTAACTATTGTTTCAGGTGCCGTGTCATGGAAGTTGGGTCATTTGAAGATGAAGAAGTGGCAAAACTCATGAACGATTCGTTCGCTAGTGTCAAGGTAAACACACTCTTAACATCATAGGAGCATTTGGTTATCTCGATCCCGAATACGTTTCTACAAGAACATTCACCAAGAAAAGCGATGTTTATAGCTTTTGGGTTTTACTCTTTGAGCTTAGAGCTGGAAGAAATCCTCAACAAGGTCTAGTGGAATTGGTTGAGCTGGTAATGGAATTGGTTGAGCTGGTAATGGAATTGGTTAAGCTGTTAATTGTACCTGTAATAATGTTTATCTTTTGTAAGACAGAGTTACAAAATTATATTATTTTGTGTATAAACAAATAAATTTAATAAATGGAATAATATGGATCAGCTTTTTAAATTATTAGTTGAATTATGTTTCTTATTATTTTTATTACATTTAATAAATAATTAATATAAATAGAAAATGATGCATACTTGCGTCGGTTGTATAATTGACTCTAAGCTAAAATTTTAAGGTCAAACTAAAACCGATGCTAAATTCAAAACAAACCGACGTTATTCTTTTGACGCTAAACATGACGTCATTTATTTAAGTGAAGCCAAAAATGTTTGCGTCATGCAATGTTACGACGTTTAAGAAACTGACGTTAAAATGTTCACGTCTGTTTAACACCGACGTAAAGTATTGAAACAAACGACGTTAAAAGCCGTGTTTTTTGTAGTGTTAGAAAAGCACAAGATCTAGTCTAAACACACTTTGCGCCATCTAGTGTATGATTGAAAAATTAGTGTAATTTTAATAACATGCTTCACGGCCATCGATAATCAGAAAAACAAATAAATAAATCATTGTACTCGCACATCCCAAAAATTTAATAAATGTAACAAAAACTACAAAGTCACGTACATGCATGTGCATATAATTAATTATACAAAGTTATCTAAATTTTCGACTATCATATGCTATAATTTAATTAATGCGACATTGCATGGTCCCATACACCTAAGCCTGACCTGGAATTAGTCTTTTTCGTTCTTGTAATTTTTCCTTTTTGTTTGAAAAAAAAAATTCACCTTGGGTCGTATCGCCTTTGATTTGCAAATACGTTTTGATTATATAACTTAAAGCCCCAAAAGAACGTAGTAGAGTACTGTTACAGGCAAAGCAACCAGCATTCCGAATATAACCCTGCAAAACAATATCAAGCTTTTGCTTCAATATTTTAACACTTTGACATATGGAATATATATTACTTATAAAGAATTTTTTAAACATGTATCATTCTATCAACCATATATATATATATATATATATATATTCAGAAGTAATTTTAATCAGAATATAAAAAAAAATAACTTACGCAGTGCTGAGAATATCAGGGTGGACGTTATATTCTTTGGCAAAAACAAAAGGAACGATTCCTTGAGGAAGAGCAGCCTTCAAAAATACAATTTTTCTTATCAATAATTGTATATTATTATTTTCAGAAACGTTCAACATCACTAAAGCATTAAACTGAAATATATAAGACTACAGAGTAATCACCTGAACGATGGCGATATGGAGGAGATCGCCTCGAATACCAATTGCAATTGAGGTGGCTGCGATCACGGCCGGTCCGGTCAAGAACCTTACGGCCATCGCAAACCCTGCTACTGACTTTCCGCACGCAATAATCTTTGGTTGCAATGCCATAAATAGACCTAAATATATCACCAATAAATATATATATGCTAATTAGCAAATTAAAACAGTACCAAAACTAGAACTGAAATATATGCATTTATATGAAGTGGAACTATACCAAGACTAAACATAGCCATTCCAAGACCAGCATCGGATAATATTGAAATCGATCCACTCATTATCGTTGGCATCTTTATATTCCACCTGTCACATAAAATGATCAACACATATCAAACAATTGACCAAGATATTGTTATGTGTTATATGATTGTGACATTACTATTAGTACTTACTTTTTTTTTTTTTTTTTGGTAAAATATTAGTACTTACTTGAAAGAGACAAGGGACCAAGCAAGGCCAAAGAGACTAGAGTAAGTGTTAGGGTTTCTTATAAGTTTTCTCCAAACCATTATCAGTATTAGTCTCGTCATCACACTCGCCGGCGGCATCTGCTGTTTCCTCGGACCAGGACCGCCGTCTTCCACGTCACTACCTTTTTTGCCCATGTAAGGTGACTTTCCCTCGTTATTACCGTCTTGGTCCATTTCCACATGCCCTTTTCTTCCCGGTGACATGTTCTCTATCAGATTCTGCATCGCTGTCATCATCAAGTATGAATTTAATAAATTTCAAAGAAAATACTAAATTTAATATGATCTTTCTTCCAACAAAAATCTAACTTATAGAACCGAACGGAACCAACAAAATTCTACTTTAATTCGTTTTAACCGAGATTAATGGGATTTACACATTTTTTACTAAAAGTTATATAAGTATGATAAGTAATGAATTAAGTGGGAGATTAATAAACCTTTAGAAGCGAGGTTGTCCTGAGAAGGGAGAGACACTTTAGTGTCGGCGGATACGTCGGTGGAGGAACCTCTGGTCATAGCATTCCTCGCGTTGGCTTCCGACACCGGAGAAGCACTCGAACTCCACACGAACATGTTCATCTCCTTGTTCTGTCCTCCTCCTCCTACTCCGCCTCCTCCGCCAACGCCTCCACCGCATCCTCCGCCACCACTTTCCTTTTTCTTGACTCCACTCGTTGACCCCGTGAACATTGGGTTCGGTGGTGGGTACGACGGAACTGACAATAAATATAGAAATATATTTTAAAACATTAATTACACTATAATTATAATGTAAAAAATATTACATTTAATTTTTTAAATACTAAATTTATATTCTGGTTACCAAAATTACTATCAAAATTTAAAAGCCTAATTTTTAGGAAATGATACTAACTTATTTATGAATTACTAAATTTTTAGGAAAGTTTTTAAACTTAGTTAAAGATATCCTACTGAAAATCACCGGTGGCTTTTGATAAATAATAATTTTTGTAAATATACATATACTAAAAAAAAACTTCTGTGTCGATTCTTATATCTATTTTAAATATATAAAGAAGACAAAAAAAAAAAAATCATACCACTATTATTGTTGTATAATTCCCCACTCATGCTTCTTCCTCCTCGTCCTGCTTTCTTCGCCGTCTTCATAACTTCCTCATCAAAATTAGACGTTCTCGGCGTCACGCCTTTGGAAGACTGAAGCGAGTAAACATCTCCACCGGGACCTGCTCCAGCGCCTCCATAGCTATTCGTGTAACCGTGACGAGGGCTCGGAGCTTTGCTTGCGTTAAACATTGCGTAGAAATCTGTCTGATTAAAGCTCGAAGCTCTCGGTGTCGGCTCTCGTGACGACTGAACGGAGTAAATCTCGACGCCGGTGAGATTTGAAGCTCGTGGCGTTATCATGGAGGAGTTAAGTCCTCCGCCGTGAGATTTGTTGAATGATGAGATCATTGATGAGGCGGCGCTTGATCTTCGAACCACCACGTGTAGCTTTCCGTCGTCTCCTATCTCCGCATCGGTCTAATGAAAGATAAAACATCTTTTTAGGTGAAGAATTTGAGACGATGTGATCTAAACCGGATATAACCGAACCGGTATTAAAAGAAGGAAAGCTACACAACATTTTATAATTTGATGTTTCTTCTACTTCATATTGTAAATATCAGTTTACGAAAATTGTCACTAAACTATACTTTAATATGCATCGGATGGAATATTGTGTATATATTATATGAATTAAAAAGAAAGCTAAATAATTTGGTTTGACTTCTGAGAAAGTAACTCGAACATTAAAACTTTCTAGTGTAAAAATTCATACCTGGAGGGGTTCACGGCCATTAAGAGAGATAACATCAGAATCAACTCGGAAGGAAGTAATTGAACCAGCCGTCTCCGGGAACTGTTCGGAGATCAGAAGCTTAGCGCCACGGAACTCAAACAAGAAGAGCATTAATGTATACCATATGATGCTCTGAAGCACCACGATCTGCACCATTAGGTTACCGGAGAAGTCCCCGTACATCGCCCGAAGCAATGGGATTCCCATTACCAGCGTGTTTGGTAGTGTTGATAGCGAGAAGAGCGTTATCATCCATTCTAGGCTTCCTCTGCGGCTAAACGCCTGAAAATAATATCACAATATATGTACAAACATGAGAATGTGTGTGTAAGTGTGTTTAATTAGAGACACATATTAACAAAAAGACCTAAGTGTTTTCTAAAAGATCTACCCGTGTTAAATGACCTAGTTACTATGTTGGTCCACGCCTAGTAATAGTATATCACAAGTTTTCTATAACCAAAATGTTTTCGAGTAAAAATTGACCATCATAACGATTACTAGCTAATAGACTACCATCACTTAATCAAACAAAGAGAAATGAAGATAGAGTATGTGCATAGAGAGATTATTATAAGAGACGGGCCTGCCAAAGAAAGAGCGCGGCGAGGATAACGACTTTCTGAAGAGAATCAGCGGCGAGGAAGTGGTAATTCATGGCATAAGGATCATTGGAGGAGATGAAATGGAAAGAAAGAAGAGGAACTGCGAAAACCGCAACAAACCGGTTTATACCGGAACATTGGTCCGGTGTAAATATTCCCCACCATCGTACCGAACCGTAGGCTAATATCATAGCTACGTATAGCGGCACCATAGCCGCTAAAACGTCGTACATGTCTTTGCCGGTGATCATTTTGATTTATTTTTCCGGCGAGAGAGAGAGAAGAAAAAAAAAATAGAGATGGTGAGAGAGATAAGTATCTGTGGTGTGGTATAACGTATTTATGGAGGAGGAAGTGAATTAAGTTCCTTGAGACGATACTTAATTAATGTTGTTAATTTGTGTTAATTAAAATAATAGGATTCGTGTTCAAATTGAATTATAGCTAAAGCTAAGCTATAGAGGATCGTTTGACATTTGAATATTAACTAAACAAAATATAAACCAAAGCGCTTTTTTTTTCCTTCCTCGGTATTTTGTGAATGGACAAATAGTAATGCAGTATTAATTTCAATTTGGATAACTAAAACGATTATCTCAACTACAAGAGTAATACTTGGGTTCACCCCTAGGGGTGAATCCTTTTATTCACTCCCATTTATTTTAACCAATCAGAATTCGCCACATAATAAAAAAATTAAATTCAGTTAATTATTAAATCTAATCTCTAACCACTCTTTAATAAACCCAAACCGATATATAATCTCGTTTAATTACAAAATCTAAACCCTAATTCTCCTTCGTAAACCCAAACCGCCATTTAAACTCGTTTAATCGTAAAAAATCTAAACCCTAATCGTACTTTCTAAACCCAAACCGACATTTAAACTCGTTTAATCATAAAAAATCTAAACCCTAATTGTACTTTCTAAACCCAAACCGACATTTAACCTCGTTTAATTGTAAAATCTAAACTTGTTTATAAACCCAAACCGATATTTAACCTCGTTTAGTCATAAAATCTAAATCATAACCCTTTCAAATAAACCCAAACCGATATATAATTTCGTTTTAGTGGCAAATTAGATTTTATAATTAAATTTTTATTATATTTATTAGGTGGCATATTCTGATTGGTTGAAGTAAAGGGGGTGAATATAAAAAGTTCACCCCTAGGGGTGAACCCAAGTATTTTTCCAACTACAATTGTTACATGATACGTAGTTTTTTTACCCTAGATTGTTTTTTTTCCATAATTTTTTTTACTGTCCTAGATCTTTTTTCCCCGTCAATACTAGATATTTTACACTTTAATAAATGTGTAATCCTTCTTTATTTATTTCTTCTGCAAAAAGCCGTTATAATTAATTTGAAGAAAACAAAGAATCTTATCTTGGGATAAGGAAGATTGGTTTACCTTCTGTCTCGTGGTCTAATATTATTTGACGAGAAATTAAATGCTTCAGAGATTATAATTACACAAATGTTAGATTCAAAATATCTGTAGAGTCAGATACTTGGATCCACTTGTACGTACGTGTAATACAAATTTGTAAATTTAGATTAGGTTTTATATTAATTAGAAAACAAAAATGAGTGTTTGTGTAAGCTATTGAAACGGCGAAGGATGATGGATATGCACATGGTGTTGAGAGCATCTAATTACAATTTCTGAGCGATCTGCGGTTCCCTGTAAAGATCTGGTTTTAATCAGGAAAATTACAAATTGTAATTAATTTATATTTTAATCTTGAAACGGTGTATTTTTGTTTTTAAACGAAATTTTACAACTTTACCAATGTAAGATATTGTTTGTTATTTTTTTTTTCATTTGAAAAATCTTAATGATTTCTTATTAATTATACTGTCAAAGACATTGGCAATCGGACCGGATGAATAATTAGCCTCCTTCCATATTTTAATTGTCGTGTTTTCATATTGCAACTGTGACTACGTATTCATCACACCACGTGATTGGCCCTAATGGACCTTGTAAATCCCATGTATTTTGAAAACCCTATGCGTAAAGAGGAAGACAAATCTTCTTCTTTGGTAGCAAATCTTGAAATGTCTATGGCTTCCATGGGTGATTATGTCTACACACGGTGTGCTTCCCTAAACGGCTTTATCTGTCTTTCAAACGAAGGTCGGTTCATGAATCATGATATATAACCCTAGCACGATACAAGTCATAACATTACCCGAAATCGAGGGTACTAAGTGGAAGTCTACTTATAAATATTTGGGGTACGATCCAGTTGATGATCGATACAAAGCAATGTGTAAGAGGGTTTCAAATTATGAAGGTGATCAAGAGCACATGGTTTTAACACTTGTGAGGTGATAAAAAACTTTCACGGCGGCTCGGCTACTATACCCTATTTAGGATCCCGATGATTGTGTTTTGAGGTTAAGTTTTATGAAACCAACTTCGGGGTTCATCGCCGCATGGGAATCTACTTCAACTTTGATAAACTACAAAGAAAAGGTAGCTATTAGAAGATGTCAAAGAACATAAATGGTTGAGGAAAACATGTTTATTTTCAAATTATGCTTGGTGGGATTTTCACGAGAAGTTACAATGTCTTTTCTTTATCAAAAACAAAAGTTCTAATGTCTTTTCAAAGCACCAACAACACATGCGAAATTATTGTTCCTCCAAAGTTTTTACCAGACAACCGGAATTTCTACATTTTCTATTGCGATGTAGAAAACGGAAACATTAGAAGAGTTCAGATTAAAGGAGTTGCAGATGATGAAGATTTTAGGAGTCAATTATGGAATTGGAGAAAACGGTAAATGCCATGTCTATATTTCACCTGACTATGGTGGAAATATTAGCTTTTTATATAATGTGTTTTCTTTTTCTAAGGGTCGATAAAGTTATGTATATGCAAATAAAGATCTTGGTTTTAAACTTTATCCATGTTTTTTTTGTTAACTCATAAATTTAAAGAGAACAACCAAAATAAAACAGGAAGAAAATATTGAAAGATTCAAACTTTGTTTGCAGAATCATCCTTCTTGGCCACTTCAACACTTTCCAACGGTGGTAAACTCTGCACAAAGTAAAAGACAATAAGATTACAAATCTCTCATGAGCATTTCATCGAACACTTTGTGTGCATTACATTATAAAGAGAAGGATAGAAAAACCTGGCGATATCTGAAACTGATACTAACGAACTCTTAAGGGCATTATCAAGAAAGAAGAAAGTGAGCAAAACTAATACATTCGAGCATCTAACATACGCGTTTTTACAGAGAAGGTGAAGCTTACGAGATCTGGCTTATAGATGTTGTGGACGACGGAGGCTCCAGCGAGAAGGGAAGCAACGACGACGACGGTTGACAATGCCAGAGACGGAGTTCCCGTCGGCAATTTTCCTTTATACGATTTCTTCATCTTTGGCTCTGCTTTTTGACTAAGCGCGAGAGAAATAATTTGAAATGCTTTTCGAAATTTGGAGTTTACTTTTATAGCAAGTCAGTTTATTACGATTCGAACGCGCAGCTCTCGCGCGTGGGAATCACGTCCGTGAATTTATCTCTGTTTCTTGACTCTGTTTTTCACGGCATTTTTTTTGGTCCTTCTTGTGAAAAACATGTCCACAAGTTGTTCAAGAAGATGTTTCGTGTTGAACAAAACCTCTTCTGTTAGATGTGATCATAGATTTGGTTGTTCCATTGAACATTTGTTTACCGCATTGTCCATAGGGTCCCTTGTCCACCACATAGAGGTTGGGGTTTTTGGAAGTTTCGAGCTTAAGAGAACTCACGGATTGCTTCATTGGCTCACACTGTTTTGTTTTAAGGAAGGAAAAGAATCCATAACTTATGAGCTTTGTACGGAAGGCTGCACACACAGTGAGCTAGTAGTAGCTAAAAGTCTCCAATTTTCCACATTTTTACGCTCTTAAACTCAAGATCATTTTTTTATATTTCTGAATTATCGAATGCTAAAGAAGTGGATACCAATTTATGAAAAAAGAACACAGATGTTTACTACTTCTCTTGCAAACATGTTCTTATACCTCATCTTAAACCTTCTTTTTGTAATTTTCATGTTGTGGCTTCAATATCCATACCTGATCTAGTGATCTTCATGTTGCATTTAACAACCACTCATTATGATTCGTGTTGCTCCAAGAGATCAATCTCTTTCAAACCTGCAAAATTCAACAGCAATAATTAATCCTCTCCATTGTTTCGACATAGTATGCGACAGTCTTACAGCAATGATTGGCAACAACCATTTGTTTTCTGGATTTCCAAACATCAAAGAACATCATGCTTCAGTGTAGAATAAAAGATCCTTCAATCCCTTCTTGCAAAGGTATGTGCCATTATGCCTCAAACACGGCATACGTCTAAAAGCTTCAACATGTACTTGAATGCTTTCTCTTGAACTCAAGCCCCTTTTTTATCCTTTGAAACTGCTCTTTGACACATTTTGCCTATACATGTTTAACGTATACAAAAAATATCCATTAATTTAGTGATTGCATCAAAGACGATTCACATATAACAACGTTTTCATGGAAACATAGATATCTAATACCGTGTTAAGAAACAAAACTTATACATAACTCGAAGAATTATACCCACTATTTAGAGAAAATAAACATAATAGTTTTTTTTTTTGGTTTTAAGCTAGCATAATAGTTCATCTGCAGAGTGATTTTGAATGGGAAGTTTAACTTAGCCAAACAACGAGAATTCCAAGACTCAAAATGGAATAATTGTGAGAAAAAAAAAGACTACAAAATGTAATAATTCTAAAACAATACTAGTATTTGAAAGAGCATTTACAATTTACAAATACGTAATGTGAAAGAAGAAGAAGAAGAAGAAGGAAAAGAAAGGGAAATGGAAAGGTCACAAGAGGTAGGCCCAACCAAATTGAGAGCCCACAACTATATTTTCATATCAATGGGCCATACATTATACAGTACCAACAATAATATCAACACCAAAGTTATTGACTTTTCATCAGACACTCCAAAGTCCAAACTGAATAACCCAAACACACCAAACCAAAATCCCTCAACCGGTTAAACCCAAAAACTAACCAGCCAGTTCGAACCAATTACCACTACTAAGTACTAACTATACCGATAATGCCAATATTACCCGTAACTTAAATCCGAGTCCTTGTGTATTGCTTAAAATCACAACGAATTTGCCAATCAAAGATAAAACTTCCCTTGAAGATGTTTGTGGTATGATCCAACTTGTGCATTGCAGCCTTGCAGAACAAGAGAGAAGGAAAACTACGTCGTTTTCATGAAGGGCCTTATTGGGTCTTACACGAAGCCCATTTACCTTTTTCTATTCACGGAGTTGATCTTATCGAGCCTCCACTCATCTCTAAGCCTGGCGATGAAGTTGTCGGCTTTCGTATCAACGTCCGGGCTTGGACAGAATCCCGGCATACCGCCGCCGCCGACGGCAGCTTTAGACTCAACTCCGCCATCAGATTGTGTGAGTTCTAGACCCCAACCGATGTCGATCACTTCCCGCTCAGGGGAGCTACATCTAGAGCTCTGATTACTCCGTATCTTCGCGAAATCACCACTGACGACAAATTTTAGCGGCGGAACTCTAAACGGAGGCGGTGGAGGTGGTGGAGGCGTAATTTGGATTAACGGAGATCCTTGGCCGTTGTTCTCTTCATTGAAATTCGTCGGTTTCGTCGGACGCGGAGGTCTTCCGGATTTCACTCTCCGTGGTGGTGTCTGAGGATCAAATTGGGTATGTCTCAGCGGTGGAGGTGGAGGCGGCGCTGGAACGGAATGAATCTTTTTATTGCTCTTAACTCCTTTCTTAAACAATCCGTAGAATACTGATTGTGACGATCGAGGCGGAGGTGGAGGTGGTGGAGGAGGAGGCGGAGACGGTGGTGGAATGAAGGATTGGTATTGCGGTGGTTCCGTCTCATCCACCACCAACGGAGAAGATTCGATTCTCTCTTTTCTCTTTGATTTCTGAATCTTCTTCTTCCTCTTTCCTTGATTATACAGAGAAGCGAAAACCATCTTAATCTCTTTCGCCGCATTGCTCTTTCTTCGTTGAAGAGTTCCTTGTTTTCTCGGTGGCGTAGCGGTTATAGGCGGCGGAGGTGGTGGTGGCGGTGGAGGAGGTGACGGCGGAGGCTGAAACGCTCGTTTAAACTTAGTTTCATTGCGTTTTGCGTTTTCTTGTATATCTCTGTTTCTAACAGAACGATGAGTCCTTCTCGGTTTCTGGGAAACTTCAACCGGCGGAGGTGGAGGAGGAGGAGGTGGTGGTGGTGCCGGTGATTGTTGCTGCGGAGACGACGGTTTCACAACGAATGTATCAATCTGAATCTCTTTAGGCTCAGATTCTTCTTCGATCTCGATTTTAGAACGATTCTGAAATTGTTCGTAAGAACTCGAATCGTGCGACCGGTATTTATCGATTTCGAAATCGTCGTAAAACCGAAACCGCCGATCGCCAGTTTCCCTGAAAACTCCTTGTCTCAGATCAGGATACGAACTACAACTACGCCTCAACGGTACAGTTCCGGTAACCGGTACTCCATGAGAAAAACTCCGACTACTCACACTCTCATAGATCTTAAGCCTATCGGCGTCATACACGTCATCAAACCACTGCTCTGAAACCGCCGACGACGAAGACGCGATTTTGCTATTCTCACCGACGGTCATTTCACCACTCGTCACAGCTTCTTCTTCTTCTCCGCCGAGTAAAGACTCTGACGACAATCCGTCGTCGTTTCGTCTAGCGAGTACGCCGCAGAGAATCGCGAAAACTACTAAAATGACGTTAATCGAATCCCATCCTCGCTTCACCGATGACGGCTGAAGAATCTGAGATGTGACCGAGAGAAACGGAGGGATCACAAAGTTCACAAACAAAAGAAAAATCGCCGCTGAAATAACTCCGATCATCGCCGGTACTAACATCGCCGGAATTGGTGATCTCCGGTGAGTATATCCGGTAGATTCAAACTGCGGCCAAATTAGCGGCGGTTGATCGTCCATTTTTGCCGGTATAATTTTTGAATAGAGAGGAGAGCGAGAGAGAGAATTTGTCGATTTGATTACAGTACATTAATGAGTAAACGTTTATATAGTGGTCTTATTATGTGGCGGAGAGATTAACAATAATATTAATTTTAATTACGTTTACTATGATTAAGATTTATAATCATACGGACACGGAAAGGAATTGTTGTCATGGTCTTGAACGATGTCGCGCCGAAGATTTGTTACAATAATTATTATTGGACTCAATTCAAATCATTGAGTTGGAAAATTCCTCGAATTGCTTCACTTTATTTCATAAACAGATAATGCACCATAATTCCCAAAATATCAAAAGTTTATTATAGTAAAGTTATAATTTTTGACGAATTTAGAATAAAATTTTGTGAGAGATTAAAAAAAGAGCTATTTGATAATGACATGAAAAAACTAAGATTGATATGTTATTTTCTCGTATCCGTCCAACTACATTTTCAGCATTATTATTTGAATAGTCTAATTAATCGGATTTGTTGCATGATTTATAAAAATGATTGATAAATTTTTTCATTTTTTAAATTGTTGAGGATGTTGCCACTAAGGCCCGTCTTGGATAACCCTTGTTTACAAGCAATGTCGAGCCGTCGACCAGAAGATATATATATAAATTTTTGCTTACCAAACATTACACTAATCATGCAAGTAATTAAAGCATATAATGGAACAATGTTGACATAGCAAATACTATATTGTTTAGCAAGGAAACATTTCAACACACGATTTCTATTATATATACCGCGAGATTTTACTAGCTACGTAAGAAAAAACTTCATGCTCAAAGTAAGACTTCAAGTTTTATTACGAAAAAATAATGCCTAGTCAACAAATGAATAATAAAATTCTTATGATTGTGAAATTTTCAGAATAACAAGGCGTAACATTCGAGATTAATAATGATATTTTTCGGGACTAAAAGGTTTATTTTTCTTAAAATAGATCTCTTGGATTTGTAGTAGATTTCCTGAAATTAATTTAAAGTTTGGAATCTAAACCTCGGGATTTTGTTCACAAAAGTTGCAAAGATTACATTAAGTCGTATTTTGTTATTATATTAATCATTACTGATTTACTGTTACAAATATCTTACCCTATGTTATACTGTTTCCTAAAGAATGTCAAGGCATACATCTTTTACCACGGTGGTTCATGAAGACACAAACACATTTGTTTATGTCAAAGTTGTTTCCACTCTTAAGGCTTAACATTCTAATCCGAAGAACAAAAAATAAAAAACGTAGGACTGAAAAATACTAGAAAAGTTAGTTAAAAGTGGATGTTAATAATTATTTGGAACTGTTTCACCATAATTGCAATTGCAAATCCACTAGCTACAGTAATTTGAAGTGAAACAAGAAGCATGTGAAAAAGTTTTAGATGTAAATTTGCTGAACTTGCTAAATACGCAACACACAACTGACAACACACGACCCTGTTTTTTCCTATTTGTATCATGTTAAGATGGTTCGTAAAATACTGTTTTTACATTTTGTAATCACTCAAGTCTGCGTTTTTGTCATTACTCTCGCTAAAACACTCTCACGACTGGATCATATATTTATATTTGGTCATTGATACGACGATATACACAAAACATGCAATGTATAAACAAATTTCCTATATGTGATATGTCACTCCGCTCAACATAAATTTCATCCACGCAAAAAAAGTTATTATCTCTTCATGTATGACAACACAAATCCTATATATATGATACTATAAAGAAATGTACGATATTTTGCTTGTACTTACAAAGTCCACGTATAGTATAAACTTTTGTGTTACATATAAATTTGGAAAATAACTTTAGAGGATGCTCATGCTCTGTTGGTAGAAATAATTGGAGCGTGGTTATCATCATTGTAAAGTGTTTACTTACCCTTTTCTCGCTACACCCCAACCCAAACCTCCGCACCTTTTGTCAACCTGTCTCTCTGCTTAAACACACATTTCTTTTTCTATTACGATTATTCGTTTTATAAAACGGAACCAAAGAAGAGTAAATTACGATCTACACACAAATTTACCCTATGTTGAATAAGTTGATCTCTAAAGAAATCAAAGACATATAATGATTCTTTATTCGTAAAGATTGTTTTAGATTTTTAGTTTTACAAGAACTTGAAATGTGGTGTTGTGCATCTTTTTGTTGTTGTCGGTGTTTTGCATATGGATAGATGATTTACGCATGTAACGCACCGCAAATGTTATTTATGGTTCATCCTATAGTTAACACAACAAACTATGATCTATGAATAGAGAAAATTGGCAACTTTTTAGATAACAAACAAAAATTTAAATATAATTTTTTTTGGTATGAATGTTAAGTTTTATACCATTTTTCTATTTTTGACAGAAGTTACGCGTAATTATGTGTAAGCTCGTTGTATTTAGTTTTAAAATCGCTGGTCTTAAAAAAATTAAAGAATTCGTTTACAAAAAGAAAACTCTAGAGTTAAAAACTTTGTACTACCTTATTTATACTTTCTATTAATTCGGTTTGGTAGAGGAGTGGTTAATGGTAATCATGCTTCTAGCTTTATAATAGTGTGGTAGATCAAACGATATTGAAATCAAATGTCGATGGTAGCTATAGCATTCTAGATCTTAGATGCATCATAAGTTCTTCAGTACTTGCCACAATATTGTCACATTCGATTAGTGGACGGAGCAAAAAAATTGAATAAAAAAACATCACTTGATACAAAAGGTGAAAAAAAGGAAAAAGGGGACCAGCATCCAATCCCAACCCTTTAAACTCATCTTTAATTTCTCATTAACACTTTTAACATTTTTGTAGTTTAGTACATTATGAATATTTCAAATTAAAAGGATTAGTTAAAAACACTTTTCAACCTAATAATACTTGTAAGCGAATTAATGAATAAAACTAATATATAAACCCTGATTTTTGGGTTGTGTAACGTTCCACCTTATCGTTAATGTGTTGTACACTCGGCCACCACCATTTCCCAACTTATGTCATATTATATTTTTTGGAAACAAACAATTAAATGCTTAATAAAAAGCTGGGATCAGACATTTTTGATAACCAGAAAAGGGACCAAAACTAATACGTAATTTTATTTCTTGTAAATTACTATTTACGTAACATTTTGACGTTAAGACAATCCCTAATTTTTAAAAGATGGAAAAAATATGGGTAGCAACTAACAAACAAGTTAACATGTTATTAAAAAAAAAAAAATTAATAACACATTTATGCTTGAAAATATAGAATTTGATAGTCCTAAAATTATGGCCCTCGCCACCAGCTTTTCTGTCTGTGAAAAAGAAATATTATTAATATTTTGAAATTTTGGCTCTTATCTTTCTTATTCAGTGTCCCACTATTAAACCTAAAGACCAAAGAAAGAAAAGTAAGCATTAACTAAAAACATAAATAAAACTATAACCAAAGAAAAGGAGGATAGCGATTTACGTATAAAGAAAAAATATGGCTTATATTATAAGAGAAAATCGGTTTCGAGAGATCACACAAGGTTTTCTAATATCTCATAAATTAATCAAGAATCTGCAGGTGATTTACGTGGGTAAAAAAGTTAGTGAAAGAAAAAGTGATTAACAAAAAGTATTTTGTCCAGCCAAATATTTGCTGAGCCATCGAATCAAATAGTTTCCATAGATCAAAATTATTTATTGATCATACATGTGACAAATCCACCAAACATTGAACAGTCTTTTTCTTAAGACTCAAAACTTATAAAATTGTAAGTATCTTCATCAAAAGAGACCGTGATCAGTTTAAACCAATAGAGTTGTTTGTATCCCATGATAATCGCATAAATCATGTAACACAAACTAGTATTATCATACGTTTGTGAAACCCTTGAATTAATACAAGATTTTAAAGAAGCCACCCTTAATACTATTGCTAATTAAGTAATTGTCGTCTGATTGTATAATTAGTAACTCAATTAGCTAGCTACCAGATTCAAACTCAATTTCCGCATTAAAAAGGTAAAGAAGATCCAACAAAAATTGTAGACCGAAGAGTCAGAAATTCTGGTTTTTCTTTTGTTGCTAAACACAGTTTAAAGAATTGTTTTTTTTAATACATATAGTAAACAAAGAATGATGACTTAAATAAATGGACACAGATGGACATAAATCTGGAGTTTAGGTACAGATACCTGTATATTGGTCTGGAAACGAGCCAAAATATGAAAATAAAATATATAATTAAAACAAAAAAAAAAAAAGAAGAAGAAGAGAAAGAGACAGGCTGGGAAAAGAGAGACGCTAGATGAATCGGAAGTATCGTCTAAGTTTCTTGAAACAGCCTGTCTCCCACACGTGCGATTTATACCAGATGATCCAATCGTATTACATGTCGTCTTATTATAGTAATTGATTTATTTATGATAACAATTAAAGCACTTAATGATTCGATTATTACTTGGAAGAGATCCACAAATTTGTCGTGGCATTAACCTATTGGAAGCTTTTAGCGATTGAGAATAATCGAATCAATCAAACTTCTCTTTGTTGATAAGTACAAAAGAAATACGAACCCACCGTACCTATCTATCATTGGAAACATCACATTCCGTTCTTACATTTCGAGAGTAGCACATCATGCCGTCTTGAAGATTTAATGTACGTGTAAACGGCTTGGAGTTTGGTTCACTACCTTAGTTAGGACTGAAAAACGTTAATTCATTGCATGATATAACCAAATTTCTATATAACTTTACATTAAAAGTTAATTCATTTAATTTGTGTACACCTTAATTTAAGTATGTTATATGTTGATATATTGATTTTTTTTTTTTTTGGCCAAAATATATATAGAGTTATGATTTAAGAAATCTTCAGTAAATGGGCTCCACCGGAGATCAACACATACTAAACGGCCCACCAGAAAGAAAACAAGTTCGTCGTTTAATCAATCATTAGAGAATCATCAATCATAGCGAAAAATGTAGCTACAATACAACCATATATTTATGGTGTTTTGTTCTTTGTACGTGTATAAACTCTATAAGTAATTAAGTTGTGAACAAAAAAACACAGCTTGAGAAAAAGATCGAAGTAAAATTCATTGGTTTATGTGAATGTACATGAGACATCAACTTCCGCGACTATTCTTTTATGAACACGGAACTTACAGGTATGAATGATAATAGTTAACATAGGTTACTTGTGTTATCTTAAGGATAGTAAAACCACCGGAAAGCAAAAATTACGAGTAACACAAGAGAGAATCCCATCGCCTGCAACAATTTAACATCGAATTCATAGTCATTTCGATTAATCTAGAACAACATTGTTAGACTCTAAAAACTATCTCTAACCGTAATATGCATACACATGGAATCATATGTAAGTACTTACAGTGATTGCGGAAGCAGCAAGACCGGCTCTTTCTCTAGGATCTTTGCGGTAATAGTTCCCGAAGTACAGAAATGCAGCATAGTACCACAAAAGTGGGAACATAAATCCCAGGAGAAAGCTGTTTAAGGTAAGTGAAGATTAAATCAAGGTTGGTCTTAAAACCGATAACATGGAATTAATACGAGAACAAGTACTCACGAGAACCATCCGATTCCACAACCAAAGCATGGAAGAGGTTTGTCATATGCTCCTGTTTCCATTTCGTCTACATCTTTCACAAGCGTATATCTTCTTTTCCCACGAGCCATAACATCTATCAAAACAGAGACATTGTCTTTTACTAAGTTCAAGGTTATTCATAAGGTGTTGACCCATGAATGCTTCATGTGTACACATGACAAGACTAGGTGCCTAGGCGGTAATAGTTTGTAAAACAGGTCGTGGTACTAACCTTTAAGTGCGGAATAATATCGAGCGGCTTGTTTCATGAGTTTGGTATGCCTATCAGCAATGAATTTAGCCAGCTCGGTTCTAACATTTCCAGATACAAATTTAGTATCTGCAATAAAACAGATACAATATTTACTTGCACACCTATGGATGAACACACACATCCCAAAAAACGTAAAACCAACACATCATCCTCTAAAAACTTAGTAGTAGATTTCCAACACTTGCAACTTCACTCAAACAACATCATTGAAATGAAAATGGACACGGAGAAAAAACGTAATCTCGAGATCTCATCTTAATCTAAGTCATCTCAATCTCGATTCAGACAATGCTATTGTGCATACCAAATCACAACTCAAATGCCCCCAAACTTTCATAACAATTGTAGTAGTAACACTAGTTTGTTCCTAGATATAGTTTGATTCTATATTCTAATTAAATTAACCTCAAAGCTTATAGTTGAAGAGTCAAGAGAGCTAAGAAATAAAAGGCAAGAAGATAATTACTTTCGTCCATGATTCAGCTCTTGCTTATGGATATGACCCAGATCTTCAAATTTTCCTGCATTCATAATAATGAGAACATCTGAATTATACACAAGACCAAAATACAAGTATGCTTCGAGCGAAACCCTAGCAGCAACCAAAACCCACACTATAATTCGATATCCCCATCAAATCAGCAACCATGAAAACTTTATACTCAAGATACGACTCGTCTCTTGAACAAATTGAAAATTTTGAGCTCAGTTTCTACAAGATTATCCTTAGAAACCAATCAATTCGTTGATCCATCTTTCATTAAATAACGGAAATTGCTCTGAAAAAAAACAACAAAGATCACAGATAGGTATCTCACCGAAGATAAGAGTATTAACGCAAGATTTGTCGAGATGAATCTGGCAATTAAACGAATCTGAAACTATCAGTTTCAGACAAAAATCGTGTCTCTTCCTCTCTTTTTTTTTTCTTCAGTCTTCTTCAACTTCGTCGGCGCTTTAAATGCGTATAAAGCTGAAGAAGAAAGAAATCGAAACTCTGGGGAAGTAAAAAACACTCTTTTACTAACCACTTTTTTTTTTTCCCTTTTTTTTAAAAATATATATATTTTACTATTTTAGACTAAAAGCATGATAATACAACGTTATTCAAAGAGATAAATAAATATATATTTTTAACATTTAAATATGATGTTAAATTTCATTTCTTCTTTTTATAATTGTTTATGTGATGAAAAGACGAGTTTTTTGGAGATAAAATCTGCCTTACACACCACTTTACCATTAACTTGTGGTCTAAAAAAAAAAAAAAAAAAAAAAAACTTGTGGTCTTTAGACCATATGCATCGCCAAAACACATCAGGTGTTTTAAGAGTATTAAATTAATAAAAGGCTTGAACAGTATAAGACAAAGTGGAATTGTGTTCCTCCCCGAGAACTGTTCTTAAGGTGTTCTAAGAGTATTATGAGCACGTGTCTTTTGTGTATTAGTCCTCTTTTTTTCTTCTTTTTTCTTTCTTTTTTTTCTTCTCTCTCTTCTTAATAAAATAATGTTAAGAACACAAATCAGTGTTTCAGCGTTACCAATGCTCTAAGTACGTATTATTTTGTCTGTATCACCTACAATCTTAAAATTCACACGTTGTTTTTTTCTGTTTCACGGATTTGACATAACTAGTTTATTTGGTTAGTGTTGTAGTTGTAATTTAACTGATAAAGTTTTATTAAAATTTGGTTTACAAAAATAAACCCAAATGAAAAAATATAGTGGTGATAATATTAATTTTTGGTGAAGTCTTCCTAGTTCCTACTGCTGTTAACATCGGAGTCTCTGACCGAAAGATAAAAATGATGTAAAACTATGTTTTAAAACTATTTAACTCTTACCAACCACACACAAATTTAATATGGAGACAACAGAAGTTATAAAACATCAAATAATAGCATTAGATATTTACGTAGACGAATGTAGTGTTTATTACAACTAACCCCCAAGATAAAAAACAAGGGGACTTTTGTTTGAAAGCTACATTATCTCATGTACATCATATCATGTTAGTTAAAAAAAGATAAAACAATGGTGGGAAAACTAAACAAAGTAAATAATAAAACTTAAGAAGGAAATTAATATTACAAACAATTAATAATAATGTAATTATTACCTGTTTATATTTTTTTCTTCTCTTAAGAGAATTTACCCACCATCAAAACTTTTTTTCATTTTTTTTTCCAAACCTTCTTTTTCAGTTCAAGGATTTGCTCTTGAACTTCCTTATTCCCTTCAAATCAACAACTACTACACTTATATTGTCTTTGCTTCCTTTTTGCAAAGCCATCTTCGACAAATACTCGGCCGCGGACATTGCTGCAGGATCTTTTCCTTCTCCTCTTTTCTCGGCCGGAAGCAAAGCCTCTCCGGCCATCGCGTTCTTCTTGTGCCATAACAAAATCCGTTTCCGTGCCAAATCGCACGCTTCTTCATTTGTCATTACATCCCAAAGACCATCACTCGCTAAGATGAGACAGTCGTCTTCTTTGACTCGCCGGACTGAAGTCACTTCTGGATCCGGAATTACTGACGGTTTTAGGTATCTATCGCCTGTTTGCAACAAGGTAATAATGTAAGGGAACAACTAAAAGAACCAAATTCATGGAACAATTTCTAGAGAAAGTTGAATCATTACCAATTGATCTTGACATTGCGAGCACACCAAAAACACGAGCCCCGTTCCACCGGATTACTTTCCCACCGGCTGCTTCTATCCTCGCTGCTTCATCATCTCTATCCGGCTACACATAAATTGTAGACGCAAACGCTATAAGGACATGACCAATCCATAGAAACATGCTATGATTGGTAACACCATAAGAAAAACCGCAAGTCCTAAAGAATTATATGATTGAAATTCCGCATATTACTAAGTGTTTAAGAGTCATTCACAGAAACTGCATATTACAAAGTGTTTTAGAGTCATTCATAGAAACATCTATACTTACTTTGTGATCAACGGATAACGCGAGGGGCGTTTTGCCGCGACACAAAACCGCCCTGGAGTCGCCGCAATTCGCGACAAAGATGTGAGTGGGAAAGACAACGGCAACCACCGAGGTGGACCCAACTGTTTCCGGAGCATGCGCCACGGGTTCAATCTCTGAGTCAACTCTCATAAAAGAGTTGAACAAAGCCTTCTTCCATTTCTCTTGCCACGTGTCACCGTCGCAAAACTCCGGCTTCTCCTTCACTATCTCCTCCGTCAAAGCCAGATGCATCCTCTCACGACAATAATTCGCTACCTACACACACACAAAAAAACAAATCTCAAAATTAAGTTCTTTTTGCAGAATCCGATCAAATCAAATGGAATCAAATCGATCCATTACCTGAGAACCGCCATGGCCATCGTAAACACCGAAGAAATGAGCACTCAAGTGAGGATTAAATCCATTAGTGACTCGACCATCAAGCAACGAATTTGAAGAAACTTGAAGGAATCTAGGAATCGTTGAGACAGAATCTTCCATCTCTGGTCGTCTTCCACAAATCGAAGTCACTCCATATAAAGGAACACTCTTGAACTCGAACAGACTTCTACTCTCTGTTCTACTGAGTACTTTCTTCTCACTCTGATTCGTCGATCTCGAATCAAACTCATCTGAGCCGTTGATTTCATCTCCGGTGGAGATATCCACGGTAACATCAGGTACAGCAGATGATGACGTTGATGATAATGATGATGTTAGTGAATCTTGCCTCGTGTTGATCTCAAAGGATGAATCTTTCATAGCTCCGTCGCCGGAACAAGAACTTTCCGGTAACGAAACCCTAGATTCGCCGTTGCAATAGCCTCTGATTCCGGCGTGAGGCTCAGTGAATGGTCTGAATGGAACAGCGACTGCAGGAGAAACTTCGTCCATTAATGAAGGAAAAAAAAAACGTGTTGATCTTTAACAAAGACCCAAATCAGGAATCAAATTTGTAAGAGAAAGGAGACAAATTGAAGTTTGATATCTAGTTTCAAAGAGACAGATGTTTGAATGTTAAAACGCTTCGGTGTAAGAGAAAAAAAAAAAACGAAAAGTCGACAGATTTGAACATAAAATTGATGAGAGTGTTAACTTTATTAGAGAAGATGAAGACAAGAAACTCATGACTCATAAGAGGAAAGTGAAGACAACCTTAGCTAGCACATGAAACAGATAGAGATTTGCCAATTAAAGAACCAAAACATAAAAAGAGAAAGAAAACAAATTAATCAGAGTTTCCTGGGTTCTGGGCAATTCGTTTCAGCCATTTAGAGATTCTGATCTCTCTCTCTCTCTCTGTCTATCTCTCCTCAATTAATTATCAATTTTCAGCTTATTTATCTTCACAAACAAAAAGTTTAGGGAAAAATAGGTTTGAGAGAGAGAGAGGTCTTTATTTATTATAGCACAAAGATAGATGTTTTAGTGAAGAAAAAATAATTTAGAAAGACATTTATTTGGTGCACAAAAAAAAAAAAAAAAAGACATTTATTTATTTATTTTACTAAGAACTTCCTATATGGAAACGAAAAAAGAGTACTGTATATTTATTTTATTTTGACTTTGTTTTTTCTTTTTCTATTTACTATCGTGTCACCACTCCATTATTGCGTATCTTTATCGAAGTTTTGAATACATGTTTATACGTTTCCTATAGTACAAAATATCCTGCATTTAAAAAATTAACGTTTTGAAATTAATTTTAGATAAATCCGAAATTACACTTACACATTGAGTAATTTACTTATATCACATAGAAACAAATTTCTTAAAACCTTTTTGTTTAACTTGACATGCCACATGTCAAATAGAAATTTAAAAAGATAAGGGTAATGATTGAATTCCTTAACTATTTTCTTTTTTTTTCTTCTGTTCATCACAAAAAAATGAAGAAATTATTGATCTTTTTTTTTTGGTGGAAAAGAAATTATTGATTTTATATAAGAAGATGAAGACACCAAGAAAATATACAATTTATAATACATTTTTTTGTTTTGTTTTTTGTTTTAATCATTATCATTCAAATGTTAACTATTTAAAAACGTTCCTGAGTCAAACTAATATTTAATACCCTTTTGTTTCAATAAATCTTTTTATTAATTTACTTAAACATATTCATCTACATTAACTAAATTAGTACAAAAACACTAATAAAAATACTGAATTTAATCTCAACACTTCAGAAACTAGAAAACTCACTCCGATATTTTTGGTCCAACTTTCATATATCATACAAACTCAAGAGTCTTAATCCTACTCATGCAATTCTGATCCAAAAGCTAAACCAATTCTCTGAATTCGAAATCATTTTCCCCAAATAAGTGGGATTTGTGAAGAAATGAGAGCAATGTCTCACCAAGCTTTGCCTAGCCCAAATTATTTAGCGTGGGCTCTTTTTAAAAGTTAAACTTTATAATTATTATTTTCCTGTCTACATTTTTCTCATATTATTTAAAAAATATATTAAACAACCAAAACCATGACTCTTTTTTACTGATTTGTACACAATAGAATGGTTTGTTGAGTTTTGCCACTTACAGATTTTACTAATAACATTAAAAATATCATATCATGGTTATGCATAACTATTCATTCAGAATCTGAATAGCTCCAATTGGGATACCAACGATTCCATAAATATTGTTTCAATAGTCTAAACAAAAAAAAGTTGTAGTTTGACCCTAAAGAAAAAAAAATTGTAGTAAGAAAAAAGAAAGGAAATTTACATTTGTTGATAGAGTTTAAAATTAAATAATGACATTCGGGTGGATACCAAAAACAGAAAGGACGATAAATCAAACTCAACAAGTGTTGTGTGTTGTGTGTTGTGTTGTCAACAGATGATTCTATTGATAAAATTCAATCTTTTTTGAAATGGCAATAAAGTGGGTCCCACTCTTGTCGGGAAACAGACCGGATGATCGCCACGTAGACAGAGAGAAAAGTCATTAGATTTGGTGAAGAGGATGACGTGTACGGTGAGAGATCTGTTAGTTGGGGTGGCGGGAAAAGATGAGCCAAAGAGGTTCATTGCACTGACATAGACAACCTCCGTAAATATCTTTTTTATTTGGTGTCTGTTTTATTGATTTATTTATTTTTAGACAAAACTAATAGGTTTATTCCACGTGTTACATAATCATTGGACCATGTAATGATATGTGAAGTGAAGGTAGCTTTGGATGGGCAACAAAATACACTCAACCAATCATATAAATATATAAATAAAACGTAAATATGAAATTTACGTTTTTATTTTATTTTATTTATTTACGATTTGATGAAAAAATATAATTTAATGGATATGAGTCATGTGACCTTATGATTTTATTTTTATTTTTTGAGATATACGTAGATACATAGTCATAGTCTCATAGATTCATGCAATTTTTTAAAAAAGATAATTCAAATTTTTTTAGGATCCCTCGCAGCTGTCAGATAAAGTAAATTATCTTTTGATATAAAATAAAACAAAATCAGATCATATGGTATATGTGTCACATGTTTTGAGATGATCAGTTGCTTACACGGATCTGTTAAAAGGTAGTATTGAATAAAGTGGCGGGCACACAACATCTCCAAAATATAGAAATTTCGATTCATTAAATTTAGTCAATCTGATATAAAATACAAAATGATAGTAAGAAAATTATAACATATTATAAAATAAAAACAAATTATAACATATTTCTTAATTTTTATACATATATCTTAAACGGTAAAAAAAAAGAAAAAAGAGAGATCTGGAGGTTATGTTTATTACTGAGTTAATTTAGCTGTAAAAGTAGTGAGATGTGTATTACCAAATGGACTGGGCTAGGCCCATCGATTCTCTGATAACTTTTATAATAAACACGTTTGATTTTTTGTTGTTGGTGAAACAATTAAATTTCTGTACACAATACGAAATTGATTTTCCCAAGTGATTATGGACAGATTTTTCATTTTTGTTTTGTATTTTTGTATAGTTTTGTTTTAAGTTACCTTTAATTTGTGGCTCAGGTTTTGTTTTCTCCTTATTTTTCTTGACCAAAATTTTTTAAAAAAAACATGAAAATATTAGTGTAGAGAGACACAAAACGTCAGAAGAAAAAAAAAAAAAAGACACAAAACGTCTTTGCACCTGTGTTGAGCCTCTAATCCAAGATTCTCTTCCATGGCTTCTATTTTCAGACCTTCTTCAGCTTCACTTGATTTACGACCAAAGGTATCAAACAAAAATTAGCTTCTTTATTCACTCATAGTTTTAGGTTATTCGAATTCCAGAAATTGCTCGTTTAGTTTTTTTTTTTTTTTTTTTTTTTTTGAATGAAATTAGGATTGTGGTATAATTCAATATCGATTATTAATCGTTGAATTGATGATGAATCTTTTTTTGGTATATGGAAGGTTATTTGCAAGAATCTCTCTACGAGAGAGCGGTTTGAGTTCCAGAAAAAGAGTCTGAGGAAAGAAAGGATCAATGTTAGGTTTTGTAGCTTGAAGGCTAATAAAGCACAAGGACCAATTGAAGGGATTAGTGTTGTAGAAGAGAAACAGCTTAACAGCAAAACCGGTAATTAACCGATCCCCGCCTTTTTTCGTTTCGGATTACAGAACACAACTGATAATAAGTATTGTGTTGATTGTATGCAATTACAAATTGGAATCAGCATTTCTGTTGGTTATAACATTATAAGCAAATGTCACCACCATTTATCTAGACATTAAGCTCGGATTAAACCGGTTTTGATTGTTGATTGTTTTTGTAGATTATGGAGTTGTTGGGGTTCATCATGTTGGTCTGCTCTGCGAGAACCTAGAACGGTCACTCGAGTTCTACCAGAATATTTTAGGCCTTGAGATCAATGAGGCAAGGCCTCACGATAAGCTTCCGTATAGAGGAGCATGGCTATGGGTTGGTTCAGAGATGATTCATCTTATGGAGCTTCCAAATCCAGATCCGTTAACAGGTAGACCTGAGCACGGAGGGCGGGATCGACACGCTTGTATAGCAATTCGTGATGTTTCAAATCTGATAGAGATCTTGGACAAAGCTGGTAGTTATACATTTTGATTCTTACTTTCTTGTTTTTTGCTTTAAGGATGTTTCTTTTTGTTCTGAAAGACTTAAAGAAGTTTTTTGTTTGTAGGGATCAAGTATACGATGAGTAAGTCAGGGAGGCCAGCGATATTTACTCGTGATCCAGACGCAAACGCTCTTGAGTTCACTCAAGTTTGAGTTGAGTCTATTTGTAAATGAATCCTCTGAACTTTCACTTGATTATAAATTGTAGATGCTCTTCATATAGAACAGAGAAAAGCAAACCAAATTGTTGTTGACTTATTATTTAATACCACAATAAATATTTACAGACATGATACACCCGAGTCAAACAAGTTCAGGGTATTTATACAAATTAGACTAGATTGTCTATATATTAGTGTGATCAATAGGAGCCAAGAGTAGTGGAGAGGTCTAAGCGTGAACGAGATCGCCACTCTTGTATAGCCGATCTGAGAGTGTGGTTCGGTGTAAGATCAGAATTTTTGAGCCGATGCTTCGTCACGGGAGACACATTTTGATGTTTTTGGATCCATGCCTTTATTGCTTTTCCTTCGTATGTGAATCCATCTGCTGCTATCTGTGGATCTTCCATTATTTCCTGCAATCAACCAGAATTAAACATTTTAAATCCTGAGCCATTGAGAATTGTGGTTGGTGAGGGCGGTTTTCGGTTTACCTTAAGAATTGGACAGTAATAGTGAGTTGGTGGTCGTACGTTAGCTTGTTTTGTCTTGAGTCTACTATTTGCAGATTCAAGAATCCGTTTGAGAGCAGGCAAGACTTGTGTGCTGAGATCTGGTCTGTCTCTGCATTTAAGCTGCGAACACTTGATTGCAATGCGAGCTAGTTCGTTCGCTTCAGCTATGGGCCAATCTTTGACTGATCCATCTAACATATCTTCAAAACAGCCTCTCTTTACTGCGTCTTCAACGCAGAAAAGAAGACCGTTGGGATGTCGAGCGGTTAAAAGCTGGAGAATTATGATTCCAAATGCGTAAAGATCTGATTTCGGTCTGATTGTGCCGGTTCTTTGATATTCCGGGTCCATGTAGTAGAGTGTACCGGCGATCATCGAGTTTCTGTAAACCGTGACACTGTCTGGTGCTTCTTCTGACATGAGTTTTGCGAGTCCAACGTCGCCGATTTTGCTAACAAAGTTTCTGTCTAAGAGAATGTTGCCTGGTTTGAGGTCACGGTGGACGATGGGATCAGGTTTAGAGTTGTGGAGGAAAGCTAAACCACAAGCGGTTTCATAGATGATTCGGAATCTGATAAACCATGAGAGAGATGGTTTCCCTTTTTTGGGGGAGATGTGACAATCTAAGCTACCATTTTCCATGTACTCATAGACAAGGCAGCCATTTTCAGGACAAGCACCGAGGAGAAGAACCACATGGGGATGACGAAGCTGGCTTAAGACAGAGATCTGCAAGGTCAAATAGTTGATTTCAGATCTCAGAGATTTAAAGGCTGCTGTTATTATTGGACCATATCCAGGAGATTACTTAGTAATTTACCTCTCTTAAGAATTCCTCTTTCTTTTCGACTGAATCAGGTTTGAGAACTTTAAGAGCTACTGGGGTATGATCGAGACTGCATTTGTATACTTTTCCATATCCTCCTTCACCGATTATTTTACGGGAAGAGAAATTATCTGTAGCTGCAGCTATTTCTTCTTTGGTGTACTTTCTGTACCGCCCGTCTCTCAAGAAGAGTTGCTCAATGACTTTCTGTTTCTCAATGGACTGTTTGAGGGCATCTAGCTCGGCTAATTGCCTCTCGCAGAACTCTTTGGCAAGCATTGATTTTGCTTCCTCGACTTCTTTTACAGCTTTTAGATGCTTTTCTTTCTCTTCTGCTGCTGCTTTCCTCCGCATTTCTTCTTTTTCCAGAGCAGTGATGACCCTTTCCGTTTCTTTAATACACTCAGAGGAAAGAGATTGGACCTGAGGTCAAAAAAGGGATTAAGTTTATGAATCCATAAGATGCAAAAACATTTGGAAAAGATTCGGAGAAAAAAACAAGTTTGCTTCTTGAACTCCAACCTGCGTTTGTTTATGAACTAGCTCTTCACAAGCCTGTTTGTACATGGAAAGAGTGGTTCGTACTTCTTTCCTTAGCTTCTCTACCTCAGCTTGTACACCTGACTGCAAAAACAGGTCTTGAGATCAAAATCATATGCATTTTGTGTCACAGAGAATCAAATGCAACAGAGTGTAAAATGGTTATATATTAAATGCTTCACCTTTGGTGGTTTTATGTGTGGTCTAGGATCCAACTGTCTTTGACTACTGGAAACAGTACTATGTCTGAGGATAGAACGGCTGTGTTCGTCATCGGCCAAACCGAAATCAGTTGAAGACTGTGCATCAGAAAACACTCGAGAGATTGGATGACTATGCGGTAAAGAGGCAGCCCTTCCATTTTGCATCCTGCCTGAAGATGATATGGATGAAGCAGACAACCCCGTCTTCTCAGAGCGTGAGCGACTGAAAGATTCAGTATAAGCTTCAGCTCCATCTGGTATACGGAAACTAGATGATGAATCTGTTGAAAGATTCACACAAAAACAGAAACCACAGCCGAAATCAATAAAACACGTCTTTTTACCATCTTGATTTCACATTTTAGATCACTGCAAGTGAAACATACCTGCGGTAAACTGATTTGTCGATTTGGTTAAGATTCTATCTTTGCAAACAACATATATCTCACATGTCTCTGGTGCTTCTCCCAATACCGTTAATGGCATTTCTAGCCCCTTTTTCCTGTTAAAACAATTTCAAACATCAAAATCATACCATATACTTCTGATGGCAAGTTAATCTCATATGGAAACATTCATTACCTAGTGAGGAAATTTGAAGAGCAAGAGCCAATCACTAAACACTCAACCTCAGAATCTGACATATACTTCAAAAGTGCCTTTGCAGGATCATGATGTTCCAACAACAAAGTCTCAACCTAACAACATTTCACCAGTAAAAATCTCATAAGCCCCAAAGTTTCCAAAATCCAAAATTAAGCTTCAGAGAAACTCACTTTGTTGGATTTGCAGATCCTCTTAAACGGAACAAAAACCTGTTCATATTCTTTTCTCAAATCTCTTTTATACATCGACACAACACTCTCTTCCAATTCCTCTACTGGAATCTTCGATCCAGCTTTAAATCAAACAAAAACTTTTAGTAAAATTTGGTGAAATCGCGAAATTGATCGAAACTTATTCAACGGAATCTGACTTACAAGGAGATGGAATACTTGTGACGGTAGGCATGACATGAACAAGAACTAATCGATCGATTTTAGGAAGGAAATTTTCAATGGTCCAACGAAGAGCACGACGACTAGCAGTTCCTCCTACGGCGTCACCGACGGATCCTTTAACGGCGACGGAAACCGAAGTATACGACGGAGCTCCACCGATTAATTCGAAGAACTTGTTCGTCATCACCACCATGAAAATGAAACTTTGATCTTCTCAGATGAACTTGTGGTTTGGTTTATGTTGACTTGGATGTATTTATTGACTCGTAAAAATGGTAAAGCGCCTACTTTATTAGAAAAGTCTTTTTCGAATTTTTGTTTGTTTTTAAGTTTTTTTTTGTTATAATGGGACTTATATTTAGGTGAAATTTAAGAAATGGTCGTTGTGTTGATAGATTATATTAAGGAATTATTAGAAAGAATGTTCTACATTTTTAGAAAGTGTTCTACATTTTTTTAAGGGGTTGACATTAGTAAAGATATATAATTCATTTTGAAATAAATGTGCAAATAGCGAATTTAGAAGTGATATTATTGACTAGCAACTGTTTTTTAAAGGGTTAAGAAGAATTTTTATTGGATTGATTATTTAATTAAGATAATTATGTGGTGCTTATTCTTAGATTCTGTATGTGATGCAACGAACATATACTTGTTCTCTGTTCTTGTGAATATTAGATTAATGTTTAAAGACGGCACACTAACCACTTGCAGTATTCACTAATCCAAAATTAGCAGTTTCCGGACATAAAATTTATAAAGAAAACGTGTATAGATTAATGAGTAATTTGCACTTAATAACACGAAAATGATTATATTTAAATAAACGGCAATAGTATACAATTTCAGCCAAATAAAATGGATAGAAAACATGTTTGTACATTTTCACTCTTGTGAGAAAAATGAATTATTGAGTTTTTTTTTTTGCTTCCAGACTATCACAATTCACAACACAAGGTCTCTTTCACTGAATTTTCAGTCACTTACCACAAAACAAAGACTGATTTTTCTTTTCGTATCCATTTCGATCACTCCTTAGATTCTATACATGTTTGTTTCCAACTTCCTAGTAACCCACATACCATTCTTCGATCGATTATTCAGATAAATCACATATATATACACAAACCTAAGAGTTGATAAGAGAATCATACTTTGAGATAGGTTTTTATCATGGTTGCTCCGGTTGGATCAGAGATGAGATGATTGATGAGACCTTTTCTCAAATTGTTTGGTGAAATGACGAACATGTATAAAGCAAAGAGAACGAGATCTCCTGATGTTAATGTTGATCCTAGAAACCCTTGCCACATCCTGAGTAAGTGAAAAGAAGAATCTCAATTTTCTTGTTTTCAATACATTGTTATGAATCACGAATCAGTGTCTTGCTTACCATTTTGGAAGGCGGAAGAAAGTACGGAAGAAGCTTCTAATGCCTTCGGTATCGAATTGAACTATGAGTGCAAGACCAAAGAGAAAGAATGCTCTTTGTCGTTTCCTTTCTGGTGGCCATAAAGTATCCCAAGCTGCCAAAAAATGGAAACTCACAAGTGTTGAAGGTTTATCATTGTCTGAAAGCATAGTTAACTTTGTAGTTTATATAGAGCTCACCTTGTCTTGAAATATTACTATTGATCTGTTTGGTGAAGGAAGTAGTCTGAGTCTCTTGTTCTAGTATCTCCGCTATGACTGATGCATATTTTGGAGCTTCAGACAAAGATCTTACAACTGAATAGCCTGTTTAATTGAGAGAAAGTTAAGTCAGAGATGGTGTAGATTCAAGATGTAAAAATAGCCGGAACTCGGGTCAAGGCTTGCTCTTACTACCTGTTGCAGGATGTACCATGCTAGCGGCAGCACCAAAGGCGAGATTCTTTTGTTCGGTGTTTGGCAAGGAACCACCAACTGGGATATAGGACCATTCCTATAGTTTTATACTAAACGAATTAACAGAGCAGACCAAGAAGTTTTTATGTTGTTCAACAAGTGAAGTTTTTAGTTTTTTTTTACTTATAAATTTACCTCTTCGTAAGTCTTTAGAATTCGAATTCCGAGTGTATCTAATCTTAACATGAGCTTCTTTTTTAGCAAATCAAAGGGCATGACATCTTTTGAGGCCAAACATGTCTCCTGCAAGGATTTCCAGCTGTTAAGGAACAGACTTATCACGATAACGATTTAACTATCAGGAGAGGAACAACACAGAACCTCAAAGAATAGTCTTGTCTTTGTCATAGGCATGGCGTACAGAAACGTTGGATACTCAGCTTCTAAGCTCCGAACTTTCTCATTCGTATAATCTCTGTAATCCATGAAAACCATTTGCTCTGGATCATATGGACTGTTTTCCACCTGAAAATTTCAAATAGAAGAACAGTCTCAATAATTTCTCCATAAAGTCATTACTGTGGAATATCATATTCAAATTATACCTCAACCTCCACGCCGTATGCAGTTTGGACACAGACTCTAGGTCCACCAACTTCGTATTGCAAGAGCTTTCCCGAAGCTGCTCCAGAAGCAACAGTGGCAAGCCTGCATTTGCTAGAAGTCAGAACCTTTACGTATTAGTAAAACCAGAATAGTACCATCTTTGGTTCCAGTCTTGTTACCTGCACAGAATGACGTTATTGTCGTCACAAGCAACAAGTCTAAGACCATCAGAAGCTTCTGTTATGCTGTCAACTTTCGAGCTAAGATACGAGACACCTGACTCGACACACCTAGGAGAAATTAATAACAAATTATGTATTTAAACAGTTCAAAGTCATGAGATGCAAAATAACTAGAAAAAAAAAAGTCTCTCCAAAGATGCAGAGTGGAACCATACTTTACCTCCTCAAAAGCTCCTCATGAAGTAAACGTCGACTAACTCTTCCATAAGCACGCCCAATGGTAATAGGATTGTCATCATCCAGATACACAATAGTATCTCTCCAAACATGCTCAATACATTTTTGCAAGCCAAGATCTTCAACAGTAACAATAAACAACATGTAAACGCAGACTAGTTTTTAAGATAGTGACTAAATAATAAATCATTTGAGCATTTTACCATTGAATTCATCTTCCCAAACACCGTAATTGTTAGTGAAAGGAAGATCTGGACCAATGAGTCCAACTTTAAGTCCAAGCTTAGCTGATTCTGCAGCCAAGGCTAAACCAGCAGGACCACAACCAATAACCACTAGATCCAAAGCACCATCACCAATTGATATAGGAGGTAACTATAAAAATCACAATCAGATTCATAAATACCAAAAACCTATAATCAAAGGGTCTGATATTACTTAATGGTTTGTTTTCTTCATAAACAAGGCAAGGGACATTGAACAGACCTTATCAACAAGCTTAGACTGTTCATCCATATCTTTGTTTTGCTGCATTTGAACGAATAGAATCTCAGAACCACCAGCTTTCACAAAATCTTCTTCGTCGGCGAAATCTTCTCTCACCGCCACACAACTATCACTACCGGAACTTCCGCCGCCGCTAGCTCTGACACTACATAAACCGAAACTAATATTCCTAAAGCTGTATCTATTAACCACCGGAAATTTCCTTCGAGAACTCCATGACGGAAATGTTGAAACCGCCATTGCTGCGAAATTCCGAGCCCCAACACACTCCATTTTCCTCCTTCAAAATATAATAATAATATTTTCGAAATAAATATTAAAAATCTTCAGCAACGAAGAAGAAAATCTCTCACACCATTGTTGTAGTTATAGTGAGGGTGTAGCAGAAAGAGGAATCTAATTATTTCCTTTTTGTAAAATTTGGGAAAAAAATCTCAAAATCATAAATTTCTCAAAATGACTTGGAAGAGCCATAAAGACGAGAGGACGATAACAAGGATAGACCCCTGCTTCGATGTTGCCACGTGTAATTCTATCATTGGGGAACAGACCATGTAAGGTCCTTTTTGTGAAACCACGTGTAAATATTGGATTGGTTCGTGCGATTTAAAAGTAGCCTAATGAAAGACAAGTTAGGAAACGTAGCGACCTTGTTTGGCTATAACAGGCTTTAATACAAGTCACGAACATATATGGGCCGAAGCTACTTCTTGGGCCTAAAATGCAGTCCATTGACGTTGACAATACTTCTCTGTGTCAACTCTCTCCTTACCTCACTAGAGAGAACACAAGTGAAACAAAGAAACAAAATTCAAAACTGCATTGCCAAAATAATTAAACTCAGTTTCAGTAAACCCATGGGAGAAATAGTTCAGATGGAAAAAAAGAAAAGAAAAAAGGAAGACAAATTTCAAGTTTGTTGATACCAAACTAATACCATCAAATCAAGTTATTGAGCTTATAAGAGAACAAGCCCAAGTTCCGCTGGCTTCAAGGCACTTTTCAAACGGTAATTGTAGAGATAGTAATGAAGTTGTCCATCTCCTGGTCCAAACTTCAGTTCTTTCAAGAAACTCTCATTGTGCATCACATCCAACGCGTTGAACACATCGAAACCCTTTTGCTTTGAGACAATTAGCGCATCATTCATCAGCTGAAGAAACGAGGTCTGTGTGGCCACATTGTAGTACGAATAAGCAGCTTTCAATGTTGTGTAGTTCGGGTTACCAAGGATAGTTGAAGGTAGAGTGTAGAAGCTGCAGAAGTCAGTGACATCGTGAGTTTCAGGGCTTTCTACTAGGTAACTGTCCACGACATCTTCTCTTGGGAGCAGCCAATGCTCGACATCGTTCTCATCAAAGTCGGTCGCGACTCCAAACTGGCTGAGGTAGTTCCTAAGCAACCGTGTAACAGCAGGGACATCGCGTGGTTCCATTTTCCTGAATCCAGGAGTGATCGGTGCATCTGGTAACTTGTAGAGTTTGATGGTTCTGCTCATTGTCATTCTCGCACCAAGCCTTGAAAACCCAACATCGATTAGCTTCTTCGGGTTCAATGACCTGTGCCAGTATTGGCATGTGGTGATTGGTGTAGGAAGTATAACTCCTGCAGTATAAGCCGCTTGCCATATGTTCTCCAAGTGAACCCTTCTAGTCACCTCCTTGATCATGACAGGAGCAAGTCTCTTAGACCTGAGCTTCTTGTGAACACACAAGAAATTGATCTCTGCCATTTTAACAACCTCGTCACGCACCCTGATTCTTGCTGGCACGCCACTGATGAAAGCAACAAGTTTCTTCGAGGTCTTGGCACGGACTCCAATATGCCAGCTCTGGTAATAACCAGGAGGACGCAGTGCCCACCTAAGAAACTCCTTGGAGTAATTGAACCTGAACATATTCTCATCATCCTCAACATAGTTGTTCTTGAGAAGGTTGTATACCTCTGAACACATATCATCGGAGTTCATATCGCATGTGGTCCATTCGTAAACAGAAGGAAGGTTGTACGGCTCTTGCTTGACCTCAGATAACGGAGTTGCAGGCTCAATCGGACCTTCAGGCAAACTCGTGTCCCCAATATCCTTAAACTGCCCAACAGGTTGAGTCTCCCAGAACTTATGAGTCTTTGCCTCTGACATTGAATCCTGAAACCTTCGAACTATGGTTTCCAGTGAAGTATCATCCTTGACCAATGGGTTAGCTTCAACAATTTGATCTGCTTTCTCCTCAACAGAGCCAGGTGGTGAATTGTTGTCTGCCATTTCCTACAATTACAAAACTTAAACAGCTTAGTTCGAGTAAAACAACAAACCAAACATCAAATTCAACATTGGACAAATCGCCAAATGCATTTCTAATTACGTCTTTGTAAAATCTTCCAAAATGTAACATCCATAAATCAACACATGCTAATTTACGCAGAGATCGAACACAATACACAAAACCAAAGTTAAATCTAACGATAGATTAAAAAATTTCAATTTTTTAGGTTACTCGTGAACTTAACGGGAGAAAATTCCAGTGATTACACTAACGACCGATCAGATCTTACCAAAACGAAAAACTGAAGATTCTTAAGACTCACCGATTATGCCCGAGCAGAAGAATCCGTAGATTCGCACCGATAACAGATCCTTGAAGAGAGAAGTAACAGATCTCTGGAAAGATTTATAGGATTCGAGTTTCCAGATTCGAGATTTAGGGTTCCAGAACAAGTAAACTCTTCTCAGAGGAGAAAGAATAAGGAAAAAGACGAAGGGCGTGCGTGATGTGTGAAGTAATGACCGGATAAAATCTATTACTTCTTGTATATTGCATTTTGACCCCTCTATTTTACTTTTTATTTTAATTTGACCCTGATCTTTCATTCTATCACTATACAGTGAAACAAAATAACATGTACAATTTTTATTTACTAAGTTAATGAAAAAGACATTTTCAGTATTACTAAAAGCTATATACGATGTTCCAATTCCACACACAGATGAATTTAGTTTCCCTTCGAAGTAAAAAAAAACGGATATATAAAATTAGAAAAAAATCAAAGCAAACAAAAAAATCAGCAAATTTTCTCGTTTCTCCAATTTTTAGAGTCGAAAAACAAATACGACAACTTTGCTAAGGGATGGATGGATGATGGATCAGTGGTGGTGAAACCTTTCGTCGGAGACTTGGAGAGTCTCAATGCCTTTGATGGCAGAATCGTAATGTTTTCTTGTGGAAGAAGATCTCTTCCCTTCCGGCGTTGTAACCACCGGAGAGTTTCTTAATCCGGCGCCTGTACGACATCTCTGTAGCTCCTCGGATGTTACTCTCCTCGACGATCCTGCTGATTGTGCAAACAGCGACGAGCTTGGCATCTGTGTTTATCAAAACACATCAAATTGTTAGCAAAATAAATAAATATTTAGCCACACAATATTAAGAACCCATCACATTGTGAACAGAGAATACGTCAAACTATGAAATGGACATATATATTTGAAACTCCTCTCTTAAAAAGGTTATTTGGTTTATTCAAAAAAATAATCTTCTAAGCTAGTCTGAAATTTCTAAAGTGGAAGCTGGGAATTAATCATATTTAGAAGCTCTTATAGCATCCTAGAGTATGGAGATTGAATACACGAAATCCTCATTCTCAAGATCCTAAAATTTCACTTTTACCAGTAAATTTTTTTTTTGGAAAAAAAAACAAATTTTATGTAGTTTTCTTCATCAAATTCAACAAACTATTGGTGTTTTTTTTTACCATTTCTCGGGGAGATTACACTTCAGATACTTTTTCACATTCAAAACGTGATTGCTACCAAAGCTAACGAAAGGTCTATGAAAACAAAGATTTGGTTTTACACTTTAAATCTAGAGATATAGAGCTTTTAGATTTGCTAAAACAGTGTTTGTTTGTTTAGAGAGATAGAACAAGAAAACAGAGCAATGTATCATACCATTGGGCCTCTAGATGACAAGTTGCCAGAGTTTTCAAGAGCTCCTGACATTCTCCTTCGTGATGAATCCATTGGTGGTCTCCCTCCTTCTTCCTCGCCTTCAAACAAACAAACATAGCAACTTTCTAAGTTTTCTGTATAGTTTGAAACATTTGATTGATTCAAGAGCTAATCAGTTTTAAATATTTCACCTGCATATCTATCAACGCTGGTTAGTCCGGGAGGCAAACCCGAACTGGTTCCAACTGCGGGACTTACTAAGCCACGGGATGGAGGAGCCGTTAGCTGTGACTGTTGATATTTCAATATGGTCCAGTCAAAGACATAATCGAATTGAAACCCTGCAAAAGAGACTAATGTTACAAAGCGCGGATTTGGGAAAGAAAACATGTCGGAGGGATAGAAGAAAAGCTTCAAAACCTTCGCGGATAAAGAGGTCCCGGAATATTCTTTTGAGGTAACCGTAATCTGGTTTATCATCAAACCGGAGCGAACGGCAGTAGTGGAAGTACGATGCGAATTCGGATGGGTAACCACGGCACAAGGACTGCAGGAAAATGAGCAAATTGTAAAGGAAAATGAGTAGAATTTTGAAATAAAGAATCAAACTTTGTGATTGAGACTTTACCTCAATTGATGTAGAGACTTTCTTTTCACTGATTCTCTCATACTTTTGTTTCTTGGTTCCAGCTTTAAGTCCTTGCCATGGAAGACTAAAAAAGAAACCATGAAACATATTTTAATAAAGTACGAGAAGAACGAAGTGAAACCACAAGGCATGCAGGAAATAATACTCACCTTCCTTTAAGAAAATACATGAGAATGTAACCAAGAGATTCTAGGTCATCCCTTCGGCTTTGCTCTAGATGTTCAAAACAGATAGAGAAAACAGATTAACATAAGGACAGTCTTCAGAGCATTAAAAACGAAAATCTTATCTCAAGCTTACCAATTCCCAAGTGAGTGTTCATACTAGCATATCTTGCCGTTCCAGTAAGATTCTTATTTTCTCTGTAAAAAAAGGGAATGATGGAAGAATTTAGAACTGTGCGCGGGAAGAAGAAACGCGGACTGATTAAAATTCTGTTGTCTCACCTGTAGGGAATGTGCTGATGGGTAGTATTATCCCGGTATTTCTTTGCAAGACCAAAGTCGATGATGTATACCTTTATATATGAAAAAGTGTCATTTCTGAGATCATTCAAAAGCAAAATGGGAACAAAAACAAAGATATATGTGAAGAAAACCTGGTTTGCCCGTCTTCCTAAACCCATGAGAAAATTGTCTGGCTTAAGATCTCGGTGAAGGAAAGATTTCGAATGGAAATACTCAACACGGTTGATCTGAATATAACGCAAGAAAGAGAGTCAATCAGTAAACAAATCGATGGGTAAAGAGTCGCCTAAAAAGACAAGAGAGATGTACCATCTGATCTGCGAGCATGAGGACAGACTTCAAGGAAAGTTTCCTGCTACAGAAATTGAACAAGTCTTCAAGACTAGGCCCAAGTAAATCCATCACCAGAACATTGTAGTCACCTTCAACACCAAACCATTTGACATTTGGAACACCAGCTGCCATAATTAAAGATTCATAAGAGATTAAGTACATGGTTACAAAAGAGCAAATGGAAAGAAAAAACAGAGAACAAAAAGATTGTTAATCAGAAATGAATTTTTACTTCCTCCCTGTAGAATCCTGTATAACTTCGATTCATAGAGCAGCTGCGGATGTTTAGTTTTCACATTTTCCTGCAAAAAATAAAGAAACTACTCTCAATATTCCACCAAAAGTCTTGTAGTACTAACAAATCAACCTGGAAAAGAAAAGAACCATACTAAATCGATATACATTGTCCATATATATGACAGTAGCTGTAATGGACAAGTGAACACTGGACTTTTGTACCAAATTATCATCAATGTTGATCTAATTCAAGTAACTCAATAAATGTTTTTTAAGTTCAAATCTAACTTCAGAAGTTATTTCCATCATTCCTCTTTAAAGTAAATAAACTACATTGTCTCAATCTGCAATAAAATCTTCACATAACGCTAACAACACAAAAAACAAAGTTCGTAGCAGGAACTCACAAGCTTGATTGCAACTTCTTCATTCGTTTGAATATGAGTACCTAAAGAAAACCACATTTCAAGGACAAAGTTAGGAATGTAGAAAATCTCAATTACACATTTTTAAACAGTAAAAACAAAATCAATTGAAGAAAAGACTAACCAAGATAGATCTCTCCAAATGAACCACTTCCAATCTTCCGGCCAAGACGATATTTGTTTCCCACACGAGGCTCCATCGATAATCACCAATTCAGAAATCCAAAACCCTAAAACTACAATAATCTCTCAACCTCAACGCCGACTCTAAAGGAGAAAATTTTAATCCTCTTCCCCAAAAAAAAAAAAAAAAAACTTTGTGCCCACCAAAAAGAACCCTTTAATCCACACGAATCAGCAGCGCAAACCCAGAAACGAAATTAAGAAAGATCCAATTCTGCAAAATTAGGGCTGAAACAAAGACCCAATACTCATCTTCATTCTTCCAACTCCTCTCTCACGATCTGGAACAAAGATTCGTAATGTCGATTCTCTTCTTGCTTTATCTCTCTCTCTTTCTTCACGCGAATTGAAAAAAACGAGGATAAAAAGGTAAGCTTTGTATGAAGGAAGAGAATGAAGGTGTTTCTCAAAGTTTGGGTCTTTTCCTTTTCTTTCTTCTCTCCTCTTTCCTTTTTTCTCTTTCCTTACAGGTAACTATTATTCCTCAGCTTGCACGGTTCCAAATATCCCGGTTTTATTAAACCGAAACCCGGTTAAATAAATACCTATTAATCATTTCAAATTTTCAAACGAATACGTTATGTTGAACTTAAACCCAATATCAATCACCATATTTAAATTTCATAAATTCGTATTAATTACGTATGATCCATCTACATAACGGTTATTTGGTTTTTCCGGTTTACTTCGGTATAACACGCGTAGAGTTTTTAAATTATTTTAAAAAAAATAAAAAATTTGGATTGGCTACGAGTAAGAAATGGGTCACCAAGCGTGAGAGCTACGCGTGCCGTTGGTGAGCGGTAAAGATCGTTTGGCACGTGACTTCCATCCATCATAATGAGTCAAATATACTCAAACGTAATCTGCACGTGACTTAATTCTTTTTTTTTCTTGTCTCCGTATTTTGACTTTATTGGTCTTTAATTCTTAATCATACATTGTACGAGGAGATATTTAAATATTTGTAACTTTGGTCGGTCCGGTCGGAATAAATAACTGTTTTTCTACGAATGAAATAGTCATTAAATTACAGTTTATTTTATTTGGATTTTATTATAATTGTTTGAAGAAAATAATGATATTGATGTAAATGTTACAAAGTAAATAAAAGATTATAAACCTCAAAAAATACATGTAAAATTAAACTATTTAAAATAATAATGAGTACAAGTTATACTCTAAATAAAGAATCACCCAATGTTAGGGGACTGCCAAAAAAAAAGAATATTCAAAACTAATTGATCAGATTAGGAAAAATGGGAAAATTAGTGCCTTGGGCTTGGAAGACCCATGCAAGAGAGTCTAGGAGAGACACGAATCTTTGGGCTAGGTCTTGGCGATGGTATTGGGCCAAATAATCCCATTGTTCCGTTGACTACACGAGGAGAGAGGTTGACTTGTTCAAGGGCCCGCGTCTGCAGATTCATTGGGTAGTCCCGCACACACCCGATCCTAGGACCGTTTCCAGTACTCCACTTGCATGAAAATCGTTTGTTTTCATCTGAACCGTCCGATTTCGCCACCATCATCGACGGCTTAGTGCTTCCGTCCTTTGTGACCAAATGATCATCGTCGTCAATCGCATTCATCTAGAACATAATTAATTAAGAAAATTTATAGCTAAAAATTAACAAAATAATCTAGATAAACCATAAATTCTAAATATTAAGGTTATTTGCGTATTAATTAGCTTAATCACCTTTACATTAGTGAGATCCACGTGGTTCTCTTTCAAGAAACCGATAAATTCTCGGAAATTCTCTTCTGTCGGGAGATAATGACCACTATACGGCCAAACAGCTTTTACAACGCCACCGTGTGAAACAATTCTACCGGCGGCGGTAATAGCGGCGCCGGAGAGAAAGCTCGAATGTTGAAACCGACCTTTCTGCTTCTGACCAATGTACAATTTTCTTGTCGTGCTCAACACAAAGATCCATTTGGTTCCTTCAATAGTCTCCACAAGGTTCTTGGTTTGTCTGTTGACTAATTTCCCATCTTCCACTACCACTTCGTAAGCTTGTCTCTCTTTCTGTTAATCAAACCGAACTAAAATCAAAATCGGTTTTGTTTTCAAGAACCGGGTTAACCGAAGAACATATATACATACCGGACCAAGGTAAGTGATGCATTGGCGTTGAAGAAGAGTTCTTGAACATTTGTTGATATTTACTTCCTTGCCATCTCCAATGTCTAACCTTTAGTATCATTCAAAAGGTTTGCTATCAAAATCAGCAATTTATACTAAGCAACATTCGAAATCAAAATTTTGACTAATTCATGTTAAATTTACCAGAAGAAAAAAGGCTGAGTACTCTCGCTTTCTGACCAGACATCATAGTATAAGTGTAAGTTATGTCCGTACCTATGTCGTGGATCAATCTGTAAGAACAAAAAACAAATTATTACTATATCATCAAAGTGATGTGCATATTAAAGTAAATTAAACAAAAGCCTAAACTTACGGCTTCTAACCAATGTCGCAATGCTAATTTTTGTGCTTTATCATCTTTCAACAATCCTTTCCCCACCTATGAACCAATAAAAAAAGTACTAATGAATAATGATAATCTATGACATTAAAATTAATTAATTATTATCCTAAATTCCTTTTAAATTACCTTTGCTGCTTTTGTTCCAGCTCTTGCCCACCTTGATACAGCCGACTCCGGTTTCTCATTGGTTTTGTTCGGTTCTAACGATGCCAATTCCAATTCTTTCCACCTAAACCAAACACACACATGGGTTAAAATGTATAAAACTGAAATTCACGGGGTTGTTTCGTAAAATAATTAGAACTCAAAACGTACCACAACTCTTCAACAACAACTGCACAATCAGCAAGGTTTCTACGTGTTCGATAACTCTTGTAAACCTTTTGTAACGTAACGGCGGCAGCGTCTAGCTCCGTCGACGGTCTTGGAGACCAAAACGGCGTCGGTGCTGGTAAACTTAACGCCGTTAAATTCCCCATTTTGCCTCTGTTCCTTCGTTTTGGAGACGAGCCTTCTTCCTCGTCTTCTCTGTGTTCCACTTGGACTAGACTCGTGAACGAGAGACTCCTCTCAAGAATCATGTTATCTGGTTTAGGACCCTTCAAGTTTATAGCTTTTCTCGTTTTGACCCCGCAATTTCTATCTCTGTAGTTGTTACCCTGATCGACCAAATCTTTGAACGATAAAGTCTTCTCTAGATACATGTTTACAGGGGTTTTACGAATTCTTGGTGTTTCACACTCTTGTGAATCTTTCTTGAAACTGTTGTCTCTTTGTAAGTATCCAAAAGACAAAGCCATTAAAGCTACCTGTAAATTTTTAAAAGTAAAGATTCAAACATGAGATGAAGAAGAGAAAAATGGTTGAGATCCAAAGATTGAGGAAGGTACTTACACTGATTACGATCTGAAGAAGTTTCGTAGAATGTTTTAAGAAACAGAGACACTTATTAAAGACAAAAAGACGAACTCTCTCTGTTTATGGTTATGTCTCTTCTTTGCCTATCTGTCGTCTATATTTATATTAATGAATATATAAATTTATGTTGTTTTTTTAGATATTTTTTTCCGTGAGAACAAAATTGGGATTGGACCTTAAGGTACGGAGTGAAGATTTTTCTTTGAGTCTTGATTCAAAGGTTTTACGTTTTCCTCGGATTTAAAACCACAAAAAATCAAACCACACGAGCTCTTGATTTTCATATTTCAATGTTTAAAATTTATTTGTTAATAGATTTTATACATACTAGCGTGTGGGGCAACTTTGAATACGTCGTCTTAATGATTTTATAAATTTACTCACAACTTATTAACATTTTGATAACACTATACACATATGCATAACTCACTTTACATATGTGAGTCTGTGACCGTGTTGATTGATATACGCACGGCGTTACGCACGGAACGTGTGGGGACATCATTGAATACGTCGTCGTTTTTATACAATTCCCAACTTATATGGATTTCATAGTTTTCTGACTCATTCTTTAATTATTATTTTTTTGTTTTTACGGTCAACGGATTTGTTCTGTTTCTATTTAGGATAAAGTATAAACAGTACTTAGCAGTATTAAATTTAAATATTATTGGCTTGTGTGCTTGCTTTTTCTGTTTAAACAAGCCTATCTATCAAATCTATATGAACAACACAATCATATGTTAAGATTATACCTATATATAATTGTGAAATCAAATGATTATGTTGAATGATTCTTCTGCGAGCTGTTTATAGTTGAAGATTATATTTTTTTATTTTATTTTACTTTAGACATGATTAAAAAAAATTTATCGAATCTACAGATATTTGAGATATGACTTTTTATTACTAACATAATGCTAGACACAGATTAAAATTAGAAGGAATGATTGCATAGCATTATTCTACTGTTATTACATTTGTGACCGTAACACCAAAGTATATAGATATCATGTCCTATACAATAAGTTAATGAGTATATATCAATAATTCGTCTTTGGTTTCTACTCCAATAGATTATATATAAACATCATAACTAGTAAACGAAAACTTGTAAAATAAATCTCGGCGTGGTTAGATGGTTTTACACAAGTCAAATCAAATCTATAACATTCGAGTTTGGTGAGTGTGGGACACTAAACTTTAAATTATATGTTTACGATTATGATAGTGCAAAGCCAATATGATTAAGAAAAGTTGTGATTAAATTGATTTTTCAGTGGTCCATACATCTTTATAAATTCAATTAATAACAACTCACAACTACATTAATAAAATAAATATTACTATAATGATTTATGATGGTCAAAGAAAAAAAAATGATGGTCAAAGAAAGCAACCATATATGTATGTGATAAAGACATACTAAAGATCACCAAAACCGGTTCGGGGTCGTGACTCGTGAGGTGTAAACGCAGAGTCAACCATTTGCGGTCAAGTCCCTTTACATTTGGGTTTTCTCAAAAGAGCTTCTTCTTCTTGTTTTCTACTAAATTGTGCAGCGTACGTGTTAGTTCAAAGTTGTTGGTCTATTTATCTCACTTGCTCACCTTTTACACGACACAAAATATCACTTTTGTGCTCATATATTCCTATCAACAATCAACATTCCTTGTTAACTAGTTGTCATAATGTCATGTGATGTTAAATTTTATCTTTAACTATTTTACAAATATATATATCTTTAACCCAAAATATCACGAGTATTTGGTCATAAGCAAAATGATTTAAAACAGATTTTAGCTATTCCAAATCATGGTGGAGGAGGAAAATACTTAGGCCTGCCTGAACAATTTGGTCGCAAGAAAAGAGAGATGTTTGACAACATTATAGATCGGGTTAAGAAAAGAACTACAAGTTGGAGTGCCAAATATCTTTCACCGGCTGGTAAAGAAATCATGATTAAGTCTGTGGCTTTAGCCATGCCAGTTTATTCAATGTCATGTTTTAAACTACCTAAAGGAGTTATTGATGAGATTGAATCTCTCCTTATGAGATTTTGGTGGGAAAAAAGTTCACAGCACAAAGGGATATCCTGGATTGCATGGGAGCGGTTACAATATTCAAAAAGTGAAGGAGGACTTGGTTTCCGCAATCTTGCAAAATTTAATGATGCCCTTCTTGCAAAACTAGCCTGGCGAATTATTCGACATCCAAACACTCTTTTTGCTCGTCTAATGAAAGCTCGCTATTTTAAAGATGATTCGATATTGAATGCGAAACCAAGGCAAAGACAATCATATGGATGGTCATCCATTTTGCATGGATTGGACATTATTAAGAAGGGAACACGGTTTCAAGTTGGTGACGGTAACTCAATCAATGTAATGAAAGATAATATCGTTCCCGATCACCCACCACGGCCTCTATCATTGGTATCTCCCAATCCAGATTTATACATCAGCGATTTGATTACGCATATGGGAGACTACCGTTACTGGAATCCAAACAAGTTAGATCATATAGTCGCCGCTGATCATGCTGTTCTTCATCAAACTCACCTTCCCAGGGTGATTTCTCCGGACAAACTCATTTGGCATTATGATAAAACAGGTGAATACACAGTACGTTCTGGTTATTGGTTTGCTACTCATGATCCGACGCAAGAAGTCTTAAGGCTACCTCCTCCCCACGGCTCTTTACCTTTGAAAAAAGCCATATGGAAATTACCCATTATACCAAAAATTAAACATTTCCTCTGGCGTATTTTAACAAGAGCTATAGGTACAATGACCCGGTTAAACTCTAGAGGAATGAAGTTAGATCCAACATGTCAACGGTGCGGACAAGCGGAAGAAACAATCAACCATTGCCTTTTTACTTGTCCTTTTGCCATTCTAGCATGGAGACTCTCACATATACCTGTCCTACAAGCACAGTTATCCTCTGAGAATGTTGAAGATAATTTATCTTGTTTGATGGATTTGCAACGTACCATAGGTATCTCCAAAACAAATAAATTTTTACCCTTTTGGTTACTTTGGCAAATTTGGAAATCACGGAACAATTTAGTATTCAACAAAGTTAGACTCAGCCCTTCAAAAGTAGCATTACAAGCGACAACGGATGTACATGAATGGATTGAAGTTTTTGAAAAGCAGGAACATAGCGATTCCGATAACGTTACGTCCGCAAACAGAGTTTATTCTTGGTCACGGCCACCGGAAACCTTCCATAAATGCAATTTTGATGCAAAGTTTGATATCGTTACCAAACAAACAACCGCGGGTTGGATTATTCGAGATCATGCAGGTATATCTAAGGCTTGGGGTTCTTCACGACTAAATAGCACGGGATCACCCCTCGAAGCAGAAGCGCAAGCTCTCCTTTCTTCCATGCAGCAATCATGGATTCGGGGTTTCACAAAGATTATTTTCGAGGGAGATTGCAAGGTTTTAATTGATAATATTAATGGTGTTTCACGGGACGCATCTATTGCAGGCATTCTTCAGGATCTTTGGTTCTGGGCTTCAAAGTTTAAAGAGAAACAGTTTAGCTATGTAAATCGTAATTGTAATCAAGTAGCTCATAACCTAGCCCAATTTGGATGTATTGCTGTATGCTTTTATTCTGATAATCATGATCCTCCTTCATGGATTGTGGAAACTCTGTATAATGACATTTCGTATTAATATATTTTCATTTTGACGAAAAAAAAAAAAAAAAACCCAAAATATCTAATCGGTATGCGAATACCCGTTGTAGTAAGTAAAAATATCTTTATAAAAATACTTGTACTAAAAACGTTTAGCAATTTGTATATATTAATACTAATTAATACTATTAAAAAGTAATATGTTAGTTTTGAAGATTTTTGATTCTACAAGAATGATTATTAATAAGCGATTGTTAAATTTCACGAAAATGCAAATATCTTTTTTTTAACACTGAATCTTTAATATCACTTTAACTAGTGATTTATCAATACTCAGTATAAATATATGTACGTAATAGCGAGAGAATTATATAAAATTACAATTTGATTTCATCGAGGGCATTGAGAAGACTCTACTTGAGGCGTAAGAAAAGGGTTTTGGATATAGCTTTATGCCTACCCTTTTACCAAGTAAAACACCATCCCCAGGTAATGGAATATAACTTATAACGTTGGTCAACAAGCAAGACCGTTATTACGTGTTTTTCGACTTGAATATTCTTGTTTACTTTTTTTTTCCTGTCGTTGAGATGTTAAAGTTCTTGCATTGGTGAAAAATAACTACATGTAATGCGTGATCGTTAAGTCTAAAATATATTTATATATAGTACGGAAAATACTAGTTGGCCACATTTTGGATATCGATTTCATATTATATGAGTTATTCGTTCTGCTATATATGTTCATTTATATTCTTCTATTTTCGTCGACGATCTAGCCACAGTTCTCAATGTCGATTTCATATTAGGAGTAAATTATATTAAATGTTCATTCTTCACTTTTCTCTTGGCTTGACCTAAGACCAAGAGGTCAAAGTTTGAAATTGGATGTGTAAAATTGCACCGATAAGTCAGAGACACGATATGACTTGCAACTTTAGCGGTAGAAGTGTAAAATAATTACTGGCTATTTTGCTAGAACGTGTATCCATATCATTTATATAGCTTTGTATAAAAAATACGAATCCATAAATGTATATAGTGGTCGGTCAGGATCGATCGGTCCAATATGCTCAATTTATTTTTTACTTTTTGGTAGCTAACATTAGTTCAATAAGTGAAAAATACCAGAACTGATTATAACCTTTAACAAAAACCCATGAAATAATTTGAGCCGAATTTGTTTCAGATATTCAAAAAATAAAAGTACTAATCAGAAATTTAAGTGTCAACTCATTTGAGTCAAAATTTTCAACTCATTAGGGTTCATGGGTTGAGTTGAGTTTTGGTTGACCCATGAATCTTGACCCATTTTGACACCCCTACGCCTAGTCATAGATAGTTTAGTTAACCATTTAAACGTTGATTAATTTTGATTTTTTTTTTTTTTTCTATATTTCTTAAAAATATATTTTATAAAAGAATTAATCACAATTTTATAAAAGGTGACTCTTCAGAGTTCAGAGTCAGAAAAATGTCCAATAGTGTGAATTTTATTGCGGCTGAACCAAAAAAAAAAAAAAAAAAATTGAAGTGGATCTAACGTAAGACACATGGGCCATGGCCCATTATAATATGGTTACGTGGCGGTCTAAACAAAGAAAAGAGTACATTAGATAGGATTTAGTGACTTAATTAGCCTAAAAACATAAAAGTGGGACCCAAAATTAAGCTAATCCAGTCTGGCTTATTACAGATGTTTTCAAATTAGGACCAATTCCTAAGTTGCCTTGTGGGAATCATGCAATTATAATTTTACCTCAACGGATTATTCCCAAATTCAGTCTCTCAGAATAAAAACCCTACAAAAATCCCTAAATTCCATCGATTCTCTCATTCTCTCCATTGTTCAAGCAAGAAGAAGATGACGACTGGTGTCAACACAGTTTCTGGTAATTCATTCTCCGATGTTTTCTATGCGATTTTATCTCGTTCTTTAATTGACTTTGTGTTTATTATTGCTTCTGATTTTGAGATGAATCATCGCAGATTTTTTCTGGGGTTATTTAACGATCAATCAGATTATTGTTTTTATTTTGTGCGATTTATTGGTTTGGGTGTATGAATCATTGAATCTAATCATTGAGATTCTTAGAAGCCAATTTATATATCATCATTGAGTTCATTACAGAGTTTTTTGAGGTTTACTGGTGATTTATTGAGCTTAATCAACGAAATTTGTGTTTTTTTTGGATGTGTTATCACGTTATGTCTTTTTGTAATGTTGAACAACACTGTGGATTTGTTGTGTGTCTCATATTATAAGATTTGTTGGCTTTTGTTTTGTTTGTTTGTTTAGGTGATAAAGATCGTTCGGACAAGAAGATTCATGCTGACATTGATGAGAGTAAAGTCAAAGCACCAAACATGTTTGAACGAGCAAAAGAAGAGTTTGATGCTGTTGTTGGAGCTATTCATCAACGCAAGAGTTCAAAGTTTGTTTCTTTCTTTCTTCTGATACATTTATGTACCCATTAAGCTTCTCAGTGTCTAATGCCATGAGGAAAATTTAAGCATTTTGATTATGCAATGAGCGTGTACAGGAGTTTGCTAATGTGTTACCAATTTTGTTTCAGGGACGAATCTGATAAAATGGAATTCAAATCAGAGAAAGCAGGTTCAGTTTTTCTCTCATCATGTTAACTTTGTTTCTGATAGCAATTCTTAGGTTGTTAATCCTCGAAACTTATATTGATCGTTTCTTGATCTTGTTGTGTTAATTCTGGATTCTTGTTCAAGACTCAATTTTGTTTTACATGGTTTACATTGACAGAAGATGGAAAGAAAAAACCGAATATGATCAAAAAGGCGAGGGAAGACCTCAAATCTTTATTTCAAAAGGAGAAACCTCCTCGCCATTATCATCACAAAGAAACTCATGGAAGGAGTGATGATATCAATGAAAACACTCCAGTTGATGAAGTGAAGGCTCCTAATGTTTTGGAGAGAGCCAAGGAAGAAATCGAGGCCGTCATCGATACCATCCATCCCAACTTGCGTTCTCGGTCTGTCTCACCGGAGAGAGCTGGATTCGCATGCAATATTGGAAAGGGTTTGGAAAAGATTTGTTCTCCTTGGGGTGATGATAAAAAGGATTAAATTATTCTTATGATTGATGATCATAAACTTGTTTGTTAGTTGTCATAATAGACTTGGTTTAAAGTTTCAGTCAGTTTGTTGATTATTAGGTACTAAATTGTTACCTTACAGACTTTGCTTGTTCTTGGGCCTTTTGAAATGAAACTGATTGAAAATTCAGTGTCTTCTAAATCGGTAGCTTGTTTCATGGATTCTATGGGACACACTATTACTAAAACTCAGACACATTTTCATATTTTAAAATCGGGTGGGCCTTATTTGGTAGGGGGTACATCAAGTGCTAATGATTCTTAGCTTTACAATATCTTCTTTAAAAGAGTTGAAAATCAAGTGTTATTAGTTCTCATATTAATGTCTAGAGAGTTTGGAATGTAATTCTGTAAAAAGATTAAAAATGACAAACCAAAATGTTGTGTTATTCATGTTTTATAGATTCATTTCTCACAAATCATTTTATTTGAATGAATTAAAAAAAAAAAAATTATTTTATGTGTAAATTACCAAATATTAACATTCAAAATCTCATTACTTTAAATCTAATAAAATAGATGTTAAGGAAAAAAAAACATTCAAATATCTTACCTTTAACATTGAGATATCCATAATTATTATAAAATCCTTACTTTGACCAAAAACCAAAAAAAACAAAATCCTTACTCAGATGATTTAAACTTATCCAACCAATAAGACCAATCTGTTCTTTTGTCCTTTTGTCTGGTTCCTTCGACCAAAAGCTGAACTTTGGGGTTATCGATCATGGCTGATTCTGTGTTGACAGAGTACTTTAGCCCTCCGAAGAAGCCGAAGTTGGACAATGCCTCCGGAGAATCGAGTTCTGGCTCCACATACCGAGAACTCCGGAAATACGATCCATACGACGATGAATACATACGACAGTACATCTTATACTACTATCAGTTCCATAAGAGCGAGGTATTCAAAATTTAGGGTTTGATTTTAAATTCTGTATATTGCTTTAGTACCCTCAATTTAGGGTTTTAATTTTGAAATCGGGTACCGTTGATTGTTGTGAGATTGCTCCTCCCTTTTAGCTCATTTTGTTGAATTTTGTTTGTGTGGTTAGGGTTTCGTGATTGATTGGGATAATTTCGATTATTGGTTCAGTAATATACCTGTCATAGAGGCATATCCTCTCTCTCAGTACAGGACCAATGCTGAAGTAATACGTGATGTGGTTTGCGGTGCCATTAGCCAATACAACGCAGATACGGTTAGTGTCTGGCTAATTTTATTGATAATGCTATTGTTGTTGACACTTTTACTCACATTTAATTCAGGGAACTAGGCTTGTGTTTGTCGATCACGTTTCGGCAAGTTACAGGTGGTGTGCTGGTATGCTTTATTGGATAACGTTCTGGGCTAGGGATTTGGCATCATCCAGTACCGAGCCTAAACTTTATCAAACTAATGTTCTCTGGTGTGGACCAAAAGTATGTGAGATTCAGATCTTCAGGCCCAAACCAACTGATGAAGGTATTCATGAAACCCATTTGGAATCAACTATTACTCTGAACATTCATAGAAAGTTGCAGTTTCCTAGGAATTTTAGTGCGCTTCTTGCTTTATGCACTTCTGAACATTTGAGGCATAGTTTGATGGTTATATTAAATTGGATATTTGCCTTTACTTGATGATGAAATCTTGGAACTTTGAGGTTTCTTTTACTTTAGGATAAGGTTCATATATTCGATGTTGATAAACTTGAATGTATTGCATTCTAAATTTGTCATTTATTTGATGATGGAAGCGATTGTGTTTGGATGTAAACTAGCTAGTGTGTATTGTTATGATGCAGAGATTGCTGCAGTTCAAGTGGATCCTCCTCCTCCATTGTATGATGATGTCCCAGGTGGATCTTTACTCTTCTCTTTGTTTTTGATATGCTTTTGAAGCCAGGTGGTGACATTTTTTCCGGTTATTAGACTCTTAGACTCTTATCTTTACTGGAATATTTGGTGCTTGCAGAATTACCCACCATATTGTTCACCGTAAGGGGTCCAGGGACTGGTTACATGTCCATACCCGAAGTTACCTTTACTCGGATTCCAGCTGAAGTTGAGCCCGTGTCATCACCATAATCCTCACCGTGAAAACCAAAACCCCAAACGTCTTAGTTGTATTGTTGCCTTTCTTATTTCTCTCTTGCTAATTCTAGTTAGAGCTCTATTAAGTTGTTGGAATAACCTTATATATCATGAGGAAGCCTAGATAGACTTGTTCCTAACTTATGTTCTTATCTGTAGTGGGATTTTTATTATAAACTCTAATCATATTTCAAAATTCAAATTCGCAGCGAAATTTGAAATCGCAAATAATCACTTAAAGTTGCATTATTTACTACTTTACTAGGTTTAGTCCTAGTCTTAGTCTTTGTTTTTTTTTTCCTCTTTTACTTCTTCTGATTTCTGACACGTCTTCAAGCTTCTCTATGAAGAAGGGAAAATTCAAGCATTCTGATTATGTAGTGCTTATGTTAGCATCAATGAGCGTTGTACAGGAGTTTTTGCTAGTGTGTTATAAATTCTGTTACAGGGACGAATCTAATAATTCAAATCAGAGAAACCAGGTTCAGTTGTTGTCTCTTCATTGCCTCAAGTCGTGTTAAGGTTGTTTCGGATGGCAACTCTTCGATTGTTAGTCTCAAGATTTACAGGGGTTTGACTTCTATTTTATTGATTGCGTAAACATAACAACTAAGTTATGATTTGAACGTGGATACACAAATGTGTGATCATTTCTAGATTTTTTGTAATTCTCAATTTTGTTTCACATGGCTTACATTAACAGAAGATGCATATGGTAAGAAAAAAACAAACATGATAAGAATGGCCAAGGAAGAACTCAAATCTTTATTCCAGAAGGAGAAACCTCATCGCCATCATTCAGCATCATCATCATTATCACAAAGAAACTCATAGAAGGAGTGACGACATTGATGAGAACACACCGGTGGATGAAGTGAAGGCTCCTGATGTTTTCGAGAGTGCCAAGAAAGAAATCGAGTCTGTCATCGACACCATCCATCCCAAGAAGAATGTGACGGTCGGTTCTATTCACCTTTGTGTTCTGTCTGTCTCAGTTTCAATAGATTCTTAGTTTAACAGACTAAAGCTTATTAAAAAAAAATCAGTCTTCTGTGTAATAGATTTCTAAACTTTAAGCTTTTTCTCTCTTAAATTTGTTAGGTTTCGGTGTTTTTATATTTTTAATAAAGTTACTTCTATCACAAGTTTCGTCACAATTCTTAAATTATGTTATAACTAGAAGCAAAAGTCTCAATCAGGTTATTACACCAATCCTAATAAGAACTAGGAAACAAAATCAAAATAAAATAAAAAGTGAAATCAAATCCTTATCGAACATAAAAACTCTAACGTGGGATGCACTGCATTTGTTTGTCTCTGGCACCTGCAATGATATTATAAAAGCTATGTCAGTTCCATTATATACCTTGTTAATATATACTTCAGAAATCTGAATCTCTCACCTTTCATTGATAATCAATCAAGCGCTATCTTTGCTTCTAGGGTAGCCACGTATTCTAGGATAAGCTACCGCAAAAAACTCCGATCCTTGCCCGTTAACCCGACGATGCACGTAACCGTAGCCACCTTCGCCCCATGTCTCACCATGCGAGTTTTGTATTATCCAATAAGGATTATTGTTGGAATCAAATCCATACCCAATTATAAGGACTTGGTGGAACGATTCATCATCCAAAGATCCAGGCGGTGATCGGTAAATTCTCTGTAAATTTTGGAAAAGTTACTCATATATTGAATAAACTTGATTTTAGTAGACTTTCAAGTTATGTTGAAACTTACCGATCTGATACTACTGAACTCAGCACCAGTATTCCGCAATATCCCAATCACGGGTTGCTGCCTCACAATTGCTCTAAGCGCATCGTCCGTAAAGTCCGTGAGATATGCAAAGTCATCCACCCTAAGAGTATTAATCTGTAGGGTATATAAATATGAATAAGATTTATCATCTAAGAATTTCAAAATTGGAAACTAATTAAGATATATACTTACATTCTTTGGATGATTGCATTCGAATTTTCTAGCCACATTGTTGTCATGGGTTTTCGATGGACATTGACTCGCAGTACATAGTCCGGGTTTCTTTGCAAAAGCATAGGCTCTCTTTATGTTTTGAATACCATCATCGTCGTTGTATTTTACGTTGTTAACCACGTGTTGTATAGATAGCTCGTTCATTTGATTTACATGTGGCAAATTTATGTTCAAAAGAGCATTTACAGCTCTCACCAGAGAGATAGCCCAGCATATAGCTTTAGTAAAAAAAAACAATAAGAGTTAATTACTATTTAAACTGAAATGATTTTGTGCGGATCATGATTTTTGTCACTGAAAAGTTTAATTACTCTCTAAATGTATTTGTATAAAATACGACCTACGCAAGCAAGACAAAGAATATAGACTTTAAAGGTGACGAATTTCATCGTATCAATGTTCATTAAAATCTGTTTTTACTATATTTTCATAACATAGAAGGAGGAAAAAAAATGGGTTAACACATAGGGACGATTAATGTTCATGAAATTTGTTTTTACTATATTTTGATAACATATAAAAAAAAGAAGAAAAATAAATTCGAAGCTTAATAATTAGGGAATAAAGTTTAATTACTCTCTAAATGTTACGACCTACGCAAGCAAGACAAATAATATAGAATTTAAAGGTGACGAATTTCATCGTATCAAAGATCACTAAAATCTGTTTTTAACTATATTTTCATAACATAGAAGGAGGAATTATTTAAGAAAGCCTTTTCACAAAAAAAAAAACATAGAAGGAGGAAAAAAATGGGTTAACACTTAACACATAGCGACGATTAATGTTCATGAAATTTGCTTTTACTATATTTTCATAACATGTAAAAAAAGAAGAAAAATAAATTAAATTAGGGAATAATATATACGTACCCATACGCCTTTGGTCTAACACAGGACCGAGTACTCCTGGATAATCTCTCCAATCCCAAGACTACATATATAACATAAATGATAAATGAGTGAAATATTATATATAACTAATTTATTCTTTAACATAATAAATATAAAAAAAGTATGTTCTTACATCCCCTTCCTCTGATTCTTTAGAGGATTTGGAGGGCATTTTGCCTTTCCCCTTTTCTTTAGCCTGTTCAGATTAAACAATGTATAATCATTATTATCTTTTTTCTCCATAATATAACCACAACAAGTTTAAAGAAACAAAAATATAGACTTTCTAATTTATATCCACTTGTTTTCTGAAGAAGTTAAGTTTTAAAACCTTGTTTTAGATACCATATTTACAAATAGTGCTGGAAAAGTTACTAAATGTGTGTATATATGTGTGTATGACCATGTTAAACAAGTTGAGTACGATTATATATAATCAAGTTTAAAGTTACAAAATACATATATACTTAGATACGTAATTTTAAACAAATATGTATAGCATAAAAGCAGATATAGCAATAAAAACTTAAGTTTGTTCTTGTAATATATACCTAGAACTTAAAAAAACATGACCCTAACATTTTTACGAAGTTGTTTTAAATAAACGTGGAAAAGAACACACATAAAATGTGTTTATCTTAATGAGTTTTTAGTGTAAATATAAGACTAAAAACCAAACATTAGAATATTAAGCCTTACATACCGTAAACCTCCTCTTATTTTCATCATTTCCTCCCCCACTTCTTCTATTGCTTCTGGTAGACATTTCTTATTCTTGGAGAAGTTAAAGAAAATCAAGCCAAGCTATAAACACCTTTAGGGGAGATTGAGGATAGATCTATGACTCTGTGATAGAAAGAGGGAAAGTTAGAAAGGGGGGAAGAAGTTTCTATGGAATAGGAGATCACTAATTTTGAGCGAGAAGAAAATTAAAGTGAGAGATAGAGTGCTTAGTTGTGTTTGGGATGAGTGAGTGGTGAGTTTATGAGTAAGAAGAGAAATATTTTGATAAAGAATAAGAATTATTTAAAATAGGTATTTTGTAATGAAATGACGAGACACATAGAATAACAAGAGAGACAATAAATTCTAAAAGGACAAAAATAAAAATAGGGTTAGTTTCCCTTAAGAGACAATGTAAAATAGAAAAATAAATATACATACTTTAGCCTTTATGACTTGATAGAAGACATAAAAGTTTTCTCCATTTTTTTTGTCTCTTTATTGCTTACGACTCATAAGATATACCAACTTTTTTGAAAATATTTTGTTGATCTTAATGATACAAGCATTGCCGTGATAAAATCAGTCAATGAAGGAATTTTTTTTTGTTTTTTTTCTTTTTGTTTTCAGGACAATGAAGGAATATTGGAAAAAATAGTTGAATTCATGTGATCTAAAATATGATATGCTTGTTTTTCACTTAGGTTAGATAATTTAAAATTTCTATTTATTTTGTATAAAACAGAAAACTTTCTACCCAAACCCACTAGCTAGTCTGCGCATTTACAAATTGCATTTACGGTTTTCTGATTTAATCATAATTAGGAGCTGTCAAAGCAAACATATCGCACTTAACGAGGATAATTCTTTTATGTAAGAAAGAAAACTTATTTGAAAAGAAATAAAACTTTAAAATTTACTTTTGTTGTTAGTTCCAAAAAAAACTTTCTATATCTAGGTTAACCAAAGAAATCTTCAATGCTCATACTTCAAAAATATAACCAAAACGGAAACTTTTTAAATTTGGTTGAAAAACCTGCATACTCTGAAGTTTCTGATACAATTGTCGATCTTTTACCACGATTTAAAGCATAATCCAACTACCAAAATCTTTCTGTATGATTGTATGTATACGTTTGACTGTACAATTATATTTAAACTCATGATATCTAATAGTATACGTACGTATATTTTATATTCATGTATAGAAGCGATTGATGAGACCAGAGACTCTCTTAATTTGTATATTTCCTCAAGCATAACCAGTGTTTTTTTTTTTTTGATAGGAATGTAAATATCATTTTTTTGTGCACATGGAATGTAAATATTATATATAATGAAATTTTAGGTTTTACAAAAAAGTTTAACCTAGATTTGTAATATTTCCAAAAAAAAAATTAAAAAAAAAGTTGAGTGTCAATCAACAAATTATCTAATCCAAAGAGCCATCAGTATTTTAACATATGATTATTAACTTTGATTTGAATATTGTTTTTTTTCTTGTGGTTTCTTATTAACTTTGATTTACGTATAAGAAGTAGGGAAGTGTCAAATGTCTCATACTTATTTTTTCTTTAACAAAAAAAAGTGTACCATACATTGCCTAAATGCCAGAACCATTTGTATTCACTTGCAAGACAAATCATTTGGGCTTTTGCGCTATTAGGAAACAAAAACGTAATCCCTATTTTAACATATGATTATGTTTAATAATACAACTAAAATTAATCGTTTTTAAACCAACTACGTGGTTATTATTTGGAATTACTAAGCTTTTGTGTAAATACTCATTGCCACGACGAGTTTATTTTGTTTAAAGATATAATATATATATATATATATATATATATATATATATATATATATATATATATATATATATATATTACAGTGTAGTTGTACTATCGCAACAAATTATTCTTACAAAATAACCAAAATTCCCGGTCCGGCCGCCTAGCTGGTTGTATTAAGCAGAATGTGTTTCTTATAATCGAAGGTATTTGTGAATGGCAAACACTTTAAGCTCCAGAAGAACATATTTTAATTTCTCAACTCCAACATCAATGATTCGTAGACTACGTACGTACAAAACGAATTTTTAGAAATTAGGTTTTTATTGGTCTCTATGCTATAACATCAGCAACATGAATTTCAAATTCATATTTCTGAAAGAATTAAAGACGTCATGAAATCATAAAATAATGTCGGAAGAATATCGACAGTATTTTCACTCTGTTGGCTTTGGCTAGACCTAACATTTTTCTAGTTGTTATGATTAAAAAAAAAAAAATGAAGTCCTGACATATGTACAGAGCTGTATATGAGATTATTCAATAGCTTTTAATGGGTAAAAAAAGACTCATATATCAAGATTCAAGAGGATCCTACTATATATCTCGCCATACCTAGCAAATTTTTCGTGATTGTTGTAATGAATATTCTCCAAAATATCTGAATCAGGCAGCAGTAAGAGGAGATTTTGGCATCCACCCTAATTGCAGAAACTCATTGAGATAACTCATATCAGCTTTGCAAATGACATTATGATCTTTTATGAAGATTTTCTCAAAAAAGTCTTCCGTATCCTAAAAGAATACAATTTAATTTCTGGTCTGAGATTGAACAACAACAAAATCAACATTGTTTATTGATGAACAAAAGAAAAACACCACTTTCTAAACAACACTAAATTAAATAAGTTAAAATTGACAACACAAATTTAAACTTCCACACCTCACTGCGTTTAAACGTTAAACTATAAACCCTAAGAAATTTAGAGAGCCATGCATATAGTGTAGAACATGTAATCCGATTGGTCTCAATCAATCATAAATCCGTAGGTAAACCATTAGATATATTGAAATTACAACATAAATCGAATATCCTAAATTTATGGGAGAGATCTGATCAAATATATATATTTATTTCTTGTAGAACTGATAGTAGTAAATCAAAAGATATTTCTATGGTACAAATGAATATAATAATATGTCTTTTTCAAAAAATTTATGGCATATATACATCTTTGCTATTTTGAAGACGTTCCAGAATATGAAAATTTTGTCTTAAATCAATGACTTACGGATGTATGCTGTGGTCTTCCACAGGCGATTGTAACCCGTTTCTTTTATATTAATTATTTTTTTCTCTGAATTTAGTAATAGAGGACAAACACACATCAACAAGAGTATAAATGGGTTTCTCACCAAAAAAAAAAGAGAGTATATAATGGGTTTACAAATTTAAACAGGCCCATGAAAAGCCCAGTCGATGATACGCCAAGGAAGAAGAAGACATATCTTAACTCAGACACGTGTTCGACAGCATTACTTTTCCCGGAAAAAAATCTTAGCTCCCTTTGTCTTGTTCTTGCCGAGAAGCTGAAATTAGGGTTCCGACCATGGCCGATTCTGTGTTGACGGAGTGTATGCACATTCCGAAGAAGCCGAGGTTGGAAAAATCCTCCGGAGAATCAAATTCCGCCTCCACACGCAAACAACTCCGGAAGTACGACCCGTACGACGATGAATACATACGACAGTACATCTTATACTACTATCAGTTCCATAAGAGCGAGGTATATATCTTTCTTCAATTCTCCCACGAAATCCCACAGAAATTAGGTTTAGATTTTGATCTAGACTAGATTGAACCCTGGATCCGCTTATTGATAAAAAGGTTTGGTTTTTGAAAAATCTAATTTTTAGCTCACTCTTTGTTGTTGTTGTTGTTGTTGTGTGGTTTAGGGTTTCGTGATTGATTGGGATAAATTGGATTTCCGGTTCGAGACTAGGCCTATCATGGACCCATATCGTATAGCTGCGTACAGTACCAATGATGAATTAATCCGTGGCGTGGCTTGCCGTGCCATTGCCCAACACAATGCAGATACAGTCAGTGTGTCGTCTTCGGTTTGTTAATATAAAGTATGTTTGTGTTTCTTTTTTCTTACTTGCTCACAATTTTTTTATTCAGGGAAATCGGATTGAGTTCGTCGATCATGTTTCGGCAAGTTACAGGTGGTGTGCTGGTATACTTTATTGGGTAACGTTTTGGGCTCGGGATTTGGCATCATTCAATGCTGAGCCTAAACTTTATCAAGCTAATGTTCGCCTCTGTGGACAAACGTTCTGTGAGATTTATATCTTCAGGCTCAAACCAACTGATGAAGGTATCTTCATGATACCTCTTTTTGAATCAGTTACTGCTCTCAACATTAATAAACAGTTTCAGTTTCTTGGAAATTTTAGTGTGCTTCATGTTTTATATTCCTCTGAAAATTTGAGGTTCCTTTTGGCTGAGGTTTAGGTTCATAGTTTGATGGTTAACAACTTGGGAGTATTGGATTTTTGCCTTTAGTTGATGATGATGGACTCTATGAATACTTCTTTGGGCATTTTAGTGTGCTCCATGTGTATGGCACATTCTGAAAATGCTTTTATTTGATAATGGAAGCGACTGTGTTTGGTTGTAAACTAGTGTGTGTGGTTATGATACAGAGATTGCTGCTGTTCAAGTGGATCCTCCTCCTCCATTGTATGATGATGACCCAGGTGGATCTTTTTTACTCTTCTCTTGGTTTTTGATTTTCTTTTCGAGCAAGTAGTGACTTTGTTTCAGGGTATTAAACTATTTTCTTAACTGGATTATTTGATGCTTTCAGAGTTACCCACCATACTTTTCACTGTAACGGGTCCAGGATCTGGTTACATGTCCATACCTGAAGTTTCCTTCACTCGGATTCCTGCTGAAGTTGAGCCCGTGTCGTCACCATAATCCTCACTGTGGAAATCAAACCCCTAAACGTCTCGGTTGTATTGACTACCTTTCTTATTTCTCTCTTCCTAATCCTAATTAGAGCTCTAGTAACTTAGTAAGTTGTTGGAAGTAACTTATATATGTCATGAGTAAGCCTAAATAGCTTTGTTCCAACTTATGTTCTTATTTGTAGCGGAATCCTTATTTAAAATCTTTTAGTATTTCAAATCCTTAGAAGCGCAGTCTCCAATCTCCATGTCTTCCAAATTTGACTGGATGACAAATATATATATAAAAAAAAAAAAAAAAGCTTAATAAGTTTTCAGAATTCTATGCCACGCCAAGAATTCGACTCTTAATTAACAAAGAGTTCATATTGTCGCCAACGAGAAACTTTCTGTTCAAGCAACACTTGCAACCGACAAGCTATTTCTTTTGTTTGTTAAAAGAAATCTTAAGTATACACAAATTCATTGTTATGAGGAAATTTGTGTGTTAATTAGTTGACACTGCCATTGTACTCCTAATTAAAAGCATTTGTTATATAAGAATATAAATTTAATTACAATATTCGAACATGTATATAGGATCTCCACCCTGATTTCTGTCCTGATAAAGTAAGTCAAACTCAAATATATTAACCTCTAAAGTCTTTAATTTTGTAATCTAAAAGTATTTATTACAAAGAACTACTACAGTGATAGTTATCTCATACAACTACAATATTTTTTTAGGCCCAATCGTTGCCCAAAACTCTCTCTTCTCTCTCCTCTTGCAGACACCTTTTCTAGATCTAGATCTTCTTTTACTTTTTTTGCTTCCTTGATCTTCATCGATGGGTTGGGACTTCTTGTTTTATGTTCCAGGAGTTGGTAGCGGCGTCTTCCCGTCCGCGGTGGTGTGGTTTCGTCGCCGATGTAGTCGCTAATCAGGTGTTCCGGAGGTGGAGCCGCGAAGCCGTGGTTCGTGGTTGAGGACGCCATGGAGGGCTTCGGGGATCCACACGGCTCAACCGTTTCTCTTGTGCGGTGGCTATGGCGGAAGTTGGTGGCGTTTTGGTGGGTTTCGCGGTTTTGATACGGTGGTTAACGGCGGTTCCTCGGGATCTGTTGGCCGGCGTGGAGATCGTCTTCAGAGGGTTGGGCGAGCCACCGCCCTCTGGATCCGCCGCGTCTGGTTTCCACCGGTCCGGTTGAGGTGTCACTACTTGTCTAAGGGGATAGATCTGGAGGCGGCTGGAAGGGGATAGATCTATGGGTCGGGTTGCTAGGTCAGGATTTGGCTCCGTAGAACCGGTTGTCGCGGTGGCTAGTTTTCCGGGAGATAACTGGCGGATCTGGTGCGTCGGTGGATAGAGGACGTAGTTAGGATTTGAACCCTTCAGGCTGTGTTCTTTGATCTTCCGAGGCTGCCGTGAAGTTTGGGGATCTCGGGTTCACCGGATCTAATGCTCCGGCCGCCGTGCAACCGACCATCAGCAGGGTCCGAGCCTTCATTTCCGTCGACGGCAAATCTGTTTTCTTTTGGGCTTTTTGTTACTGGAATATAATTTGTAAGGCCCAACCCAGGCCCATTTGGGATGATTTTAATGAATATTAAAAAAAAAAAAAAAAAAAAAAAAAAAAAAAAAAAAAAAAGAACTACTACAGTTACTCTATTCATTATTCCCTAACATTATACAACTATGAATGATTTGCGATGAGACCATGGGCCGTTCGTATCGTGTATGTCCGGCCTTGTAAGTCTTATAAGTTCACTTTTAAGTTTTTTCTTTTTCTTTTTGTCAAATGTTCACTTGTAAGTTTAGGTATGGCTTTTCAATAAGATATTAAAAAGGTCATGTGATAATTTAACAAAAACTATTTTTAATTGGGGTTATGTGAACATTCAAAATATTATTGAGTAAACAAAATACGACAAATGTCAATTGAAAAAGATTATATGTTACCACCACAAAAAAAAAAGAATTGTTATAGCATGGGACGAAGTAATCAGTCCAATCGAGACTACGTACCTTACCTACAAGTTGATGTTCTTAATTAACATACAATCCACGTACGGACTCTAAACTATATAATATATCATTTTTAGAAATAAATTTAGCAAATGCGTAACAGCGTAAGGATAGTACATATTAGATGATATCATGACATAAACTAATTTTATTCAACCGATGGTTCTAGTAGACTAGCTAGTAGTAGCCAAGTCACTATCCATGAAAAAATAAAATCCAATGATACATGCATTCGAACCGACCTCGATAGACACTGAAATCGAATCAATTCACCTAAATTGAAATGACTTTTGCCTAATTAACAAAAAAAACACTCTTCAAATTTTATATAGAACTCGAACCGAACCGAAAGAGTTATAAATCTAGCGCTACATACAACCCATTCGTCCACATTATAACTCAAGCCGAATCATCCTCATAATGCATTAAAGGAAAAGTCACAATCTATGAAAATGAAATTTTCTGAGTGAATCACATAAAGTCCATATATGTTTATTTGTTCGTTATCCATCGTTATAGTAAATGCTGCAATGGGCGACCCATGTGGGTGTAGGTGTAGCAACTAGCCAGTTACAAGCAAGTGTGCAATAACTTTTAACAAAATTTATATTAAATAAAAATAATAATCTGAGAGACGTGTAGGGAGTGGACCAATTTTTATAGTAATATAATTTCAAAATATGTTTCTAAGAAATCAAAGTCAACCGTGAAAGGTCGGTCTTGCAGCTAGCATCCCACGCGATATCTTCAACTCCACATTTTGAGTAAATGTTCTCTTCTGTAATATATTAATTTCAAAGTTGAAAAATTAATTTTAGAAATTAGTTTTTAGTCATTGCATTTTAACTTAAGTTACATCTCACTACAAGAAAAACGCTGGTACATGTCGGTTAATTAACGTCATACTCAAAACCGACTTAAAAAACTTTGAAAGCAAAGAATTTGCATTGGTTTACAATGGTTGTGTAGAAAAAGATAGTTCTTGATTTTTGTGTCACATAAAAACAGTCTCTAAATTTACTTAAACCGTGTTAAATACTAGTCGTAGAAATAAAGGTCTTTAATTTGTTAAAGTGATGTTAAAATATTTAACGTCACACGTTCTTACGACGGTTTCGAAACTGATGCTATATGGTTTAAGTCGGTTTAATATCGACGTCAAGGTCAATAATAACCAACGTTATCTGCCCCATTCTTTGTAGTGCCACCTCAACCAACATAAAAGAAAAACCATTTACATACTATAGTACAAGTTACAAGTAGCTCAGCTCAAGAATCATATAATTTGAGACCAAACTAAGAAACACTAAAGTCAAGCTAGAAAAATTATACACGTAAAACATGTGTAAATAATATAAAGTTAGTTAGTTGTAATTTGCAAGCTTCAGAGAGAAAAACGTGTTGAAATGAGTGGTCTAAACACAAATTTATAAGCTGGGTCGGGTCTCTCGTGAGACAATAATTTTGGAACTTCATATGATTTAACAGTAAGATGAGCCCTACACATAACTTTCTCTATTTTACTTGTTTCTAGCTCTTTCCCATTGCAGTCTACCAGCATTCGAAAATGCTTTGATATTAACAGACTATTAATATCAGTATACGTAATTCATATTATGCGTGACTAGGGGTGTCAAAATGGTTTAAAATTGATGGATCAATCCAAACCAATCCAACTCATGGATCTAATGAGTTGAAAATTTGGATATTAATGGATTAATGGATTAAATGGTTTAATGAGTTTAATGAGTTGGATTGAAATGGTTTGGTTTAAAATGGATTACTGGGTTATCCATAACCAAACCAATAAAAATTATATAATTGAAATCAAATATGTAAACCAAATATAACCGAATTGAATCACGAAACCGATTTTAGTAAACCGAAATAAACATAATTTTCTTAAATCGCTTAACCATCGATCTTTCTCGCCGTCAAATCTCTCACTGTCGATCCCTCTCAATCTTATGGTTTCACCGGCAAACGACGAAGCCAACAACGCCGTTCACCGGCAAAGCCACTGACACTCGGATCCCTCATCGTCACTCATGGAGTCCTTGGTCGTCGTTTTGTGATCAATTTATGAACCAATTCATAGTTACAAGTATTTCGACGACGACGACGACGACGGCGACGACGACGACGACGGCGACGACGACGACGACGGCGACGATGGGGGCGACGACGACGACGACGACGACGACGACGGCGACGATGGGGGCGACGACGACGACGACAGCGGCGACGACGATGACGACGACGATGACGACGGCGACGACGACGACGATGACGATGATGGTGATGGTGATGGTGATGATGATGGTGGTGGTGAATTGATGACGATGGAGTGATGAAGATGATGATGGAGTGATGATGATGATGGTGGTGGTAACATGATAGTTACTAATTATCAATTAATTAGGATTTAAATTATAAGAAAACTATGTTATGGATCAACTCATTAAATCCATTAATCCACTCATTTAAATGAGTTATGGGTTAATCCAAACCATTTGCTAAATGAATTGGATTGATTCATTAACCATTAAACACTAAATCAATATGGATATGGGTTGGTTTGGTTTGGTTTAACCAACTTGTCACCCCTATGCGTGACAATTCTATTTAGGAGTGATTTATGCCCAAAAAAAAATTACAATTTCTTTGTGCCAAGACCAAAACTAACATTTTTTAAGTCTTGTAGGATAAAGTCGGATCTTAATCAATTGATATCAACCAACAATGAAATTTATAAAATGTCAACAAAACTTGGTCCTACACGTTCCCAAACAAATCAGTGTGCGTAATTTTATGTATAGTGAAAAGTTTACATTAACGTGTAGTGATTTTCACGGAGTCATCATCAACAACTGGTTTGCTAATTAGCTGTTCTTGTAAAATTGTACTCCACACAAAGTACTAAAAATATCACCTTTTTTTTTTGTCAAAGTACTAAAAATATCACTTCCTTAAATTTAACATGGACGAATTATGAATACTATAGAAGAAAATAAGAGAAGAAAAAAATCACGTGCGTCTCATGTGAACACATTAACTCTAAATATTTCCGACGTTTCCATAATCAAAACAAAAACAATTTAAAAAGACCAAATATAATGTTAATACAGTCAAAAAGTTTGCAAAAGAAGGAAAAAATAAATAAACGCAAACCTCAACCAAAAAAAAATCCAAATATAAATATACTCCTTTTGCTCATTGCTCCTTCCGACAACACCAACATATAATTTCACAACCCAAAAAAATGGAGTTACTAACGACCGTCGCGAGCTTCTTCACTCCGACGACTCTTTTCCTCCTCCTCAATCTTATGATCGGCACAATCGTCGTGACCTCTCGACTCGGGTCGGGTTCAAGAAAACATTACCAGCATCACGATGGGTTCGGGTCAGGTCATGCACCGGCTCCGTTAGCTAGAGCTCCGTCGATTATCGACCGAGTTAAGTCCATCAACTTTCATCTCTACAAATTTCCTCATCCAGAAACTGAGCTTTTTTCGATGACGGCTCACCATGACGTAATCGGTTCGGATCTTCATGTTTACCCGGATCCGAATCCGGCTCCGTTACAACGCGCTCCTTCTCTCTTGGATCGGGTCAAATCTATCAACATGTCTTATTTCAAGTTCCCGCACGACGTAACCGGGTCGGATCCTCACTCACACTCTCACCTAGATCCACACCCGGATCCGGATCCGGCTCCGGCACAGTTACAACGTGCTCCTTCTCTTCTGGATCGGGTCAAATCCATCGACATGTCATACTTCAAATTCCAGCAGTATAACCCGGAGGAAAAAGATTATGCTCATCATAAAGAACCGACCCGGATGGGTCGGGTTGACCCGATTGATATCTCAAAATTCAGAATCCCGGAGGAAGATCAACCAACTGGAACCGGAATCAATCATCCAATTGATCCACCCGGTTTAACTCGGGCTCCGTCTATCTTAGAACGGGTCAAATCCATTAAGCTATCCTCCTTCTACAGATCCGACCCGGAATTGGATCAAAATCCGGATCCGGTTCTTCACGAAGAGCACAAACACGTAAGGAGCAAATCGGAATCGAAAAAACCGGTGAAGAAGAAGAAGAAAGCTTCAACGAAGATGACGAAATCAGCGAGTGAGAAATCAGGTTTTGGTTTCACCGGAAGCCATGAGGAAGCAACAGAGACTGTGGAATCCGTCGAACGGAGAAGACCAGATACAACGAGAGTCGAGAGATCAACATCGTTCGGCGACGGCGAAGATGGCGTCGACGCGAAAGCTTCAGATTTCATCAACAAATTCAAACAGCAGCTGAAATTACAGAGACTCGATTCGATTCTAAGGTACAAGGAGATGCTCAAGGCCAACTGAATGATCAAAATTACTTAATTTCCCCAGCGGTGAAAATAATATTCCTCGCCGCCGTCTCCGCGCGGTTTTGTTTGCCGCCGTTTTTCACAGAGGAGAAAGTACAGGAGTAGAGAATGTCTGAATTACCGATAGTGCCCCTGTATGTTGAGGATATTTAAGTAATTTATCAATTAGTTAATGTGAATTTATTATTGTTTAGTTCATAAGAGACAAGAAAAAAAAAACGTAGTTGCTTAGCGAAGAATGTGTGGCGTTAAAATAGGATCTGGGACGTTGTTTTGCGTCTAAATTCTAATGTTACATTCATTCACTTGGCTATTTTTTCGAGATGTTTAGTACACGTTTCCTAGATTCTGCCCTATTTTCAGGTTGGTTTATTCGTGCCATAATATTTTAGGGTAAATCATCTTCGAAATTTCTGTATAACATGCGAAATGTTCTGTTAAGAGTTCTATTTAAATTTTTTTATACATATACTTCCTAATATGTATCACATTTTAAGATTATACGTGAAACTGTTTTAACAAAAAGATTATAAGCGAACTGACCAATATTATAATTCAATTTATGACATTACACATAATGTCCACAAAAAATACTTTGCAACACAAATAAAATGAAACTATGTTGATCATTTCCCCTTATAAATGATGTTAGGGGAGCTATTATTAACTTGCTTTTTCTATAAGCAAATTAAAGCAAAATATCATTATCACTCTTCACCGCACAATATCAAAAAATATCTCTTGTAATGTTTATACTTTTATAAGGTTGAGCTTAAGAACATTAAATAATTCATTTAATACATATGTATATACAAATTACCGAACGTAATGTTCACCGAATAGATTATTGAAATCCGATAATATCAGATACTGTTTCAAAACTTCAATTTTGTATAACTTAAGACTACAAAAAGCAACGTTCGAGACTTAAGTAGAAAATTAAAACCAAAAAAATATATATTTGATTATGTCTAAGTCACGAGTTGAAATCACATTTTAACGTTCTGGAAACAACGCAATGAAAAAATGTCATCAATCAGTTCTATTTGTTTTTTAAAACTATAAGTTACGTGTCCAAGCACTTGATTTAGTAGATTATTATTTCAGAAATCCTGAGGACTATGTATTAATCATCTAATTTGTTTCATTTTTGATTATTATATATTCATTGACTATTGGATAGACTTTGAATTGTTTCAACAAATCAAAATTTTGTAAAATTATGCGTCGTAATAATTAGGGTTTAGAATTCAAGTGATCCGAATCAAATCTATCCAACCATTCTTGGCCACGAAATTAAGACCTAGAATCTTTTATGTTTTACTCGTGGCTCGAAAAAGACTTTTTCGGTCATTTCGTGTTTAAATTAATCCTCACCATAATCATCACATTCATCCCTATCTCTTTAGGTTACGTTTAAAAAAAAAAAAAAAGACAATGTCAAACTTTCAATTCAACTTCGATTTCTTCTCCTACTTTCTTAAAGTATTTATATTTCTCCTCTCGCATAATACAATTACTTTTAAAATCCTCCACTCATTCTCAAGTTTAAACATGACAAAAATGAAAACACATTTCACTATAAATAAATTATGTTGTTTATCAAATCATCAAAGTCTGGGTGGTGTAGTCGGTTATCACGCTAGTCTCACACACTAGAGGTCCCCGGTTCGAACCCGGGCTCAGACATTCCATATTTTTTAAATTCCATTGTTTTCGAACTGCCTATTTATAGTAATGGGCCGAAAACAGAAGGCCCAATTATAACAGAGTTAGAGAAAGCTAAGCCATAGCCCATTTCACTTACGTACACTTTAAGCCTTTCAACCCTAAATACCGTTGTTTGATATGAAAGAAAGAGGACAGAAAAAGGATCGCTTGGGTACAATACAAAACTGTACCAGGAATAAAACCAAGACCGGTACGAAAATGTCGGGACGTCCGGTTACGTCATATTCCCGGTTCTCGATGTTTGTTAGATTTTGTGGGCCTACACATTGGAAAGCTGAGAAGATAATAATATTCGATCGGACATTCATAGGCCGGATTACGTACACTCTCCCACTTGACGACTTTAGAGACCTCTTAAAAGATAATACGTCACCGTATCAAAGAATCTATCACGAAATTTCTTGTTTGACGAAACAAATCAAAGAACAAAAATGTTCAAATTTAAGTTCAACTATATAATTAATAAAGGTGTGAAAAAATGAACTTAGCCAATAAGGTTAGCTTTTAATTTGAATATTTATTTTATAGTATTTCTAGAACCATATGTTTTGATTGATGGCATATGTCTCTCAAACGACGAATCGACGATAAAACCAAAAATAATAATTAACCGACTGAACTTATCAAAGTTAAAATTATAATTTTTCCAAATTTCAAGATTAGACATTTCATTGTTTTTTACGATAAGATCTTAGTTTGTGAGAAAGTTTATCGTACCAAAATCAATCATGCACGTCCGTCAAAAGAAATTAGAAAACAAAAAAGATAGGAGAGATCGAAAGATATGAATAATGGCAGAGAATCCAAGTGATTTTGTTTTGTTTCATAGAAAAGAGCTGTGAGGAAATTTCCAAGATCTTGGACCCACCTTCAAGATTCCTTTATAACCATTTTCTTCGAAATCTTACCTGTTTTATCTCTAAGACACTTTGATTTGGTCGAAGATCGAGTTGATCTTGTCGTAGGATCCTGCCAATGTCCAATTAATGTCACATTCTCTTCCGACAGATTTCACTATCGTATAAAGCATGTCCTACGTGTCTCGTCTTTATCATGTCCATCACTGTTTAATTGTATCCGTCTACAAAGACTATATGTCATTTGTTGTATGTGTAATGTGTTATTAATGTATGTATTTTCGTGGATGTACACGATACATTTCAGATTCAGACACCCCATGTTAAGCATTGTTTATTCGTTGACTGGGATATGAAACAATACTTTTCCGTGAGAATTATCGTTGGAGTCAATGGTTTTAGTCCGATATTTGGTTTCTTGTTAATCGAGAGATGTATGTAATGATTTAGAATCAATAGTTTAGCCAAGTTAACCATAAGTTTTCAGGGCTTTGAAATCAGACATCACGCTATCCGAAACAGTATCAACATTATGCTTGAGATATTGATGATTTAGGGTATATACTAGTAGTACAACATCTTAAGCCATCGCTACTTTTCCAACAAAGACTAACCACACCAATTATATTCGACCAACCATTTCATTAACCACACAATAATTATGTATCTTCAGTTTTATGAAATCACATCCAAAGCCTATACAACATAAAAATATGTTCGAACAACCATTTTATGTTTATAATTTTAAAAATAAATATAGAAATCTGAATATTATCTGTTGCCTTATATAAAAATATAAGTTATTAGGGAGGGGTTATTGGTTCATGGATTTATAAGGAATTAGAAATCCAAACAAAATTATTTGTTATTCAATCATTGATTTTAAAATCCTAATTAAAATCATGGGTTATTGGTTCTATGAATTATAAATACTAGTTAAAATCCTTTGTTATTCGTTTAGTCATTTGTTTTTGGATTTGAGAATCCAAATTATGTTTTAAATAGATTTGAATGGAATTGAAAGAGAAAAATAGAAGGATTCAAATCCATGGGTAAACACATGTTATTTCAAAATCCATATATCTTGATTTCATAATTAATAGAGATTTTCAAATTCTATATGAATTTACAAATTAATAAACCAATAACACCCCCTAGATATCTCGACTTTTAAATGGATATTTTGCTATAAACCATTTCAATGAAAACTATGTACAACGAAGAAGTGGTCCACTATAATCCCTACGAAGATCTGCATGAATCTCCTTAGTCCCCACTTTCACTTTCCTTTTTCCTTTTATTACCAAACCAAATTATTATAATCGTATGGACTAAATTACCACATCCACATCACATTTTAAGTATGTTACTTCACAACTCAGTTTCTTCTTGTTTCTCGAAACTCGTAATTAATATAGATTTTCCTATCACCAGTTAAGAAATTCAAATCATCAATCAATGACTTTCACCAATATGTAGATCACATGCTCGCTCTAGCATGAAACTCATATATTTTCAGTTTTGTATCTTGATCAATATTATGTCTATATTAATGAAATATCAATTCTTAAAATTTACATATAAGAAGTTTTGAATTTTTAGATGCTATCTTGCACACTTCCACATCACTCTGAATTTTTAGCTCTCCGTTTTAGTAGTTACATTTCTCTATCTACAACTAAAAATGCATATGCGTATACCTTTATTTCTGAGATACGTATAACGTTTTGGTTACGTGTATCAATACTTGCTTTTGTATGTATCATCGTCAACTTTTGGTCGGCTGTGATCATCTGCGGTTGTACTTATAAATGTTGCAAACGTGGTTGTCTACACTGATGCATTCATTAATCTGTCACGTAATCCATATCAATATTGCTTCTTTTCTTGTGTTTTTGTGGTACGTATTATAACATCCTTCATTGAATCTTTTGAGATGTTATAATACGACGCATATAACAATCTATTTATCTACAAAATTTCACTAACATGAGAACATGCATCGTCTACGTATGTGTTTCTTGTATAGAGTGTCTCTATAGCTACACATGAATATACATGTATTTTTTATTATTATAATAACACTAAGTATTTGGTTAATTTTTTCGATAAATTAGTTTCCTGCACACGGTCAGTTTTTAATTATTTATCAGATCCAAAAGTTTCCAACCAAATAGTTAAAATGATTTTTTTGCTCACGCCCGAAAGAAATTAAACCCCCTAAAGGAAGCTATAAATTTACTTAGATCGCAATAACATTTGCCAATTATGAGATTTCAATATTTTCGCCAACCCATTTATCAAGAAAAGTACATTACTTATGAAGTGCTGCGCACATGCGTCTTGAATCTTATAATGATGAATGGATAATATAAACGAAGGGAACATATATGGAGCATGATGATGCATGGCCAAATAAAGGTTTAAGACAACTCAAATAGTACTTATTTAATTAAATATAAAGAGATACGAATTTTGCCCCAAAAAAAAAAAAGAGATACGAATATAACAAAATGTGCCCACGAATTGAAATCATTACCCTAATTCGTTCCTTTTGATTTTCTCTCCAATCCAGTTCCATTATTACAAACATATACAGCTCAACTAAATTTAAATGACTTGTCTCTTTATATATAGAGATAATTATCTTCTTCTCTTTTTTTTTTCTACAGTTACAATATAATAGTAAAATCGAAGTAAAGGTCGCTGACAATAAAAAGAAAAACAATTGAGTGAAGATCTTTTAAATTTGCAAGTTCCAATTACGGGGCCACCTTATTAGGGGTCATAATGAACATGAATGCCATTTTCATTTATTAATAGATTGTTTAGCACCGTTAATCAATTGTCGTTTTGTTCATTGGCCACACTTTATTTTCTTAAATGTTCGTAAATTATTTTCGCGACATGAAGTTGTAAAGAAGGAAAGAAAATGACAACTACACGTGCGTTTAGCACGGTTTTGCTGTCCGGCTACAACGTTTTTTTGTTTATCTTATACATAGAATACTTAAAGTTTCGAATGGTTACAGTGGCTGTAACGGTTTTGCTGTCCGGCTACAACGTTTTTTAAAAGTGTATTTTTTGCTTATTTTTATCATTTTTTAAACCCGTGAGAACCTAATAAAATCTTTGAATGAGGATGTCGATATATGATATCTACGAATAAAATGTGTGATCAAATCGAATTATATCGAATTGAACGAAACAATTCAGCATTTCAATTCCCACTGAGCTCATCTATTTGTATTACTCTTAATTATGCTATGTCTAATCTTGTTATAAACAGATTTTTAAACCATATATCTTGTTATATAGTAATTGTTTAAGTCATAAAAGTAATAAATAAAAAAAATTGCAGCGACAACAAGTTAACATGTGGCAAAAGAAGCAAACAGAACCCAATCTTGAGGATATTCCATGTCTTGCTTTTTATTGTTTATTTACGGCACAATGATTAATTACGAATCTACGAAGTTTGGCCTACGATTATTAATTTATTACATTCCTTTTAATATTAGAATTATCGGCACTTTTCGATAGTCGCGAGGAAGGAAATTTTATAAATTATTCAGACCGCAGAGGAAGCAGATCTTGTAGATTCTTTTGATGATGACCTAATTGTGACAAAAAAACATCATCTAGTAGGGAATGAGATTTTTTTTTCAAAAAGAACATTAATATATGTAAAGTATTATAGGTCAGATTGTTTACAATAAGATGGTAACAAGATTTTCAACAGGTAGGAAGAAGAAAATAAAAACTAGCTGATGTTGTTGCAGTTTACATACTATGTATTAAGTTTTTCATTAAATAAAACCAGAAAGTTATATTAAAAAAAAAAAAAGTGTAAACCCAGTTACTCAGACGTCTTCTTGTTATTATTCTAAAAACAATATTTACTCATGTACATATGGAAGAATTCGAGTCATTTTTAAGTCTCACCAACAAAATAAAAAACCTAGCCAAGTTCTAATATAAGTGTGATCAATCCAAGGGTCAGGATTTGTTGTCCGTGGGGAAATATTGTACATGGTGATCTAAGGCCAATCTCCAATCCCCATGATGATTATGGTACATGTTCATTAATTCTTTTTGCTATTTACAACTAATTACCGTTATGGTGGTGGTGGGGATGATGACACATTACAATATTATGTTGGTTTTATCTATTATGTCAGTTAATCAATTAATTAGTTTCATCTACAATAGTAATTCTTGATAAACATTGATTACTCTATATAATTTTTGAAACCTTAATATGAATGCTATCTTAAATTTCTTAAACTGCATGCAGAAGCTCTTTTTGAGAAATTATTACAGTAACTATAATAAATGTAGTATTAGTAATGTACAAATGGACCATGGAATATTTTTGCAAACCATTTGACTAGTGAGCGACACCGTGCATGTTCAGACAGTTACAGCTATCACTTTTGTGGTCTTTGAAACCAGTGGTTTGCTAATTAGATTCTCACGTGACTGTGGTAATTCATTGTAGAGTTTTGTAATAGATTAATAAAACATGAAGATTGAATGTATATATATATATATATATATATATATATATCGTGTAATACAGAACTTATATCATTTATTCATACTCTTTTAAATACGGAATTAATAGAATTATTATATCAGCTATCTACTTTAATCGGGTCAACTGAATTTAGTTAAAACAACATAATTTTTTTCAAATAATTAAATCTCTTCAATGAATTAGTTACTATATACTAATACAGAGAAGATACTAGCTCGCTCACTGATTTTTAATTATTTTTATAAAAAAATTACACAAACTAAAAAAAAAAAAAAACGTACAATACATGTGTCTCGACTCTCCATGCGTGTCTATAAATATATACAGCTACTACTACACTTCATTGATAAGAATCAAGCAAAGTGTTCATAAAAATAAAAGGTTTATCTCATAAAAAAAAAATGGCGAGTTATAATTTTCTTTCACAAGTTCATCTTATAGTAATAACAATATTAATCATCATTACTCTTTTAACTCCGATCACAACCAACACATCACCACAACCATGGAATATCCTTTCTCGCAACAACTTCGCCGGAAAGCTAACCACCGCCTCCTCCTCCGTCGAATCAGCCGCCACAGATTTCGGCCACGTCACCAAAATCTTCCCTTCCGCCGTCTTAAACCCTTCATCCGTTGAAGACATCACAGATCTCATAAAACTCTCTTATGACTCTCAATCTTCTTTTCCTTTAGCCGCTCGTGGTCACGGACACAGCCACCGTGGTCAAGCCTCGGCTAAAGACGGAGTTGTGGTCAACATGCGGTCCATGGTAAACCGGGATCGAGGCATCAAGGTGTCTAGGACCGGTTTATATGTTGACGTGGACGCTGCGTGGCTATGGATTGAGGTGTTGAATAAAACGTTGGAGTTAGGGTTAACGCCGGTTTCTTGGACGGATTATTTGTATTTAACGGTCGGTGGGACGTTATCTAACGGCGGAATTAGTGGACAAACGTTTCGTTACGGTCCACAGATCACTAATGTTCTCGAGATGGATGTTATTACTGGTACGTACCATGATTTTTTTCACACGTAAAAACAAAAATACAGTAATAGTGATTTTAACTTCGTCCGTTTCTGATACCAAAAAGAAAACAAAAAAACTTCGTACGTTTTTTCGTCTTTTTCATTTTAGATCTGCGCTGCCATTTTTGGTTATGCTCTTGTTTTGTTTGTCTCTTTTTTATTTATTTAATTTCTCGAACTTGTTGATTTTTTTTTTTTTGTCAAAACTCGAACTTGTTGATAGGTTTTCTTCTTTTCACACATCAATCTAATCAACTTTTTTGGTCTATTAATTAGGAAAAAAGATACGGACTAGGTAAAAAATAGGTGGTTGTAAACATAGATGCATTAAAAAAATTTGGTGTAATTTTTTTTTTTTTTTTTTTGATAACCAAAATTGGTTGTTGGTCTTAAGATTATAAACATGCACATATTAATGCAAAGGTCGATCTAGCAATAGAGGGTGTTTCAGCAATAGCATATGTCATCATTAAAATCGTGAAATAACGAAATTTTGGTAGAATATGTGTAGTTATAGTATATAGTTTTGTTGAAACACGAAAAAAAATCTGATTTTCCGATCGAATATGTGAACACTATTTATTTACAAACACATTATATTAAAATTTTAACTGACTAAAATGTTTTTTGAAAATTTAATTTTTGTAATTTCTTACTCGCATTATGAAAACTTAGTGGAATCTAATAAGTCTGATTTCTGCGAAATTTACATGGTCATATATTGATATAACTGTTCATAAAACTCGGTGAACAAACAAACAACAACAAAATTGACCAAAAAAAATGAAAAAATGGTCCCACGCGCATGATTTTACACAAGGTTTCTTGTGGCATAAGGACAAGTGTCCACAGTCCACATATGCATCCATATAAATTACACTGTTGGTCTCAAGTGTAGATAGTTTACGAAGACTTTCTAGTTCCATTGTTTGGTTAGGAGATAAACATAATTTAATGAGACCGACTTTAGCACTTTAGGCTCAAAACAACGATAGTTTTATTTCAAACTCGTTGTTGCATTGTTGTATCATTTATTATTTATGATGTATATTCTTTACATAACGGTCCAAATTTGTTGAAATAGTTTACTAAACTTTCCTAATGGGGTCAAATTTTATTTTAAAGGAAAAGGAGAGATTGCAACTTGTTCCAAAGACATGAACTCGGATCTTTTCTTCGCCGTGTTAGGAGGTTTGGGTCAATTCGGAATTATAACAAGAGCCAGAATTAAACTCGAAGTAGCTCCAAAAAGGGTATGATAAATTTGTAAATTATGCAATAATTTTATTTATGTAAACTACAGAAAATTCTATGAAATTTATGACTGAACATATATGCATTTTTGTATTTTTGCAGGCCAAGTGGTTAAGGTTTCTTTACATAGATTTCTCCGAATTCACAAGAGATCAAGAGCGATTGATATCGAAAACGGACGGTGTAGATTTCTTGGAAGGTTCCGTAATGGTGGACCATGGTCCACCGGATAACTGGAGATCCACGTATTATCCACCGTCCGATCACCTGAGGATTGCCTCAATGGTCAACCGGCATCGTGTCATCTACTGCCTTGAAGTCGTCAAGTATTACGACGAAACTTCTCAATACACAGTCAACGAGGTCCGTACATACATACAATCATAAATCATACATATATAATTGAGAGATCTTTATGCATTATTAACTATTAATTATTAAGACTAATTTAATTTAGGTATTTAAATTATGCAGGAAATGGAGGAGTTAAGCGAGAGTTTGAACTATGTAAGAGGGTTTATGTACGAGAAAGATGTGACGTATATGGATTTCTTAAACCGTGTTCGAACCGGAGAGCTAAACCTGAAATCTAAAGGCCAATGGGATGTTCCACATCCATGGCTTAATCTCTTCGTACCCAAATCTCAAATCTCCAAATTTGATGATGGTGTTTTCAAGGGTATTATCCTAAGAAATAACATCACTACCGGTCCCGTTCTTGTTTATCCTATGAATCGCAACAAGTAAGTTAAACTCGATATTGCGAATTTACCATCTACATTTTAATTTTTGGATCCAAAATATTTTTACTAACTAATTTTTTGCGGTGTTTTTAGGTGGAATGATCGAATGTCTGCCGCTATACCCGAGGAAGATGTATTTTATGCGGTAGGATTTTTAAGATCTGCGGGTTTTGACAATTGGGAGGCTTATGAACAAGAAAATATGGAAATATTAAAGTTTTGTGAGGATGGTAATATGGGGGTTATACAATATCTTCCTTATCATTCATCACAAGAAGGATGGGTTAGACATTTTGGTTCGAGGTGGGATATTTTCGTAGAGAGAAAATATAAATATGATCCCAAAATGATATTATCACCGGGACAAAATATATTTCAATAAATAAACTCGAGTTAGAATCCTATTGTTGTTAGTCGTTCTCATCACTTTGTAAATATTCCATTTCTTTGTTATATCAAATTTTGATAGAAATATTAATAGTGTGCAAATTACAGTATATACCACAGTTTCCACGTGATTAAATTCAAAAACTTAACATATATTTCGGTGGAAATTTTTTGGCTATAAGACCATGAAATTAAAGCATAATGCTAGTAAGAACATGGAAATTGATAGGAAAGTAAAGGACATGATCATAAGATTCGAAAGTAAGTCTAAATGTGAAAACTATCTTTTTTGTAAAGAAAATGTTGACATAATGACATACATATAATACATTTAGGAATAACAAATAATTATGTCCAAGAAATGTCCCCAAACCTTTTTGTTACAGTATGCGGGAAAGAAGGAGACATCCACACTTCTTGCCTCCTTTCTGTTTTTATTTTCTTGGCTTAATTTTTAATATATTTTTTATATGTACTTTGAAGATCTTGGTCGAACGAAGTCCACGTATAATTGGTTGGATTAGAATCAGATTTTTCTTGACGTCGGATATGTTGCGTTAAGATTAATTATCGATTTCTGTGTTAAGATAACAAGATTAATCTATATTTACATAACTTGTATATTTAGAAAATATTTTCGTTAGTGTATAGAAAAATATAAACATTAGTGCATACTGTTGATTGACTATGAATTGTCAATTTAACTAAAAAAACATTTATATAAAACTATTCCATTAAATCAAGAAAACGACAAAAACGTCGTGAAAAGTGGAAAGCATATGATGAAAGTTGCAGCCGCTAGCTTTGTGATCCGCAGGAATCTCCAACCTTATTTTTAATAGATAGTATGAAAGTACCAAATATTTAAATAGTATAATGTATCTGTATATATAAATATATTACAATTTAAACATTATATTATGTGAAAAAGTCGGAACAATTAGAGATTTCTACCTAATTATTTTATAATGCAAAATCTCATTGCATCATTACCAAAAATATAATCATGAGATTCTCTTGTATATTTCATCCTTTTCGTGTAATTACCATCCCAAAATTTATAGCATGATTTTATATTACTTAAAGTAATATAAATTAAAATAAAAACTAAATGTGAATAAAAAAGTAAAAAAAAACAAATTTTGTTTTTGTGTGGTCAAACCGAAAAACCACATACAATACGATTTTACTCACTTCGTTTGTTTAGGAAAGATGCTTAGAAATAGATGTTTCAAATTTTCATGTTAATTTGGAAAATATTAGTTCATGGGCCTCTAATGTCCAGCCCAAATACCAAACGTCGAGCTCTGGGCCTCAAAGCACACTATGTGCTGTTTTTCTCAATATTAACGGCACGCTGTTCGTTATCAGACATGCAAAACGATAGAAAGCAAAGCAAGTGGCAAATTGGGCCGATGCGTCGTCATAGACTTATAGTCAAGCAGTTGACCGTTCTCAATATTTAAAACTGATTTTCTCATGCGAGTATTTAAATACAAAAAAATAAACCTCTTATTTTATTTTCTGTTATAATATTTTAGATATGGTTTAATACATTTTATAATACTGAATCTGAATGTTCTAAATTCGACTAAGAAAAAGAACCCCCACCGTCAAATGCGTGATGTCATTATTATGTTTATACGTAGAGATCACTAGCATTAATTTACGAGACAACGTGCAGGTCGAATATTAAGCTTAATTATTAAGAAAATTATCATGAAAACTGTTTTCTCGAAAAAAAATACTATCATTAGTTTTGGTTCATATTGGTGTGTCAAAGTCCAAGTGCATGAGATGAACGAGTCTTGTCGTAATGTGAAGAAACATGCATTTAATTTACTCGTCAAGAGAAATTCTTTCAATTTTAGCTTTTTGTATATTAATTGATACAACTTGCTTAAAAGCATTTCGTGGTCGGGGAAACTCTTAAATTTGTACGATCGAATTTTTCGACCAACCAAATGTGGTTGTGAAAACGTTCCACCAGTTTTATTTTTTTCCTTATGTACACATGATTAATCAATAAAATCGCAAATGGTATGTACCACATGCCAAAAAAAGTAAACATAAAACAAAATTGATATGTATCACAATAAATATAAATCCAATTAATCACTTCTTCATTATTAATTTCAAATCGTTATGGTCCACACGTACGTACGAATCAACAATTTTTTTTTTTTGTTGTTGAGTCACATACTAATCAATGTTTTAATTTTTTTTTTTTGAAAGATAAAATAATTTTCTTATGTATAAAGAAAATAAAATTAGAATTTTCTTGTTGTTATCTTTCATTGGATTCTATAATTGGAGATGCCTAACTTGTAAGAAATGTTTTTTTTTCTTCAAAGTTTGAAGTTATAACAATGGAAAAATCAAATTAAATATAATAATAATTTAAGTTGTCATATCGTCTTTTTGTTCCAAACCAAGATTTAATTTTTGCTGGGCATATCTCTTTCCCGGATAAATTAAAATGAACATTGAAATTGTAAATTCCGAAAAACAGTCTGAATCATGTTTTGGATTTCTGCAATTATATATAGGAACAATGGATATTTATCAACAATTACCATATACTTGAGAAAAACAGTTACAAGTTCTAGAAGCTTTTGAATTTTTGCTATATTATATTAGGTAGGATTGTATGTATATTCTGGGCACTTGGCAGGAGGACACATAATATTAGTATTAAAATATCTACGAAGCTTTTTTTTTATATAAAATATAATATATTTGATTTTGCCACAAAAAAATATGTAGAAAGTTAATTCTAGAGGCGATCGATGCATGTAACAAGGAATATTGGAATATATATATTAGCAGGAAAGAACGAGAATGGCATGAACTACATAAAAATCACATGATTATACTTTTTGTGGTAATAGGAAAGATTCTTCAACAATCGACAAATATTTATTGTACTCTGTAATCTGTACGATCTTTTTTAATTTCAATGGCCATTGATAAATAATCAGTACTTATTAAGAATTACAGAAATCCCGCGACGTCGTTTTAGGCCACTCTTGTTGACATGGATATTATTTATTCATGGTGGATTTAAATAGAAACAAAACTTTTTCTTGGAATTTTTTACGAAACTACTATAGCAACACTTGAATTAACAAAATAAATTATTAAATATAATCCTTCGACAAATATTCTTTTACTAACTCAAGCAACATTTACATAGTTTTTATGGGAACCGTTAATAATAAGATTATTTGATAGGTTTGATCAAAATAAGAGAATAATTGAATTTGCCATCCTCTCTTGACCGTTTTTCAAACCTTTGTACCCTTTGACTTTGACTCTCTCTTTCTGAAATCTCTCATGCATTCTCTCTCTTTTGGCTGCTTCTTCTCTCTACTTTTCTTAACTTTAATATTTTTCTTTAGTTTTTGAAATAAGAAAATAAAAATATGGAACGAATAATTTTCCCTCCCTCCATCTCTCTCTCTGGTTATCACAGAAGCTAAGCAATGAGGCTTTAATCATCTCCTCTTCTTTCTTCATCTTCAATTCTCAAAATCTTCTGTTGTGTTGGGAGAAAGTCGTCACACGTGTCATCTTTCTATATGGATGCATTTTTCTTAACGGAAGATCCTAATACTCGAAAACAGTTAATCGGGTCACTAGCTCAATCTTTCGGATGTGTTTACGTTTGTCTTTGGTCTTATTATTTCCCTCGACCTTCTAAGTAATAATCATATCTTTCTCATTCTTGATAATACATATACACATTAAACTGTTTTCACATATATGTTCATTCTCTATAGTGTACATTTTTTTTATTAATCACATGATGCATTTGATTTTGAGCTGCAGCTATTTAATATCAATGGATGGATATTACAATATTGAAACTTCTGAAGAACCTTCTTCTTCTTCTTCTTCTGGAAGTTTAGCTAGAAGCTTGTTCCATGAGTATCGCCAATCCGTTATCCCACTCCAAAATGGGTAAGAATATTGTTCATCAATTCAAGTCACACATGCAATGTTTATGTTCTTGAATATATATTCAAAAATGTTAATTTCAGGCATGTACCAAGCATGGCGTTCATGAACAATCTTCCATACGTAGAAATTCGACCACAAGAGATTCAAAGACTTGCTTTTAACGACGCTCAACGTCTATTCTATCAGGTCATTATATCATTACAATCACCACTACAACACCGTTTTTATTTCAAATTTATCTGTTATGATTTTTATTATGATATTCACTAACAATCAATTCTTCATCTCTTTTCATTATTGGTCGCAGCAAGCCAGGATTCAGGTACAATATTTCATTTTTCATTAATATTTCAACAAATGTAATTAATACATGTAAATTTAATGTTAGAAATGTGTTATGGATCAGACAGTGATATTCATGGGTTGCCGGAGCGGCGAGATCGAACTCGGAATGACATATGATGCTACAAATGTATGAATCTTTTTTTTTTTTTTTTTTTATAAAACCATAGGCATTTATTAATTTACTTAAAGATTTTTAAATATATGACTCTGTCTTTATCTAAAATCTCTACATAATGTAATCTCTATATGTCATTGACTCAAGGACAGATGAAAATAGAAGCAAGTCTTCGAGAATGGTTCCCTGAAGATTTCAATAGAAAGTCTTCTCCGGTAAACTCCGACTATCTCCGGCCACCACATCATCCATCTTCATCTTCTTCTTCTCTTAGTCCCAACAACGTCTCTGAATATTCCTCTCTTTTATCCCCACTCATCCCTAAACCTTCAACGACCACTGAACCCGTTAACGTTCCGGTACTTCCACCCTTAGCTCCGATCAATATGATCCATCTACAACAACAAGAGCCTTTGTTCCGTAACCGTGAACGTGAGGAAGAAGCAATGACGCAAGCTATCTTAGCGGTTTTAACGGGGCCATCAAGTCCTCCGTCTACTTCTTCCTCGCCGCAGCGGAAAGGAAGAGCCACCGCTTTTAATAGATATTACTCCATGATTAGTGGCAAAGCGCCGCTGACGAGTGTACGGAAGCAAAGTATGATGAAAAGAGCGATTTCCTTCTACAATAGGCTTAACATTTACCAGAGAGAGCGTTTTCAAAACGCTACTACACACGGCGAAGGAAGCGGTGGAAGCGGCGGGGGTGGACGTTATACCAGCGGGCCAAGCGCAACGCAATTGCATCATATGATATCGGAGAGGAGACGGCGAGAGAAGCTTAACGAGAGCTTTCAAGCATTGAGATCTCTCCTTCCTCCGGGAACTAAGGCATGTGATTTAATATTATTTTTTCATGAATTATAAGTTCCATATATACTATGATATTCAACTCATTAATCTATATCCTAGATTTGATAAGCTCGATCTTTTTCTATAAACACTTGGCCATATGATTGTTTCTTTTCAATAATATAGTTATAATATCTTAAGAAGATAGTTTACTTAGTTTTCATGATTACATATATTTCATATGTTATATCAGATTCAACAATGATGTATATTTGAGCTAATGTAATGACTGAATATTTTTGAACAGAAAGATAAAGCATCGGTCCTCTCCATTGCAAGAGAGCAACTATCTTCTTTGCAAGGCGAGATTTCGAAACTACTAGAAAGAAACCGGAAGCTAGAGGCGAAGCTAGCCGGAGAAAGAGATATTAAAAATGATTTACTACCCAATGAGAGGTTTAACGTTCATATAAGTCATATATCCGAATCAACATCAAGAGAGAGGGTTTTGGATCTAAGAGTTGTTCTAAGAGGAGACAGCATTAGGGTTGATGATTTGATGATAAGACTTCTTGAATTCTTGAAGCAAATCAACAATGTGAGCTTAGTATCAATCGAAGCTCGAACTCTAGCTAGGGATACTTCGGTTGTTCTTGTGAGCTTAAGGCTCAAGATTGAGGTAAAGTAACATCTTGATTTTATTAATTTGGTTTCTGTTAAGGGAACACATTATTTGAGATTTTTATTGATTAGTTAAAGTTGGCATAGACAGTATATATGTGACAATATACAGTACATATAGTATACCAAAAAGGAAATTTGCTAAATTTGCTAAATTTGTATTTAACTATTTAGTGGGTTTTATTGAAGGCGTCGGTCGCATTGGTTGGTGGATTTTATTGGTGTGTTATCTCTCATCCACATAAATTAATTTGATAGAGTATATAAAAATAAATTATTTGATAAGATAAGTAGATAGCCACTAGTTTGATCTTGACTATAAAAGGTTTATTAGTCGTTTCGAATAAAACAAACGTATAAAGTTATGGAATTATTTTATTATTTTTGTAGGGTGAATGGGACGAATCAGCCTTCCAAGAAGCAGTCAGAAGGGTTGTTGCTGACTTGGCTCACTGACAACAAGTTTGATTATATTCTTCTTTTACGCTTACAAAATTAATATTTGATTATTGAAAGATTAGATTATTTATGGAGAGTCTATTTTATAACTATGGCGTGTGGCGGCTCCTATCGTTGTCGATAGTTCTTATTACTGTGGAATTTTTCAGCCGTTCGTCATATTTCCTGAAACAATGTTGATGACCGTTTGTTTTTATTCATATTTTTTAGCTATTACCGTAATTTTGTTATAAGCAATATTTGTCCTCTATACATGTTAATGAGAGAAAGTCCCACATCGGAAGTTGGAGAAATTATCAAGTGATATATAAAGGGTTAGAGCCAATCCACTCATTGCCAATTGGTTTTGAGTTGGAAGTCCATAGAACTTAACATGGTATCAGAGCCACCCGATCGTTAGGCCACCCTGTGGATGTTGTTCCCACATATGCCCACGCTTCAGATGTTCATGCCTGAGCGTGAGGGAGGGTGTTATTGAAGTCCCATATCGGGCCACCCCGTGGATGTTGTTCCCACATATGCCCACGCTTCAGAGCCAACGATGCCTGAGCGTGAGGGGGGTGTTAATGAGAGAAAGTCCCACATCGGAAGTTGGAGAAATTATCAAGTGATATATAAAGGGTTAGGGCCAATCCACTCATTGCCAATTGGTTTTGAGTTGGAAGTCCATGTTAAAGCCCAAATCTATCAATACACAATTGTTTTTGGGACATCATCTCTTTATACAAATTGATGCTAGTTTCTTCTTTGCTGTAAAAATTATTGTCGTGTATTTGTTTAAATTCCTTTAGAGTTTTATGATTAATGGGTCGTATAATATGATAGTCAATAATTGTACTTGTTTCTCCATAACACTTCAACTTGTATTAGATATATACGATGTATATTTAAAAATACGATCCAAGTCATCCAGCTAAAATATAAAAATACTAGAAGTTTATGTCACGATATATATAATCTTTCATAAATTCATGTGGCTAGGTTTAAATTTCTTCTGTCGCCCAAATTGACTGAACTTTCTTGCTAAATGGAAAAACCAAACGACAAGGATATCTATATATAGATAAAAGAAAATGAATACTCAAGAGCTTGGAGACAGCGATGGTTTTTTGCCAAACAATATATTGATGGTTACATTAATTAATGAAGTTACCTAGTAGTTACCTTCCAAATTCAAATCATTTCCCTTTTTAGATATGTGGTTCATTCCAACGTAGGGGCATTCATTATGTATCAAATTACATGAAAGTTTATGAAGTGTCGGTTTGATATTTTACAAGAAGTGTTGTTTAGCATTTGTTCTGCAATTTAAATAATTCATTATTGTAAAGAAGTACTTAAATTTATATTTAAATGAAGGTTCTTAATATTAGAAAAGAATAAAGGATTATTTTCTTCTTAATAAATGTAGAAAGTAAAGAACAATCCTTAACTAAAAACTGAGAATACATATTTATCAAAATTTCAATGTTATTATGTAAATATTCAAAAAAATCAAATGGATTTGAAAGGTATATCATGTAATTTGAATGTTATCCTTGTTGTGTTTATTTTTTTGGGTATTATGAAAGACTAACCATAGAAGATTGAGAAATTAGTTCACTCTCTTCTCTAAAGTTGTCATCTACTGTTCAATAATTTTGGACTTTTTTGCCCCTATTTTCAATATTCTTTTTTCTCTTTCATGTTTGTGTTACATGTCTGTGAAGAAAATGAAAAAGTTGCAGATAATGAAATTTGTTGGACCGCCAACGACGTCCATCGTTCTGTCTCTCTGTTCATTTTTTTCTGAGACTCATGACAGTGCCAACGATGAACTCGAGACCAGCTCCGCCGAGATGGTGTCTTGACCCATGTGTTCGCCAACGATGAACTCGAGACTAGTTCCGCCGGGACGGTGCTTGACCCATGTGTTCGCCAACGTGAATTCGAGACTAGCTCTGCCGAGACGGTGCCTTAACCCATGTGTTCGCCAACGACTAATTGAAATTATTGTGGAATCAAGATAGGGGAATGGGTATTGTCGACGACAATTGAATGGATTAAGCTAAGGAGATCAAGATCTTGACGAAATTATGCAATGAGGAATTTACCAATTGGAGTTTTGATGAGGTTAACCGATCAAGATAGGGGAATGGGTATCATCGACGGCAACGACATTGTCACATTCTTCTGGGTTCGATTCTGCAACGGATAACAATTTAATTAGCAACGTATATAAAATGCTAACATATCTTAAACACAACAATTATATTATCATGATAAATGAATATGCTAATATATAAGTTAACGGAAAAAAATAAATTATTAAAGTAAATAAACAGTTTTAATACATAAATTAGTTGATATAATCATATAATAAATGTATTAACACGGTAAATGTTAGTTTACCACGTAACTTGCAAACTTATCGCGGTATAATATGATTTATCATGTTAATCATGTAAGAGAAATACTAATCCTTTTTATTGAATTGATATATAAATAAATGAAAAAATACTAATTACAAATTTAAATCGATAAACATCCATTTAACAAATAATATGTACACTTACAGTGATAGCAAATTATTTAGCATATAAAACACATAATAGATATATTGCTAACATAATAATTAACTATCTAAAACTATTATTAATTCGTCACCGAAAATTTGATCATATCTATTGTCGGAATCCATCTGGAATATTTATCTCGTCGATATCTATTTTATTATACCGCTAAATAATTTGTTACACACGGAATGATATTTTCGTTCAACTTATATAAATTGATGAGAGAGAATCAATTACGTGATTACGCTTTCCAGATCTTCAAATATCTTTTCTTCTATGGTTAAATATTTTGTTCACCCTATTTTTTTTTAGAATTCCTGAAAGATCAATCTTTATAAAAGGAAAACATACTTTCTTAATACATTAATGATTTGATATAATGCACGTTATTAGGTTACTAGATTAAATATCCGAGCTATGACTTTATTAGTATGAATAGAAAACGTTCTTTTTAAAAAAAAAATCATGGATGTCCCTCTCGAGGCAACCGATTAAAAAATAAGACAAGGCTTAATATATGGAGTTAAAAAAAAAAGGAAATTGTCAAGAAAACGAGTGTGGGTCTAAGTGTCACAAAACAAAAAGTTGGGGCAATTTGCAGAGAATTCAGACCTGAGAATTTTGGAAGACGGCATTTTTGACCCAATTTAAGATTAAGGAAGAATCTTCTAGGGAAACCTTCTCCCGTACTAACTCGCAAAGCTACTTTTTTTTTTTTTTTTTTTTTTTTTTTTTTGCAAAGCTACTTTTTACTAATTAGGCTATTAAATTAACATTTTCATGATCTTATAACTGCATTTTTTTATTTAGTTGGTGCAAAGATACACTGCATTTTTAAGACTATATTAAACTTAAACACGTGGAACTTTGAAGATTATGCTTCTAGACACTTAATGATGTAAAGAATGTTGACTCTTTTCTATGGAAAAAAGTGACAAATTCAAAAGCTTAGTTAAAATGTCTTGAAACATTGTATCATATAGTATAACATAGTCTTACCAAAATAGGTACATTATATCGCTTTCATTGTTATGAATCCACTCACTATATATAGTATATATTAACTTTCATAATCTGAATGTTAATTCTCATTAATGAATCATAGTAGCTACATTGAGTATTTATATGTACATGTGTATATGGAATTAAACTAAGCTAAAGGAGACTTAGTAAAACTCTATATACTTAGATATGCTAATACACCCCCGTCAAGCCGAATCATCCTTTGGAGAGAAGAGGCTTGAGACTGACATACGGCTGAGAAGACCATGAAATGGACCTGGATGTAAAGGCTTCGTTAATATATCAGCCAACTGATTCCCTGTATCAACATGAAGAACATTCAAGAATCCATTCTTCACTTGATCTCTTGTAATGTGACAATCAATTTCCACATGCTTTGTACGTTCATGAAACACTGGATTGTTGGCAATATAGGTAGCTGATTTGTTGTCACAGAACAACTTTGCTTGTGATTCCACCTGAATATGTAGATCCTTTAAAATCTGACTGAACCAAAGCAACTCTTTTGTTGTGACTGCCATACTTCGATATTCAGCTTCTGTACTACTTGAGCTACAAACATCCTGCTTCTTAGACTTCCAAGTAATAAGAGAAGTACCTAAGAAAACACACATGCCTGTGACTGAACGCCTAGTATCCAAACAAGTTCCCCAATCTGCATCCGCAAAACCATTCAAGCATAAGGCTGTTGAAGCAGAATAGAAAAGGCCTTGTCCTGGATTATTCTTGAGATACTTCAATACATTCTGACCAGCATGTAGATGAACATCAGTTGGGCAAGAAAGAAATTGACTCAGGCGATTAACTGCATACGTTATATCTGGTCTTGTTATACAAAGATATAACAAACGACCAATCAACTCTCTGAAAGGCTTTGCATCTTGTAGCAGAGTACCTGTTTCCTTATTCAGAGGAACCTTTGGATCCATAGGAACTGACTTAGGCTTACATCCTAGCAAACCATAATCAGCAAGTAAATCAAGGCAGTATTTCCTCTGACAAACTGAAATTCCCTCTGAATTTCTTGCTATTTCCAGGCCTAAGAAGAAACGAGCTGGACCAAGATCTTTTGTTTTAAACTGTCTAGCTAATGTAGCTTTCACTGAATTCACAGCATCATCATCATTGCTAGCAATCAAGATATCATCCACATAAACAAGAAGTGCAATGAAAGATGTACCTTTGATCTTGACAAACAATGTATTATCAGCATAAGACTGTATGAATCCATCATCGAGAAGAGCTTTAGAAAGGCATTTGTACCATTGTCTGGAGGCCTGTTTGAGTCCATATATGGATTTGTGGAGCCTGCAGACTGGATTACTCGGTAAAGATCCAGACTTAGGTGTATAACCCTGCGGCAAGCTCATATAAATCTCTTCTTCAAGGTCACTGTGGAGAAAAGCAGTAGTAATGTCCATCTGACATAAACTCCATCCTTTCTTTGCTGCCAAACCTAAGATCAATTTCACACTAGCTAGCTTAGCAACAGGTGAAAAAGTATCAAAGTAATCCACACCTTCCTGTTGTGTAAACCCTTTGGCAACTAGACGGGCTTTATATCTTTCTATAGAGCCATCAGCATTGTATTTTATTGTAAAAACCCACTTACAACCTACCACATTTTTTCCTGGTGGTAAAGATACCACACTCCAAGTCTTGTTAAGTTCCATAGAGTCTAGCTCCACATCCATTGCCTTTGTCCATTTCAGTGATGTTATGGCTTGTTTAAAGGTTTTGGGTTCTGTTTCTATGGAAATGGAGAAAATAAAGGCTTGATATGGTGTATTTAGGGAATTATAAGAGAGAAAAGATGATAAGGGATATGGAGTAGTAACGGGTTTTGTGGTGATGATTGGTATAGAAGAATCACAAGTGATTTTAGGTGAAGTTTGAAATAAAGAACAGTGGTAGTCAGATAAGTAACCTGGAGCTTTAGATGAACGCTTTGGCCTAGCATTGTGTGATGAAACAGGGACTGTCTCTGCAGTGACAATCTCAGAAGAAGAATTTGTGTTGCTAGAGCGTGAATGATTAGTAGCACTGTGATGAGATGATGATGGATGCAATGATGTAGATGCAACAGGACATGGAACATCAATAGCAACAGGAGTCGATAAAGGTAAAATTGGATCTCCAAAGATATCATGAGCAGGTTTAAGACTATTATCAGTAATAAAAGGGAATTCTTGTTCATGAAAAATCACATTCCTAGAAACAGAGACTATATTGCTATCAAGATGTAAAACTTTATATCCTTTGTAACCATTAGAATATCCTAGAAAAACACATTTATCAGCTCTAGGACTAAATTTATGTCTATCTTTCTGTAAAGTAGAAACATAGCATAAACATCCAAAGTTTCTGAGGAATGAATAATCAGGAGCCTTCTTAGTTAACAATTCATATGGAGAAAGATTTTTTAAAAGTAAAGATGGTGTTCTATTTATAAGAAACACAGCAGTAAGAATGCAATCACTCCAGTATGATAAAGGAATATTTGACTGAAAAAGTAAAGCTCTTGCAACATTCAATAAGTGTTGATGCTTACGTTCTACGACTGAGTTTTGTTGAGGAGTATATGCACAAGAAAACTGATGCAACATGCCATGCTCATTAACCAATTCAGTAAAAGCAAGTTCTGGAGCATTATCAGTTCTAATTGCTTTGATTGTAGACTTATATTGATTCTGAACATGCTTAATGAAAATAGGAAATTGCTTTAAAACATCACTTTTATTTCTCAACATATAAATCCAAGTAGCCCTTGTACAATCATCAACAATAGTGAGAAAGTATTTGTAACCTTCTACAGACTCTATAGCAAAAGGACCCCAGACATCTAAATGAACTAAATCAAATGGAAGTGAAGACATGTGATTATTTGACTCAAACTTTAATCGTTTCTGCTTTGCTACAGGACAAACATGACAAACATCAGTAGAAAGACTAGAACTAGGGAAAGACAATGTACCAGACATGAGTTTTAACTTGTCAGTAGATGGATGACCTAGGCGTTGATGCCAAAGGTGACCATCAACCTTCAAGGATCCAGAGAAATGCGATGAAGTAGAAGCAACTGTAGGGGAAGATGATGTATGGAGTGAAGTATGAGGCTGTAATATGTATAGATTGTGCAGCAAATATCCTTTACCAATCATCAATCCCTGAATATACTCTTGTATGTAACAAAAGTCAGGGAAAAAATGAGCTGAACAAGTACTAGATTTTAAAAGACTACTAACAGAGATTAGATTGAATTTAAAAGATGGAACATGCAAAACATCATGCAATATGAGTGAATGGGATAAATGCACAGTGCCACAGTGAGTTATATCCACTCTAGCTTCATTAGGAAGTGAGACTGTCACTCCAGAAACCTGTGCTGTTTCATGAAACAATGCTAAATCAGAGCACACATGACTAGTTGCTCCACTATCAATTATCCAGCTACCATGAGGAATTTTTGAAGATAGAGTAGAAAGACATTGGTGTTGAAAAGTGAGATTATTATTTTCAAAACGAAGTGAGGTTGAAGGGAATTTATTTGGAAAGATTTGTGGATAAGAAACTATACCAGATGATGATTGAGGATCCATAACACCTTTTTCTGTAATAGACGAGACAGATGGGGAAGGAGCTTGAACCTCTGAAACTTGAACACGAGCATTGAGTTGTTGAATCAATTGTTGTACTTGGTCACCACTCATTTGACTAACATCCATATTAGATACTTGAACTGCAGGAGGAGGCATATACTGGAAAGATGGTCCAGTCATGACATTAGCCACTGCATGATTCTGAAAACGAGGTTGATTAACTGTTGTCTGTCCTCGAGTCTGAAACTGATTTGCAGGTGACTGGAATGGTGTAATAGACTGAAACTGTTGAGAAGTTGGTCTCTGGTATGATTGAAAACCAGCATTACTCTTGAATCCAGGGATATAGCCTGGTGGATAACCATGAAGTTTATAACATCTTTGAATTACATGACCAGTCTGTCCACAATGTGTGCACAGGGGTCTTGATGATCTTGGCCTGAAACTGTTCTGTACAGCACAAGCAGTATTCTCATAAGGACCAGAATAAGCAGTCTGATCATTAGTGTTCATATGCTGAACATTATCTGAAGCTTGAAAAATCACATTCTCAGGTTTAGGCTTGATGTTCTTTTGCCTTTCATCCTGAGTTACCATATTGAAAACATCCTCAATGCTTGGAATAGGCTTCAACATCAGAATGTGTCTCCGAGTAGACTCATATGATTCATTAAGTCCCATCAGAAATTTGGTGACACGGCTTCGATGTTGTAGCTTCTCCCATAGCCCTGCAGCGTTACACTCACATTTGCCACAAGTGCAAACAGGCAATTCCACATAATTTCGATATTCCTCCCAAAGAGTAACAAGTTCTGTATAATAAGCACTAACATCAAGAGATCCTTGTTGAATGCTACCTAATCGTTGTTCAATCTCATAAACACGAGGAGCATCATCTTGTTTGAATCTTGATAACAGACTATTCCATATTCCTTCAGCAGTAGGTATGAACAATAAGCTTTGACCAATTTTCTTTGAAACAGAGTTCATAATCCATGTTGCTACCATATCATTGCAACGTGACCAAGATCCGAAATCGCTATGATTATCAGGGGGTTTTAAGATAGTACCATCGATAAATCCAAGCTTGTTGCGCACATTAAGCGCCATACGCATCGATCGTCGCCACGAATGGAAATCAGCACCAGTCGCAAGACGATCGGAGACAAGAATTAAACCGGCATGATCCGAGCGATGTAGAAAGTACGGATTATCATAATGATCTGTAGATTGAGTTTGAGTAGCCATTGTTGAGCTAATCGAAGATATAGAGTAGCGGAAGATGAAGATGATGGATGATTGATGATAAGATTCTTGATTTGTGAAGAATCGCGAAGATAAAGAAAATGGAAGAAAAGAAGATGGAATCGATGTTTGTCAAGGAAGAATCGAAACTCAGATGTGAAGAATCGAAGATTAACGAAGAAAGAAAGCTCGAATTGCCATGGAAATCGACGGATGTCGCCGAGAAAATTCAAATTTTCCGAGAAAATCGGAGAGAAAATGAGAGAAAGTTAGTTAGAGACACTTTGCTCTGATACCATATTAACTTTCATAATCTGAATGTTAATTCTCATTAATGAATCATAGTAGCTACATTGAGTATTTATATGTACATGTGTATATGGAATTAAACTAAGCTAAAGGAGACTTAGTAAAACTCTATATACTTAGATATGCTAATAGTATATATATGATTTTTTTTTATCGCACTATATGATATCGGCAATTAAATATGGCTAATTATTAAACGGGATGATCTGGCCCAATAATTCAAACATCTTAATTGCTCATTTACTGCATATTTTTCTTCTAAATGAACTCTCTATCTTAAACATTTTAAGCATTTTGTTTTGTTAATTGCAAAGGTAAATATCAAACAAAAATAGAATGATGCGTTTGGTGTTTACATTTGCACTATATAAAAATATCTTACATTTTGAAAATAATTGTTTACTTTTCTTTTTATACTTTAAAACTATTACCGTTTTGTATCACCAGTTCGATATATTTGTAAAAATCCAGTTCGTTTGAAAATTGGAACTTGATCAATAATATCAAACTAAAGTGATGAATAATTGTCCACGCGAGCCTTTTTTGATTAGTATCCATTGATTGATTTATTTGACTTACACATACATTTGCCAAAAGAGAGTGATTTTGATTATTTAAATGTTAAGTAGTTTCCCTGTTTCAGTCATTTTTTCGTTAGGCTGTGTCTTTTGAGGGAACATAACTTTATAGGCTATTATTACTACAAACATTTGGATAAATAAAACCCTACATGCCTTTATTTTTTTTTTGGCTAATTCGTGCTATTAAAAAAGTATCATATTAATTTACAACCCATCTTGTATAAACTTTAATATTTGGGTTATGGTCTATAGTTTGGGATTACCTTTAGATCAATATTAAACATCTAATAAATTGAATTATTAGATTCAAATATAGATTAATTAGCAAATAAAGGAAAATTTAACTAATTGATAAATCATGTTTTCGAAAAGAAAAAAAATCACGCGTAAATAATACATAACATTTTGGAACCCTCAAGAATTTAGGTACTTTATATATATATACTTGTTTCCACAGCAATTATTTTCTTAGAATTTATTTTTATTTAGTTAAGAAATCACGTTAAAGTAGGTATTGTCTCCGCCAAGTCTCTGCTACATTCCAAACACATTGGACTAACCTAACCCTATTTGATTAAGAAGTCACATTTTTTTTTTTTTTGAATAACCGCGGGTCTCCCAAAGGCTTCCTAGGCCCAAGGACTAATCCCACGAGGCTGGCAATTCCCCTATGTAAACCTGCCAGTGGCCGTGCCTCGAACTCTGGTGGCGGAAGTCACAGCTGTGACCCCTTTACCACTAGGCCACAAGGCCCGGTTCAAGACTATTTTAATATTTTAAATCACTCAATATAGTTGATTTATTAACGAGTAACGATACTCACTAGTCACTAATGCAGTCACGTTGTGTGATTAATGCTAATAATAGTCACGTTGTGTGAATAATTTGACTTTGACCATTTTGAATGCTAATCGACCGATTGAAAAAGAAACTACATGAAAATTATGTTCTTTCTGTTCTTTTTTTCTGGTTTACAATAAGAATAATACACTTACAAATGTCCACAAAAAAACAATAATATTAATTTAAAAAATAAGTAATGAAACCAAAAGAGACTTAATCCAAGTGGTAAAATGGTAGAGATTGACGAACACACCAAAATTCAATTTAGTGATTTTTAAAAAAAGCAAAAAAAAGGCACCAAAAATAGTTTTATCAAATATCTCCTCGTGAGAGCTCTCACTCTTTGCCTACAGCGAAAACTCCTATGAGCAGTCCTCGAAACATTTGCCTTACATGGAAGCAAAAAACCAGGCCATGAAACTTCACTCAAAACCCAAAACATTTTTTTTTTTCGCTTTCTGATTTTCGTTTCGACATATCGATTTCGTCTACTGTTGCTTGCATTCAGGAGGCCTCTCTCCTTGCTGATCATCGTTAAGCTGAGGTCTCCCTCCTTTCTGCAATTTGATTTCAAAAAGAATATATATGAATCTATCTGATTATCACAAACATAACACACTGAGTTGCAATTACCAGATTTAGCCTAAGCTTATAAATATGCATGATAAGGATTCCACAAAGCTTCATTTATCATTCTGTCTACTCATAATTCAGCTTCAGTCATATAATCTATGATTCACAGATTCATGCATAATGAGCTTAATCAGTTAATTTTAGCTATCTTCCTAATTAATGGGTCATGTTCCCTCCTTTTTTGATCATGGTCTAGCCTATCAATGTCAATAGTTTATGACCGTTGTATGGTTCATTAGTGTCGGATTATCTAATTAAGACTAATACTATAAGAATGGAGGAAGCTGGCTATGTACCTTGTGTAAGACTGACGGCTGCATAAACATTTAACACAATATCAAAAAAGTTAGTAACCAAACTCAGAAAAGGCAATTCCATGACAGGAAGAAATAAAACAAGAGGAATTCAATACCTTCTTTTTGGTCTTGCTTACTTCTTCCTCTTCATCTTCATCATCGTCTTCTTCCTCATCTTCGTCTTCATCTTCTTCATCCTCATCTTCATCCTCATCGATATCATCTTCATCGTCATTGTCTATTTCAAACTCCTCTCCCTCAATAGCCTCACCAGTAAACCATGAGACAGCATGAGGTATAATCTTCTCCCGGATTGTAGAACTGCAGGAAGCAAGGAATACTTGAAATCCAGATATTCAATCATTTATAAATTTACGATAAAAGATGCTAGCTAGAGCTTTTATACAGCTGGTAAAAAGATAGGCGGGAACATATTAGATTGACAGAGTTTATTATGTTCAAGAAGACGAACCCAATGTCATAATCTTGTTCCATCAGATTCTGAAGTTCCTCGGCCTGCACCAAGAACAGATAACATTACTACAAAAGTATAATCAAACATAGTCAAAATAGGGCATGTCTTAAAACCAAATTATATCATACTCTTTCTTCGTCAATGTCTTCATCATCATCAGGAACTTGGGGAGGATTGAAGAAGTTGAAGAAGCTTTCACAATCTTCAGTTTTGGTAATTGGCTTGGCATTCTTTGCACCTTTCTTAGGCTTCTTCTTAAGAATCTTCTGAGTTAAGCATTTTCCAGGATACCAATCAATCTCTGTCCTGAGAGAAAGAACAAAGAAACAAAATCCAAGTTAGTGCATAGGTCAGCACAAGATTCTGCAGCTCAGAATGAAATGTGCTAAGGAACATTACAAAAAGTATTAACAGTTAGTTACCCAATAGCCTTCTCAAGCAGAGGCTCATCTTCATCAATCATATGATATGCCTTTGTTAATAGGGTGTTTTTGAAGTAAGGATTCTGGTCGAAGAAAAACTCAAGTTTGAATCCCTTTGGTTCTTCAATCTTGCACCACTTGATATCTTTAAGATATATAAGGGCTCCTTCATCACGCTCTGTGATCTGAAATCAAAGGATTTAAAACTCTGGTCAATTCTCATGGATATGATTAGGTAACTCTAAATGAACAATCATAGTTGTAACACTAACCTCCTCAGATATAACATCATTGTTTTTCAGAGCGGTCAGCCAGAAACTAGGGACTCCTTTCTCTGCAATCCAACGCGGTGAAATAAGCAAAAATTTTTTTTTTAAGAATGATAACAATTTACAAAGGCAAAGAGAGAGAGAATACCTTCTGCAGTTTTCTCATCTCCATGGTCCATCTTAGCATCCTCTGGAGCCCCTTCAACTTCAGTAGCTCCATTCACAATCTCATAACGCTGCACATTTCAGGTGTCAAGCAAGTTTCAAGAGAAATTCAAAAATAACTATAGCCAAAACAGTTGCAAATAAAGAAAATACAGGAAAACATACACAAGCCTCTTATAACTTGTATCTGTTTTGATTAAAAAAATTCTTATTTAGATAAGAGTAATTTACCTTGGTATACAAAGGCTGATATAACTTTTGATACTTGGCTTCAAGAGCAGCTCTCTCCTCGCGGAATTTTGTCTCTATTTCATCATGTTTGCCCTAAAAACGGAAAGGATTCTCATAAAAATCATCAAAAGGATGCACATTACTCTAACAAATTCGACATTCATCACTCTTGACTACACAACATTCTCATATAAATATACTTTAAACATCATATTCACAAGATATTATCAATCTACACTAATCCATCGAACAATAGCTTATATAGGTAACTTCAAGCACAACATCAACATCAAGCTCATAAAATTTGAATGAATTTTTTCCAAACCTGAATCTCCCGCAAAACCTCAACACGTCTTCTGATTTTAGGAGTCAGATTCTCGAGTACATCAGAATGTTGTCCAGCTAGATTCTGCAACTTGTTCTGTGAACCAAACACATAAAACAATTACAAACAAATCACGAAACCCCTAAATCGCATGTTCCTATAAGAGATAGAGAAACTCACCTTAAGAGCGTTGACAAGACCTGCTCGATCCTCATCTTTAAGAGCTGCAAACAAACAACAAAGCTTCTAAAACTTTTGACTAAGAAGAAGCAAAGCCGCAGAAACAAAATCGGAGATATGAAATTACCAGCAGTGAGATCGCTGACATTGAAATTGTCCTTATCGTTGCTCATTTTCTGGAAATTTAGAGATCGAACTTGAAAGATTTGAGAAGAAAAAGGATTGATTCAGAGAGAGTGTGTGAGGTTTGAAAAGTGGTGGAGAGATTGAGGAAGAAGAAGAAGACTTGAGGGTTTTTTTTTTCTGGGTGGCGACTAAACGCAAAACGTGCCTTCCTCCTTTATAAATTAAAACCTAACAACTGCCATTCTTTTTTTTTTTCCCTCGCTGGCATTTTTATTTTTACTTTTTCATGAAATATGGAAAAAAAGAACAGAAATTGAATATCCATCGAATATGTTTAACGTATTAGTGGGAGGGAAAAAAAAACATATTAGTAAATTTAGTATTAACATAATTTCGAAATTCGAAAAAAGTAAATAAACATAGATTAAAAAAAAGTAAAAATGGCCAAAACAACCAATGCAACATATGTGCCGGTTTTGCAAAAGGCTTCAAAACATTTTTGCCGTTTATCGCCAAACAAAGGAACAAGACAAGATAAACTAGTACAGTGTATTACACAAGATATGATCGGCAACAAAGTGAACTTAAAAGCTACGACGACAAAAGGCTAATGAATCATGCACTCTTGTTTTCTGTATCCTCTTCCTTAGGCTGGTTATCATTGGCATTAACTGTTTTATTCTCTGCATCTACATAGCGACCAGTCATTGGATCAACAGGGCGTGTGTCTCGTGCTCCACCTTTACGTCCCATAGCCACCATTGGAGGAGGAGGAAGTAAACCGGACCTGAATAGGAGGCGTTGAACCGGGTCTGATGGCTGAGCACCAACAGATAACCAGTACCTATACAGAAACAAAAAAATCGAATAAAATGTCCATTGATCAAAAACTCTATGTATCCTCTGTTGAAACTAGTCATTTAGAACAAACACTTCGATTGTGTATGGCCAGGTTCTAAGTACTCTTGGCATGTGTTCTGCTACTATCCGGACGTCTTAAACATAATTTTAGATGATTCTATTACTACATGACCATAGAATTATGCAAAAGAAGTTGTATAGTGCGAACAATTAGGAATGTAAGTAAGTGTGTATACAAATAGAAAATCAACAGGTTCTTCATCTTGCAGTAATAGGAAACAATTCCAGAACTCGGAGCAGAAGTTCCATAGAAAGACTCAAGACTAGTGGAGGAGTTTCATTTGTTATACATACCAAAACTTGTTGATGAATTTCCACAAATAATTGAGTTCTTTCTTAAATTAGTGATTAAATGGAATTCAATGGTATAAAATTGCTTCAACTAACAGTTAAATAGCATGAAGAGAAAGAAAGTGATCAAAACCAACCATGGGAAACATGTACATTCATTCACCTTTAGATAATAAAAACCATTCAAGACTGAACTCAGCTCCTTTGTATCAGATCGAAAGACAGTAAACTATAACACAATGTTGACACTATAACAATGCATTAAGATTACTAGAGACATCTAAAACGCTGTCTGATATCTAGAGCTAACTTTAGCAATTAACCAAAACAATTCAAATGCAGAAAACCCAAAAGTAGCCTAAATCATCTAGTGAAGCAATCACCATTCAGAGACCTCTTTCTGAGTAAATCCAACCGAAAAGCTACTTGATTTTATCGGAAAAGCATAAGAAACTGGAGAATTAGATGAGAAGAAACATACTTAATTCGATCGAACTTGAGACCCATCCTCTTACCACCGTCCTGGCCTGAACACATAAACCAAAAGATCGTGTATTAAGAAACCAACGAAGAGAGATCAATCGAAATCCTTCGTGATTACATTTTGTTTTGTTAATCACCTGGCAAAGGATTGAAGTAACCTAAGACCTCAAGATGCTTCCCGTCTCTTGGAGATCTGCTATCAGCAGCCATAACCCTAAAAAATGGCCGATTTTTGCATCCAAATCTCGATAATCTGATCCGCACAACCATGTTTCTCCTCCCTTTCTACCGGAAAAAACGAAATGATCACCAAGAGAGATAAGAGAGAGTGAGAGATTTCAATTTTGTTGATTTCGAAAACTCTGAATCGATAAATCTTTTAGGGTTTGGGTTCTGAATACGACGCCGTTTTGTTGAAGGATTCACTAAAAGACACAGAGCTGTTGGGCTTCAAAAATCACGAGGCCCATTAATATCAAACATGATACAAGCCCAATGAAGATTTTTAAATCGTCCACCGCCAGAAGACGGCCTTTCTCCGGCGAACGACGAGACGAAGTTGAGCATATCGGTACTGGTTGAGACTTGAAATCATTCTCCGGCGGAGACAATGGAATCTTCCGTCGCTCCGTTTCCTCACCGACGCACGCATCTGCCGAATCGAAATTATCGCTCTTTGCTTCATCACCTCTGCTCGAGTTTCGATCGGGAGCCTCAAGTTTCGCTTGCAACACCGGCCGTTCTTCACGAGCTGGTCTTAAGAACAGGTCAGTGTTCAATTCGAATTCAAAGTTCTCAGGAATGTTTTGTGTTTGAATAGTATGATCCTATTTCTGATGCTATTTTGTGTTTTCTGATAAAGAAATTGCTCAAGAGTCTCCGGGAGAAACTTACGAACCACCACCGGAGGATTTATCAATGGTGGAATCAAAATCCAATGGAGTGTCTGGTGATTTAAGAGGTGAGAAGGTGGAAACGATTTCACAGGAAAAGAGTTTGATGCTTGGAGATGTTTTTGATGGAATTGACTTGCAAGATGCATCTGTTGGTAGTAGGCACACAGATTTTTTCGATAGTTTTGAGCTTATGATAAATGAAAATGAAGACTTTGTTCCAGAAAGTTGTGTGAATCTTTTTGAGGCATTGGATGTGAATGACTATGATGGTGATGGTATGGTTGCGTCACTGGATGATATCGCGAAACAACCGCTTGATATCGTTCAAAATGTAGCGGAGAAGCTTAATGTTGAATCTGAAGTTCAAGTAGACCCAGTTGGAGGTGATAATAAGGCAGAGGAGGTTCCTAAATCAGTTGAATCTAATGAAGTTATAAGTTCTGGAGTTTTGGAAGCTTGTGATGAAACAGTTCAAAGAGAGATGGAATTGGAGAAACCTGTTGATAGTAGTCAGGTTTTGGTGGATTCTGTGTCTCGGATAGTTGAAGATGATGATGTAGAAGAAGGAGAAATATCTGGGGATGATAATGATGATATGCTTGTAGAAGATGATGAACCAGTCGAAAGGCATGAAGAGTCTCATGTCTCACAAGAAGGGATTGGTAACAGCCATCTCACAAGTCATGAGAGTTTTGGAAAAGAGCTTGGTGTTGAGGTATCGAATGTAGATAAAAGAATGGAATGTTATGTTGCTTAGGTGTTTATAAAATCTGACTTGTATTTTAACTTCTTATCTGCAGATGGATCCTGGAACCTCCATTAAAAAAAGGTCTGCGCCTTCCAAGGATGCAAAAGCCAGAAAGAGGGTAATGTAGTGTATGCATTTCTTTGACATATCATGGGGATATCTTGCAATCAATTTTTACTTATTGATAAGCTATTTCATGCAGGCAAAAGCTAGGAAGAAAAGAGCTAAAGAGCGTATAGCCCTTGGCGTGAAAAAGCTGAAACTGAAACCAGTAGCTCCAAAACCAAAGCCTATAAAGTATTGTCGACACTATCTCAAGGGACGGTGCCATGAGGTATGCACAATGGCTCTGGATTCTGCATGTCTTTGGAATCTAAAATATTGTTCGCTTGTTTGCTGATGGCACTTGTTTTTCTTCTTTTGCAGGGAGATAAATGCAAATTTTCACATGATACAACACCGGAAACCAAATCTTCGGTAAGATTACTTTTTCAAGACATATACTTATTTTCTGAACTGTATACATCAGCAATCATTTTGGTAAAAGTGGAATCTCTTATTCATGTCTTCTTGTTGTTTCAGCCTTGCTGCTACTTTGCAACCCAGTCATGTATGAAAGGAGATGATTGTCCTTTCGACCATGATCTCTCCAAATATCCTTGCAATAATTTCATTACTAAAGGTTTCTGCCACAGGGGTGATAGTTGTTTGTTTTCGCACAAGGTAAAAAATCAATATCGATCTTCTCGTGATTCTTCTTCCATAGTCTAATAATTTATAAATCTTTTGATCCTAATGTACTAATCTTCACTTAACAGGGTACTCCACAGTCTGCTTCAGACACGCCGAGTGCAAATGTAACAGCCTCATCAACTAACATCACTGCAGCGTCGTTCTCTCCTCAGAAAACAAATAAACAATCTGTGAGAGAGGCTATTGCCAAATTACCGGGAATCCAAGCAAGAGTTTCAAGCTCTGCTGGGTTTTTGAAGCCCTTGAGTCATTCTAACCAAAGAAACTCATCTGATGCATCATCTCCAAAGATCAATGAACTTGTAACGCCTCCACAGGTTCCTCCTTTGAGAAAACCATCCGTTGCTCCAAAGGGTATGAGTTTTCTCTCTTTAGACAAAACCTCACAAGAGGATACGGTGAAACCGTCTCCTGTGTCTAAGCCAAACACAGACAACCCTGATAATCAGACATTGAAGCAGTCACAACAGGGAGGCTCTCTTCCTCTGGTGCCTCCAAAAGGAATCAGTTTCTTATCATTTGCATCAGAGGAACCAAAAACTCTGAATCGAGAGCCTCAAGAACCATCAAGTAGTAGAAATCTCAAGACAACTCCTAGCTCACACATTCAAAGTTCTCTACTCTCAGCCATGAAACTAGCTGCAGAATTCGAATCCGCTAAAGTTGAAAGACGTAACAATGATCCAACAGAAGCTGTAAATAAGAGCAATGTTCCTACTGTTAACATGACAGTATCCAGAAACTCAGGGAACATATCTTCCAAGATTCTCGAGTTCTTGTCGAGCTTTAGCCAAGGCAAAAACTGATCTTTATTTGGTTTTTGAGATAAGATATATACTCCATGTAGATGAAACAGAGCAGCAATATTTAAAGCTTTGATCTCTCGTGAAATTAGATACATTTGAATGTAGATAATTATTGCATTGATCTATATGAATTACAGAATTAGGTTTATTTTTCACTCAAACTCCAATTCTCATAATTGCACTAAAGCCCTCAAAAGTATCATACTTTATGCGATTGTACTCATTATTTTGATTCTATCCACCATCAAGGGAAAATTCCCATTTAAGTTTATGAACTTTTCATTAATTTTGAGATTAATATAAAGTTATAAATCCAGAGGTTTTTAATACTTTACGTGTATATTCAGTAATTTTATTTGTTTTCTAGTTTTTAAAAAGCACACTTTAATGATGTTATTATCTATAGATGATTTGTCCACCCATACATATAGGCATTGTAAATTAATAAAAGATTTTTCTAATTTTTTTAATTAATTTAACTTGTGACTTTGTTATTAGTTATTACTAGTTCTAAAATATAATATGCATGATGGACATGAGTATAAAATAATATTTCAAAACTATTAAAATATTAGATTACTAATAATGAGTTAATGACCCAATACAATTTAGAATCTTCAAAGCCAAGGCAAAGATGTGATGAAAGCTCCAAAGCTAGCTAGTGAGAGAGGGAGCTCAGGATTGTGAGCAAATGCATACGAGAACATGGTTTTGACGCATGCACTTTTTTCTCCCATAGAGACCAATATATAGTAGCATCACTTATACTTGAACCCTGTTAAAAACAAAATCAACACAAAGCCACAAATCAACAAACTAGTAGATTGAAGGAGAGTTTTAGAAATGAAAATGAAAACTCTGTATACGATGAACTACATAGGTCACTTGTATACCTTCGCTTCTTCACAACATTCTTGTATACACACACACATAAGTACTTTCTCGAGAAAAAGCGAACAACTAAACATATTGAAAGCTTTTCTTGATTTTCTACTTAACACAAGACCTAAACTTTACAAAGACACAACACTTGTATATATCTTCCCTAAAACAAAAGAACAATTTAAAACAGATTGAAACCAAAACTTTCATGATTTCTACTAAACTTAAACTTAACAACAAAGGTTGAGAAATCCAACTAATTCTGAGATAATGTACCTTGTTGTTCGGGTTTTGGCCTGCAGAAGCAGTGCGCAATCTCTCTACATAAAACATTGTGGACCTTAGCTTGAAAGATCTTTGTCTGGTTATCATCATCACAAGGATCCTTGACTACAAATGTGATGAAGTAGATGTATCCGCTACCTAAGTGAACATTAACTTTCTCAACCTCAACAAACTCAAAACTCGTCCTCTGTAACATCAAACACATTATTCAAGAATGTAATGGATATGCATTACAAAACACAAACCAAATCCACATTCTAACAAAAAGTGTGACTGAGTCAGAGTTTTGTCACTTCACCTCTCTTTTATTGTAATCCTCAATGGCTTCCTCAGCTAATCTACCAAAATACTCTCTATCAGTTTCTGGTTTTTTAGTTGCATTGCTCTCATCGAGAAGCGAAGGGTAGAAATCGAAAAGGACACGGAACATTGAGAAATCGACGTTAAAGCCCTGGCTCTTCTTGATCTGATCGTTGATAAGATAAAACTCTTCATCTCTTGTGTATTTGTGAATCATATCAACCTCTTTCCCTCTGATCTTCTCCAAGAAACGTTTCGCCTTCTTTGGTTCAGCTCCAGGAGGATACATTGAAGTGGCTAGGACACATCGTGAATCAAACGGATCACTGCAGATTTCGTAATCAATTGTCATCTTCTTGCCTTTGATCAACGAACCAGGAACCCTAATTTTGAAATTTGGGGGAAAAAGGTCAAAACTGATTTCCTCAAACCGAACCTCTCATGTTTGGTTCGGATCGAATCTAACAGTTAATAATAACACTGAAGTCCCCAAAGTATTTGTTTTTATGCGATTGTACTCATTATTTTAATTTGTTTTCTAAACAGCCCCCGAAAAAATGTTAAAAATTCGATGGGTTTCTCTTTTTTAAGCTAAGGGAAAATGTAAATCCCATATAACCATGAGATAAACTATAAAATTTATTCTTATTTTTGGTTAATATATCTTAGATTAAAGTTAAATTGGTTTTATGTTTCATCATCTGTCACATATTTTTACTTATAAACAATTAAACATTAGTAATGTCAAAAATTTCGAAACAATTATTAGCCAATATCTCGATATAAATATACAGATGTACATACGGTGTCTAGAGACTGAGAGATTGTTAAAATTCTTGAGAGAATCATTATAAGGACGTTCTCTAAACAATAAAATTGAGATACAAAATTATAGACATGAATGGGTGTTAAAAGTATTTAAACTGTTAACTTCTGGAGTATAGTCTAAATTTTACCTATTTAAAACATTTATCTTTCTCTACTTACATACACTGAAAAATTCGTCAATAGCCAATATCCATATGATTAATTAACTCAAAATAATTAATCACGTCGCATTGTTCTCGTCCACCTTATTCGACTTTAGACTTTACAGTTTAGTATATAATAGGGAAATTGTTATCTTTAAATTTTATGAAAAACTGTTTTCTTTTTGCTACTACGTACACTGGAAATGACACAAAATGGGGATATATCACATTTTGTCGGATGACATTTTATCATTATCTAAGTTTTAAACTTAATTGTGAGTTTTTGACCCAAAAATAAAAAACCTTGACTGTAAAAAATTAGATGATGTTATATAACTTTAGAAACTTAATTAGTTATTTGAATAATAAGTTAAAGTTTACTTATACTCTATATTAGGGAGAGTTTTCCCTAATACATAAACCATGAATTATGTTTATGTATCCCTCATACTCCAGTGTAGTAGGGAAACTTTATGATACATATTTGGCAGTATATTCAATTTATAACAAAGTAGAAACTGAACTTAAAAAAAAAAAACAAAGTAAGTCATAAATGTTTTTTATTGATTCCAGAGAGGAAAAAAGGCTGAAAAAGTAAAACAATAGTACGTACATAAGCTTTTCATTTTATTTATATATTATATCGTTTTCATATATCTTTTTTTAAAAAATTGAAATTTAGTTTTCATATATCTTACTCCAACGGTTATATGTTTAAAAATTATAGACAGTAACAGTAACTCGAATGAACTTCTTAATTATTTATTCGGTACTTGTCCCTCGACGACCACGTGTTAGGTTCATGTTATTAGACTACACGTAAATGTGCCAAATTTATGAATGTTTTTACTTTTTAGTATATAGTCTAAATACTCTAGAATTGTCTTGGTATAAATTGTTATTTAAATATGGAGTCCCTTTTAAATCATGGGACATCCCACTCAACGTTACCCCACTCATCATGTGTAGTTTGATTTGTATCTTTCTTTTTCAAAACATTTGGATTGGCGAGAAGTATCATCTTTCACACATTTTTTCTCGTAAACAACAACATCGTATTGATATGGGACCATGCCCATAATGAATTAAATTATCACATGAAAAGTTTTATCACGTTTTTCCACTAAACCCAAAAGCATATAAAGAAATCGAAACAGAACCAAATCAACCACATATGAGACAGATTTAATTAAAGAGATCCCAGCAAGAAAAGTTTATCATTAAAAGTTTGTAACATCGTTTATTGATTAACAATACGTCAACACCCAATATCAGTATGATTAATAAAATAAAATAATGTGTAAAGTGTAAATTAAATGGTTGACATGTGACATATATAAATGATCTTAAGCTTTAATCGTGTTTTTGACAAAAATAAATTGACGTACGAAGCAAATAGATAAATTGTTTAACTAGTGGTTATTTTTACTAAACATTTCATTTATTTATTATTTTTATCACAAAAAACATTTCATTTATTTATTTTGATACAGTAAAACCTTTTTGATGTGTGTTCTGTTGTCCCTATGTGGACACGTATTTTGCATAGACAAATTAAAGGACCAAATCAAAATGGAGTCTTATTTTGGTTTCATTTCTATTTTTCTAAAGAAAAGGCTGTGTATAGTTTGATTTGTCTTTTCCTTTTCGAAACATACTGATTGGAAAAAAATATTATCTAGCAGCACATTATTTATTCTATGGTTTTTTTTTCTTTCTGAAATTTAGTTTTCATATATTTACAGACTCCAACGGTTATCTGTTAAAATTTCTAGACAGTAACTCAAATGAACTTTTAATTATTTATTCGTTGCTGTGTGTTTTACTTGTCTCTGGGCGACCACGTGTTAGCTTCATTTTATTAGACTACACGTAAATGTGCCAAATTAAAACTTTAGGATTGTTTTAATATATAGTATAAAAACTTTAGGGATTGTCTTGGTTACATGGGGTCCCTTTTAAATTATGGGACATCCCAGTCATCGTTACCCCACTTATGAGGAATGTGTAGTTTGATTTGTCTCTTTCTTTTCAAAACATTTTTTATTCGTTTTCAATACACAAAACATTTGGATTGGCAAAGAAGAATATCTTTCACACATTTCTTATTCGTTTTGAGCACACAAACAACATCGTATTCGTATTGATATGGACCATGCAACATAATAATATATCAAATGATTTGAGTCGACCAAGAAAGAAAAAAATGATCGCATGAAAAGCTTTATCATTAAGAGTTTGTGACATCGTTTATTAATTAACAATACCTCAGTACCCAATATCAATATGATTAGTTAACTAAAAATAATGTTTAGCGTGCTGTGTAGATTAAATGGTTTATTTTCTTTTTGATAAAGGCCGGTAAAGAAGAAAGCTTTTGGGTTTGGTATGGATCAAGGAAATATTAAAGGAAATTGAAAATCCTTTAATTGATATTCTTTGGTTTTTGTTATCAATGGAAAAATTGATATACATTGAGTTTGGGGTAAAAACAGATCTGAAAGAGAAGAAGTGAAATTTTCTTTCATTAATATATAACTGCTTTATCATATCTTCGTACTTAAGAATGTATTTTCTAAAACAAATTCACAAATGTATAGAATGACCAAAATGCAAATCTAAACTATTTGGGTGACAAAATAGTAAAATCAACAAAAAGGTTTTTTTTTTTTAAAGTGATACTCGTTGATGTGTGTTTGATTCACATGATTAAAGGGCCAAATCAAGACTGATATTTCTAACAAAGAAGTAAGAAAAAGTTTGACCAAGTTAACACATAAAGAAATACTACTAAAAAACAAAACATACTCGAGTGCTTTTTTTATCCGCCGTGTAAACCCTGAAATAAATACTAGTGGATCCTACAAACATTTAACTAATGTAGTTTACTTTTTTGAAAAGCAAACAAAAACAAAAAAAGTTGATAATCTTTATAAAAAGTGATGATCTTCTTTACCAAGTTATCAATGTTCTTAAATTGGTTGCTGATAAAACTCTTTTATAAATTTAAACACTTCTGAAACATTAAAATAATATGATATTGAGTGGTGTTTTAAGTATTTAAACGAAAAAATTGCCTTAAATTTATGAATAGCTGTCACTTTTTCTACTATACATTCTGAAATGCATAAAAAAATGGGACGACATTGAGGATATTTTTGGGATGAGAATATTTTTTCTTGTATAAGTCTTCTTAACTTTACACAACATGACAATATTAAAAAAAAAAAAAAAAACACTGTTTATTGATTCAAAACCTTAATGGGCTCAATGGGCCTACAGACGAATCCACAGATTACAAAATGGAGAAACAGACAAATTGCTTTTCTTCTTCTTTCTTCTCCCTTCTCTCTTTCACTCTTCTTTTTTCGACAACACCTCAGTTCCCTCTCTCTTGAAATCCCCAGAAACTTTGATCTTTCTTCATACATTTTCTTACAACTCAAATTAGATTTTTTTAAAAAGGTTTGTTTTTTCTTTCCTACCATTATAGTATAGAATCTCCTTTCCTTGTATATATGTTCAAGTGATTTTATATAGATGGGTTTTTCTTTCTCTAGTTAAAAACATGAAAAAGTTTTGATTTTTTTTGACAAAATTTAACAGTTTGTTCGTTTTTTTCTGCTAAAGATTATTAAAGACAGTCTTTTGCTTACATTTCTGTTGAATGTTGAGATGAAAAGTTTTGATTTTTTTTGCAAAATTTAACAGTTTGTTCGTTTTTTCTTCTAAAGATGATAAAAGACAAGTCTTTTGCTTACATTTCTTTTGAACGACAACCTCTGGAGAGCTTAATCTCAAATATCAAATCAAAAGTTTTCCTTTTTGTTTTGAAAAAAGTTTCAGGTTTTTGGTTTCAATGTTTGGATATATTTTGATAACCTCATCAAAATGCAGAAAGCTTAATGTCTATATTAAATGAAAGTTTACAACTTTTTGAAAATAGTTCAGGTTTTTTCACTAGTCTTAATCTACTTTACCAAAGATCGTTAAACAAAGAAGTTAGAATGTGTGATATTTACTTATTAACTTTATCAAAGAAAGAAGTAACAAAAGCATGTGATATTTACTTATTTGGGGTTTTGGTCTTCAGTGTTTTTTTGTCTCGTTGATTGCAAGCTGATCATCATTAGTATTATTTAATTGTTTCTATAGATTCTTTTAATTAATTGATTAATTTTATTTTTGTTTCACCTAAGTTTTTTTTAATGAACTCATTATTTTTCCTTTTAAGATATGGATAAAGGAAAAGGAAAACAAATTTATGAAGATCCACCACCAAGAAAGGTAAATTAAAGTTACATTCTTTATTTTTTATTTGTCACACAAATGGATTTTGAATATCAAAGATAAAATTTATAGATCAACTCAAATCTATTTGTTTTCATAGATCTCTAGAGAAGGAGCTAGTACATCTAGAGAGATAGAAGAAGTTGAAAATTCAGAGGTATAGTATATTACAAGCCTAATTTGATTTCTCATTTAGTGACTAACATCATCTCTCTCTTTTTTTTTTGGGTTTTGAATGGGCTTTCAAAAAGATTTTCTATATCCTCATTTATGTTCTCCATTTTAATAGGTTTCAAGAGAACCATCACATACTGAAAGTGTGGTTACATATGCCGATTATGAAGATGAGGTAATTACATAATTTTGTTTATAATCAAATTGTCCGATATCTATATTGTTAGATTTTGAATGATCATTAATAGATTTTTTGCTTAGTTATATTTTAATACTAATTATTTTATATACTTAGGATGATTCTTGGGATTGGAGGGATTTTCCAGGTGTTATCGGATATGTGGTGGATCAAGGACTTCAAGGTAATTATGCTTCAAACTAAGAGACATAGAATTATATTGTAAAAGCTAATTAAGTAATGAAAAACTACAAATTCATATTTCTATAATCATTCTCACGTTTCAAGATTTTCGTAGATTGAAAAAATATTGGCAACTAAATTTAACTTGAGTAGTATATAAAATAAATGAATAATTTGATCCTTGTATTATTTCATTATATTAATTATTTTACTTAGGCTTTTAATCTTTTTCTTCGGTTGTGTTTGAATATTATTTGATGCCCACTATTTTTGTTTATGTGATTATACACAGCTACTTGTTGGGCTGTTTCTGTGGTGAGAGCAATTCAAGCTTTATATAACATCGGCGTTTCCCTCCAATTACAAGAAGAGTTGTCCATCCAACACATCGTCAACAACGTGAAGTATGACTCAGACAAGGGAATCCCGAACATCAAGACGGCTCTCAATTTCATGAAATCACCCGGAGTTTGCAAAGAGAGTCAATGCCGCCATCGTGGAGAAATTAAGCCTCGAAGATGCTTTCATAATGAAGTAAGTAATATATATATATTTGCTGATTTCCATATCGATCATAAATATAAGTACTTCTTATTACATGTTTATATTATTTTTTAGGCATACTTCTATACGGTAGATGACTTCACTCATTTGACTGAGATTGAAGATGAAGATTTGAGGGCCATTGTCAGAATACAACCTGTTGTGGCTCTCATGCCAGTCACTGATGAGTTATTCGATTATAACATTAACAACGATGTAAGTTGATTTTTATTGTTTTCTTATTAATATTGTTCCAACTTTTCTTTTTGATAAATTTATTTCTCTTAAGTAATGTAGAGTTTGATGTCTATTTGTTTTTTTTTCTGTAGTTGATCTATCAGCATGATCGTACGGAAGATGATGAAGACACCATTATGCATGACGTCTTGATAGTTGGGTATGGGAATCACCAAGGAAAATCATTTTGGATAATTCAAAACTCATGGGGGGAAGGTTGGGGAGAGAATGGATACGCATACGTCTATCGCCAAACTGTACGAGGTCGATCTTTATCCCAATTTGATACAGTCTTCGTCCCCAACAAAAGAGGGTATCCAAGAGGTCCACAACCAGGAGCCGGAGCATGATATATATATATATATATATATATATATATAATATTTTTAGTTTAAACTGATAATATACTACTTAGTAAGAGATTTTGACTCTTGACTCTTGAGAGGTTTTGTCTGCTTTTAGGGTATTTGCTTTGTCATCTTGAAAGATCTTGTTTGCAGAGAGGAGAACAAGAGATGACACGAAGCACTTTGAGTGAAACTTATGTGAACATGGAAGCTTCCTTACTTCTTTTTGTCTTTATATTTTGCCAAACATATACAACACTCCTGCAAACCAAATCAAAAATCCAAATCTAAGTCCTTTTCAATCCTAGACTAGATTAATAGGACAACATTAAACATCAGATTCCCAAGTGGATCAAACAGAGCCATCACAGATTAAACCGGTCCACGAAAACTTATGGATTTGGCTTGAATTGACAGTAAAAGGAGTAGGACTTACTGGATTATCCGTTGCAGTAGCTGAATCTGAATCAGAACCAGAAACATTTTCTTCGGTTCGCTTGAATTTCCAGCTAGGGAGACTAGAGATTTGGTCATATGATGCTGCTTTGTTGAGGAGGCTACTGATGAGAGGGACAGTTAAGAGTTTCGAAAGCCATGTTAAGACGTTATTAGACTCTACCTACACCAACCATCTTGCCAAACTATTTTTTCTTGTTTTCTAAAATATGATTCACTATAAAATTAGTTACTAATATATTTGTGATAGCTAATCGTTGACAAAGACGAAATGTATAAATACATACATACACATAAAACCTGAGATATATATATATATATATATATATATAGTTTGTTTATCTCGTTTGAAGACAAGCAAGCGTTTATCATCATAAAATTTACTAAGATATCAATGTCCATTTCTAAAACGATTTCACTTTGTACAGGAAAATCATCTCTCGTAGATTCTCTCCATGCTCTTATGTTCGTTCACTGTTAGGCTAAAATATATCTAATGTCACTCAGGTGTCCATCATTTGAGCATAAAGAAACAGCCAAACCATACCTTTTAAAGTCGTATCTCATATTAGTTTAAACTTGTGTACTTTAAGTATCTTTCTGAAACTTTGTGGCACCTACACACATTTGTCCATCAACTGGCTTCTCTTGGAGAGGCCCCAACCAGGATTACTCTGCATATTTCAAGTTTTAAAACATCAATACTTCTTTCTCGAGGTTTAGCTTTAAAGAGTTTTGTCAAGATTTGCAAGATGAATAAAAAGTAGAGTGGGAGAAAGAAAGATGAGGTCAGAGGCAACAAATAGAATGATGTTTGGATCAGAGGAGAATCAAAGACCGTGTTAGAGTCTGGTTTAGCTTTTAGAGTTTGTCTTAGTCGCTATTTCCAGTTCCTTGTCCTGTTTCTCTACTGTTATTTGATAAAGACCCTAAGCGCCTAGCAGTTTTTAAAATCAGGGGAGTCCTGCAAAAATAAGGTTAGGACTAAGAGAGTATAATCCAAGGACTTGAGATAGAGTTAAACCTACATCATAGTTATAGATAGCAATAGCATCATCAAACTATTAAGGGTTTGTCATCCTTAAGGCAAATGGTAAGTGAAAGAATTCATTATTAGAGATTGTAGCACACACAAAGGAGCAAAGAAAGGAAACATGCAATGTCAGCAACACCACACCTTAACGAAGTCATCATAAAAGTCTGAGTGTAAGCACTAGTTCCATTTGAATGCAAGACTCTTTTGTGTATCTGCTGCTAATTTCAAAAGGCATGTTCTCTACTGAGACACTCCAACAGCTAATTTCCTGCCAACGACATTGACTTTTATATTGGTTAAAATAAGAATTTGTCTTTTAGAATTGCACAAGAAACCGCTGAAAAGAATATACATAATCGTCTCATTGACTAGTTCTGCTGCTCAAGTTAAACACGAAGAAACAAGACATGAAATCAATTCATGAGATGTATGTATACCTTGTTGGACACTTGCCCATCTACTTCCTCCTCCCCAACCCTGGAATAGACAAACTTCACTAATCACACCCAACTTCATTAACAAAAAAAAAACAAAACTTGATCTATAAAATTTCTCAGAAGCCAACCATTCTACAAGTTTGGATTTGGAACTTGCTTTGGGTTAATTTTTCCAAAAATTAATGTCAAATGTAAATAGTTCAAGTTATGTTTTTTTTGTGGTCGACCTTATTGGTTTCTCGATGCCTCTGTCTCTGTTTTGTATTCATTTTCTATCATCTACTTCTTTGCTACGTTAGATACTCTGTTTTGTATAGTTTCTATATTGTTTTCGTGTTTTCATTACTGAGGGTGCAGTTGATTCTAATTTTGGATACTCTATAATTCTGTACCTATCATTCCTCTCCCCAACCCAACTCTATGAATACTATGGTCTTCAACCAACGGTTTTGAACAATTTTAGCGTGTCACAAACTTACTTTATAGACAAATGGAAGAACTTTTTAGAGCACTAGAGTTGGGGACAAGAAGCGATGGTTTGGAACAGTTGACAACAATCAACAAACATAAAAATATGTCTGAGACTCGATTATTAAACAAGGACAACGTTTACAAACCGACGACTTACATAAGAAATACTACTAGTCAATGCCAAAAGGGACTGGCATACATTTTCCTATCGGGATCAAGACCAGCTCGGAGTGAACCTATCGGGATCAAGACCAGCTCCAGTTCGATTGAAGACAAAGGGGACTCCAGGCAATGCTTCATCTTCAGGACCAGGTCGAGAAAAGACAATCGGTGGTTTATCAAATTCATAACGCATGGGAGACGGAGGTTGCACTTCAACAGATTCAATCTCTGTAACCCATCCAGTAAAACATATAGCTAAATGAACATCCAAAGCACAAGATAAACGAATCTTGATTAAAGCTTTTTAGGTGATAAAGAAGAAATCACCTTCGTCCGTGGGCTTGACCCTGAATATAAAAGTATGAAAGTGTTGTCCGCGACGCCACACATTTGCTTGATAGATTTTAGACTGTGGAGGGAAAGAGGCCATATCTGTAGCCCAGAATGTTAACCAGCAGGTAAGACCACTGGTAAATTGGTAATTTCCCTCTACATGCTCCACATATACAAGTTTTGTTCCATGAGCTTCGTTGTGTTTCTCGATAGCAGTGAGTGTCATCTCACGGATCAATTCGGCATTGCTTCTTGTCTGGCTGATTTGTTTTGGCGAATTATCCATTGATCTACTACGGAAAAAGTAATCAAATTGCTCCCATTTTATCGAGAAACCCTAATTTTAAGCAAAACAGATTCCAAAATCAGATTTCAAATCTCAACCCTAACTACAGAGAAATGTAGAGATAATGTAGAGATTGTTGAAAGATTGGGTTTTTTTTTTTTAACCTGAGTTTTCTCAAATTGATAGTGAAACAACAAATACTGTCGTAAGTATTCGTCATCTTCCCCTTTTCCCCACTTGACCACGCGCTGTTTCGAGGAAGATTTGGATCCTTCGCAAGCTTTGTCCAACTTCGGAATCTTTTCAGGCCGGCGACAGTTAACCTCCATCAAAACAGAGTCCGCCATGATTAGATCGGAACCCTAACGCACCTTTGAGAAGAGCAGACAACTATCGTGATTTCTTTTTTTTACTGAAGAAGATTCGAGAAAAAATTATCTTCTCAATGCTGCACAGATACATAAATAAATACAACACCCGCCGAACTAAAAAGTAAACGCAAAAAGCCTGCTAAGAGTCTAATGGGCCGCTCCTAGCCCGTTTGTCTCTTCGTATCAGGCTGAATATAATTTGATTGTGATGTCTGATGTTTATGTATGTAGATGATAAGTAATACGACATGCATGTATAACCTGTTGACTAGAGACACGCTTAGGGTAGGGTCAAATATTTAAAAGTTAATTAGCTGTTTGGGGGTGGGATATCAATATTTTTAACTTTGTTATGTTCATCGTTAAAAGTTTGTAACATTGTTTATTGATTAACACAATACGTCAACACCCAATATCAATATGATTAATAAAATAAAATAATGTTTAAATTGTAAATTCAATGGTTGAGCCGTATTGAGGGTGGTACAGATTCGTATCCACCAGATTCACAACTATCCGGATTATGATTAGTGATCTTCAATTTCAAATTTTCAGATTTTAGACATTTGACTAAAGATTAGATATGTATCCATATTAGGCCATGTTCGGAGACGAGTCGCTAGCGACACGTTCAAATCAGAGATGCAGCGACAGTTTTTGATTCCGTATAAGGCAAAAAAGATGGATGCTGGGAATCGCAGGTGGCCATTTGGAGTCGCTGAATTTTTTGGCGTCTCCGGAATCGCCGGCGTGGAGTCGCAGCGACAAGGGATCACCACTCCAGCGACAAAGATGAAGGAGGGAGAAGGGAAATCAGCTTCTTTTTTTCAGTCGCTCACAGGTGGTGTCGCTGCGACATGTTGCCGAACAGGGCCTAAGTACTTAACTTGCAAGCACACAGTATACACACAAGTATTTTATTGATTTCCTACTAAATACTTACTTCATTTGCAAAGACATAAGTATCAGACTGAAATCAACCTTTGCTTGATTTTCTACTAAAATCAGACTTAACAAAGGTGATAAAAGCAACTAATTCTAAGATAATGTACCTTGTTGATTGGGTTTTGGTCTGCAGGAGTTGTGAACAATCTCTCTATAAAAAAACATTACGTACGGACCTTCGCTAGAAAGATTGTTGTCTGGTTATCATCACAAGTAGGATCCTTGACTAAGTATGTGATCAACCTTGACAAATTCAAAACTCGTACCCTGTAATATACATTACAAAACAAACATAAACCAAAAGCAAAAAAAGAATCAACAAAAGGGTTTTGACTGAAACAGAGAATTTGTTTTTGTCGAAACAATTATTTGCCAATATCTCAATATAAATATACAGATGTGCATACGGTACTGAGAGATTGTTAAAATTCTTAATCTACGTACTTGTGGTTTTCATTACCATTAATTTTATGACACTGTATCAATTAGTTTCATGTTACTGTAATCTTAGGTGAGGATGAGACACATTAGCATTTGATGGGTTGCATACGATAATTGAAATAAATATCTCAAAAGCGGCATTAGCATTTGTTATAATCAATGACTATTTGACTAATGTACTCGATTTTTCTTACCTTCTCTTTATTTATAGGGATATTTATAAGTGTATTCTTTCAAATCTTTAACGGTCTTTAGGCTTTAGCAACTAGCGGATTTTTTTTTAATCGGCTTTGATAAATAGAGTTAGAACTAGCGGATTTAGAAACATTTTTTAACCGGGTTATTATCTAATAATAGATAAGTTTATGTTTCAAAAGCTATAATCTCTAAACTAATTATTATTACATTTTTGGAAAAAATATTACTACATTTCGCTATTTTTTTTATATGGTTTTGCTTTTGTTTTTAATATTGTCTTCTAAATATAATTCTTCCAAAATTTTCACTTTCCTAATACATATGTAGTTAGTACAACAGATTTTAGGTTTCAATTTTATAAATATGTTAACAAAAAATAATTAGAAAATTGTTGAAAGTAGTTTTATAAGAACGAAAAAAAATGAAATTGTTGACAAGTCTAAAAAATCTCAAAGTAACCATGTGGTACTAGTTACCGGCTATGACAGCATAAATTACCAACATTACTGGATTATAAAGAATTCATGGTGTCTTACGTGGGGAGAAAGAGGATTTGCGAAAATAGCTCGGACAGAAACATAAATAGTACCCCCAAAAAACATATGTAATAAAGTTTCTTTCTTTGCGTAATATTTTGCTAGTTGTTAACAAAAGGTATAAAGCTATCAATATGAGAATATTATTTGATACATAAACCTTAAACATTTAAGTTTAACCACCAAAAGGGATACAATATATGAATATAATACATAGCATGATTATCATTGCATAACTAGTCCTCTGCAGCATCATAACAAAAGAAACGGTGTTCAACACAATAATAGAAACAATAGTAGACTAGCAACATCTTCTTAGTTGAAATATAAGAGATCTTAATGACCCTCTTCTTGAACCCTGGTTAAAACCAAATCACAAATCAACAAACTAGAAAATACGTACCATGAAAGATGGTTAGACCTCGAAAACAAAACTCTGTTCACTATGGAACATAGATAACTGAGCAAAACAATTGTTGAATTTAATGTCTTTTTTTCCGCATTGAATTTGATTGATGTCTCTAATGTTGATAGTTGCAAGAAAATTGTATAGGCAAGGCAACGGACATTATGTGTCTTAGGAATTTCACGATGAATAGATGTTATATTTGCCGTATACAAAAAAGAAAAGAAAAGAAGATGTTATATAGACTGAGGACAACGTTTTCTAGACTGAGGACTTTAAATACGAAACACTAGTCGGTGTTAAACAGTGTGTCACCAAGGGAATGGTAATACTTTTCTCTTACAGGCCAGACCTATAATCATCAAGAAGAGCTCCAGTCCGATCAAAGACAAAAGGGACACCATCTTCAGGACCAGCTAGAAGAAAGACAACCGGTGGTTTATCTACATAACAACAAAACACAACACATTCATGAGTACTAAATTATTCAATGTTCAATCAATTCATATTGGCATTGATTAGAAAAGCAGAGACTAGAAGCAGTACCATAGTCACCATAAGGCATGGGAGTGGGAGGTTCCACTTCAACATAATCCATCTCTGCATCGCATAAACAAACACGAGTGAGTTGACATGAGAATAGGTAACAGCCAAAAAATCTGAAACAGAAAACCAAAAGAGATAAAAACGAAATTATCACCTTCGTCCTTGGGCTTGATCCTGAAGATGGGAATCTTAAACTCTTTTCCGCGACGCCACACTTTTACTTGATAGATTTTAGATTCAGGAGTGGATGAGGCCATATCTGTAGCCCAGAATGTTAACCAGCAGAGAAGACCATTAGCAAATTTGAAATTAGCTGAGACATGCTCGACAAACACAAGTTTTGTTCCATGAGCTTCATTGTGTTTATCAATGGCAAAGAGTGTCATATCATGGATCACGTCAGCATTGGTTCGTGTATCGCTAATAGGTGGTGAAGTCTCCAACGACCTAATATGGAACATGTAATCATATTGCCCCCAATCAACCGTGAAACCCTAGATTCCAGAAATTTCATATCAGATTTTGAATCAACCCTAACTTTCGAAGCAAGCAAGGAATCTAGAGATTGAATATTACCTCCGATTTATGGAATTCGTAGTGAAACAACAAATACTGTCGAAGATACTCATCATCTTCCACTTTTCCTAGCTTGAGCTGTTTGGAGGAAGATTTTGATCCTTCGCAAGCTTCGTGCAACTTCGGAATCTTAAGAGGGCGACAATTATCCTCCAACAAAACAGAATCCACCATGATTTGATCGGAACCCTAACGTACTTTCTCGAACACAGAAAATCGCAACGACTTGGAGAAGAGAATTATCGTGTTTTCTTTTTGAACGAGATTCTAAAAAAATCAAATTCTGAAAACATAAATAAAAGTATATATAAAAAAAAAAAACCGCCGATAAATTCTAACTAAAAAAAGTTTAAAAACAAAAAGCCTGCCACGGTCTAATGGGCCGCACCAAGGACCAGCTGGGAATTAACCTATCAGGGTCGAGACCAGCTCCAGTTCGGTTGAAGACAAAATGCCATGGACTCCAGGCAACACACACATCTTTTTTTTTTTTTTTTGCTTTTGGGAGCAAATTCCTTTTTTTTTTTTTAATAAAGGAATGTATTATCTGAATTATTGTTAGATTCTCTCAAATTATCTGAATTCCCAGTTAATACATGAACTTAGTTTTTTTTTTCTGAAATATATATAAACCATAAGCTTTTATGTTTTTACATGTAAAATCACTAGGTTTGTTTTTAAATTTTCAAAGATATCTTTGACGCTGATTATAGTCAAAGCCAACAATAGTCAATTATTCGGTGCTTGTAGCTGAGCAAAATATTTGTTGAGTTTGATGTCTCTAATGTTGATAGTTGCAAGAAAATTGTATAGGCAAGGCAACGGACATTATTTGTCTTAGGAATCTCACTATGAATAGATGTTATATAGACTGAGGACAACGTTTCTAGACTAAGGACTTTAAATAGGAAATTACAAGTCGGTGTTACACAGTTTGTCACCAAGGGATGGTATACTTTTCCCTTACAGACCAGACCTATCAACATCAAGAAGAGCTCCAGTCCGATCAAAGACAAAAGGGACACCATCTTCAGGACCAGCACGAACAAAGACAACCGGTGGTTTATCTACATAACAACAAAACACAACACGTTAATGATCGTACTAAAATGTTCAATGTTCAATTAATGAATCTTAGGTCAAAAAAGGTAAACGAAGAGAAAGAAGCAGTACCATAGTCATCATAATGCATGGGAGTGGGAGGTTCCACTTCAACAGAATCCATCTCTGCATTGCATAAACACACGAGTTAACATCAGAATAGGTAGCAGCCAAAGAATCTAAAGCAGAAACCAATAGAGATAATTAAAAACGAAATCACCTTCGTCCTTTGGCTTGAGCCTGAAGATGGGAATATCAAACTGTTTTCCGCGACGCCACACTTTTACTTGATAGATTTTGGATTCAGGAGCGGATGAGGCCATATCTGTAGCCCAGAATGTTAACCAGCAGAGAAGACCAGAAGCAAAATTGAAATTTGCTGATACATGCTCGACAAACACAAGTTTTGTTCCATGAGCTTCATTGTGTTTCTCAATGGCAAAGAGTGTCACGTCATGGATCACTTCAGCATTAGTTCGTGTCTGGCTAATAGGTGGTGAAGTATCCAACGACCTAATATGGAACGCGTAATCATATTGCTCCCAATCAACCGTGAAACCCTAGATTAAGCCAACGTACTGATCCCAAAAATTTCATATTAGATATCGAATTAACCTTAACTTTCCAAGGAAGTAAGTAATCTAGAGATTGAATATTACCTCGGATTTATGGAATTCGTAGTGAAACAACAAATACTGTCGAAGATACTCATCATCTTCTACTTCTCCTAGCTTGAGCTGTTTGGAGGACGATTTCGATCCTTCGCAACCTTTGTTCAACTTCGGAATCTTAAGTGGCCGACGGTTAACCTCCATCAAACCAGAATCCACCATGATTTGATCGGAACCCTAACGCACTTTCTCGAACACAGAAAATCGCAACGACTTGGCGAAGAAGAGAGAATTATCGTGTTTTCTTTTTGAACAAGATTCTAAAAAATTCAATTGTTAAAACATAAATATTGTATATATAAAAAAAAACACCCGCCGATAAATTCTAACTAAAAAAACAGTTTAAAAAAACAAAAAGTCTGCCACGGGTCTAATGGGCCGCACCAAAGGACCAGCTCGAGATCAAGACCAGCTCGGAGTGAACCTATCAGGATCAAGACCAGCTCCAGTTCGATTGAAGACAAAGGGGACACCAGGCAATGCCTCATCTTCAGGACCAGGTCGAGAAAAGACAATCGGTGGTTTATCAAATTCATAACGCATAGGAGAGGGAGGTTGCACTTCAACAGCTTCAATCTCTGCATCCGTTGGCTTGACCCTGAATATAAAAGTATGAAACCGTGTTCCGCGACGCCAGACATTTGCTTGATAGATTTTAGACTCTGGAGGGAAAGAGGCCATATCTATAGCCCAAAATGTTAACCAGCAGGTAAGACCACTGGTAAATTGGTAATTTGCTTCAACATGCTCCACAAACACAAGTTTTGTTCCATGAGCTTCGTTGTGTTTGTCGATAGCAGTGAGTGTCATCTCACGGATCAATTCGGCATTGCTTCGTGTCTCGCTGATTTGTTTTGTCGAATTATCCATTGATCTACTACGGAAAAAGTAATCAAATTGCTCCCATTTAATCGAGAAACCCTAATTTTAAGCAAAACACATTCCAAAATTAGATTTCAAATCTCAACCCTAACTTTGCAAGTACATAGAGATTGTTTTTTTTTTTACCTGAGTTTTCTCGAATTGATAGTGAAACAACAAATACTGTCGTAAGTATTCGTCATCTTCCCCTTTTCCCCACTTGACCACGCGTTGTTTCGAGGGAGATTTCGATCCTTCGCAAGCTTTGTGCAACTTATGAGGGCGGAGACAGTTAACCTCCATAAAACCAGAGTCCTCCATGATCGGAACCCTAACGCACCTTAGCGACAGGTGAAAATCGCAACGAATGAGAAATTATCGTGTTTTCTTTTAAATTCTGAAACATAATAAATAAATAAATAAAAAACACCCGCCGGCGAAAAAGCCAGCAAAAAAGCCCTCGTCGTATCAGGCTGAATATGAGACGGAGACATACCAAACAGTATGTTTTACTTTGCATGTCCAATTTTTTTATTATTATTATTCGATATAATATATGTTTTTGGTGGAAAAAAGACACATCCTATTATATAAATATATAACTTATATTTATTCATTAACATAAATGTGTGAAATTTATCAATAAGAAAATTTTCTAAGAAAAGAGATTATTATTACCTTTTTAAAATGATATCTTTCTCTAAGAAAATTATAAAATTAATTACTAATCCTAAAATAAAAAAGATTATAAATATTTATAAATTATAATCCATATTTTCACTTAAGAGATTATTAGAAAATAATAATTTTTTATTAATATTTTTTAAAATGATATTTTCTATATGAAAATAGATAATAAGTTATTAATTCTAAGAAAAATATAATCCATATTCACTTTTCTAATTTTTGTCTTTACTTTCTATTTTATAGGTTTCACTAAATTGTATATATCGACTAGCGAAAAACTTTTCAAGCAACTAATCAAACAATAAAATAAAAATAACTAAATACACTATCTATTTTTGTAATATCTATTAAATTTTATTATTTGGTTTTGGATAAAATTTTATCACACTTTTCTAATTATTTAACTAAAGTTAAATAAATTAAGTGTAACCCATTTCATATTATTTAGCAACTTCGTCAAGCATTTGATTCGTTCATTATAAGAACAATTATATTTGTTTATACTTTTTTATGCCGCTATGTGTTGGAAAATTCCAACAGTGAAAGCACTTTTAAACATTAGCATTTGCTTAGAGCAGCAAATAAAATTTTCTACAGAACATATTATTAATAAGGTGAAATTTAGTTAAGAAAAAATGAATCAATAACATCAAACCCTCTCAATTTCATAAAACTCTCCAAAGTTTGCGTAGAGAGTCAGTGTTATCACCGTGGTGAACTTCTGAAGAATATATGCAATTATCAGAAAATGCATATGCATGTATCTTTCAAAATTTTTGGAGTGATCGCAGATATGCGTATGTATACCTTTTGACTGTTTGTGGACGGCTATTGTTCCAATTTGCCGTAGTTTTTTATCTTAACAAAAGAGGATATGAAATATATTCAGGATCTAAAGCCCAATCATTATTCGAACTTTTATGTTATGTTGTTAATTATTTTTTCTTAGGCTTTCGTTTGAAAAAACCAAAGATTCTTAATTTGCCTTTTGACAAAAGATATCTTTTATGGTTGAAAACAGTTAATCTAGTCATGGCTTATAAACTTCTTAGTTTAATTTGATATTTTCTTAAACTTAACGAATCGAGATCATTATTGGGAGTACAAGTTGGATTTATATATATTTGAATTAATCATAAACAGATATGCATGATGAAGGTACTTTGAGTCACTAACAATATCATATCCTAAATTTTAAAAGCTTTATCTTCTTAATTGAATATTACTCTAAAAGCTTAAAATTTGGACTCTTAGGGTTTAGGAAATCTCATGACATACTTAAAAAGAAAAATGTTCATTGAAAAACATATATATGGATTACTAACTAATTGAAAGAGAAAATGATTGCTACCTACACCGAGTAAATGCCACAACATAGCTATACATGCAGACTATTTTATTGTATACCAACTACATCAACAATTGCATTTGCATGGTAATGTACATCATGTGTGCAACACCATAACCATTATTTTGATAATGTTCAAATGTACACCATAACCATCATTTTTGGCAATGTTCAAATGAATTCAACGTCGGAATTCGGTAAATGTCTGGCTTAGATCTAGACCAATCCATTTAAAAAAATTAGTTCAGAAGAAATAAATTCAAATTTTATATTTATCTATTGCAACAAATAATTTCTAAGAAATCAAAAAAAAAAAAAAAGAAGAACATATGCACTAACGACAATTCTGATGACTGGGCTTTTTATCATAAGCCCATTAAGTGGTGACCGAAAGGCCCAAATAACCCAAAGCTCTTCTCGTCTCCGTCGTTGCCTTCTTCCCCCATGAATCATCTCTCTCACTAACAACGACACACTCATGGCGCCCAGAATTTTGCTCTGCGGAGATCCTCTTGGACGTCTCAGTCAGCTCTTCAAGCGTATTCAATCGGTTTCTCTCCTTTTCTATTCCTATATTTCTCCTTCTGCTCTCCGATTTCACGTGATTCTGTATCTCTTAGGGTTTTAATCGAAATTCAATTTTTGCAGGTTAGCAAATCTGCTGGTCCATTTGATGCTCTGATTTGCGTCGGCCAGTTTTTTCCCGATTCTCCGGAACTTCTAGACGAGTTTCTGGATTACGTCGAAGGTCGAACTCAAGTTCCGATTCTTACTTACTTCACCGGGGACTATGGCGTCGTTGCCCCCAAAATCCTATCGACGACTTCGAAGAAAGCTGAGAATCAAGGGTTTAAGATGGATGGACTCGAAGTTTGCCACAATTTGTTTTGGTTAAGAGGAAGTGGGAAGTTCACTCTTCATGGTAAGGGTTTTGATAATTATATCATAAAGTATCAATCTTTATCAGTTTATTTGATAAGTTTTTTGGTGAATGATCTTGTGTGTTTTGTTTGTTTTGTTTAGGTTTGTCTGTTGCTTACTTATCTGGTAGACAATCATCTGATAGTCAATTTGGGAAATATAGTCAAGATGATGTTGATGCTCTTCGTGCACTTGCTGAGGACTCTGGAGTCATTGATTTGTTCTTAACATATCCTTTTCTTTGTATTAGTTGATGAATTTGGAACTGTGGATACATTCTCTATTCTCTGTTGTACTACTTGTCTTCCTTAATTAGTGTATACTAATGAATGGCCTGCGGGAGTCACAAACAGAGCTGCGGTTTCTGATATACCTGTTGGAGTTTCTGATTCCTCTTGTAGTGATTCCACTGTTTCTGAATTGGTAATGGAAGTTAAACCTCGGTAAGTGTTTTCTCGATTCTAATATTGTTGTTGTTACTGGGGAATGCTTTAGGAACTTAATTTACTGTTTCTGTTGCCTTTTTGTGGTAGCTATCACATTGCAGGTTCTATGGGGGTATTTTATGCCCGTGAACCTTACCTCAACGCTGAATCTACTCATGTAACTCGCTTTATTGGTCTTGCTCAAGTTGGAAATAAAAACAAACAGGTGTGTTCTATAGTTTCTTTCTCACGAGCTTGGTATCTTATTATTTTATTCTGAAGATTTTGGTACCTTTCTGTTTGATCACTTGCCTCTTGAGTGGTACTCTTAACTGTATCTATGGCTCCTCCTAAGATGGAAATAGTTTGGAGTCAGAATCTATGCAAGCACATGACTCACATCAGACTGAACTTGGTTTTTTGCGTTTTCTGCTGAATAGTTTCTGATCATCATGCAGTTTTCATAAATTCTTCATTGTTACTTCCTTTTTCCTCTTTGCAGAAATTTCTTCATGCGCTTTCTCCTACACCAACATCTACCATGTCACCAGCAGAGCTTAGTGCAAAGCCTCCTAAAACTACACTATGGCCTTATAATTTACAAGAGGGTGCTGCTGAATCAAAGAAGAGGGCAAACGACAGTGAATCTGATTCACAGTATTGGAGGTATGATGTCTCAAAGCGGCAAAAGAATGGATCTCAAGGGGAAAAGCTCTGTTTCAAATTTGTCTGCTCAGGTTCCTGTCCTCGGGGTGAAGATTGCCATTTCCAACACAACGCTGAAGCAAGAGAACAGTGTCGTAGAGGTGTTTGTCTTGATCTTATCATCAAAGGTAAGTGTGAAAAAGGCCCAGAGTGCAGCTACAAGCATGAGTTTCAAGATGAAAGTAGCATACAAAAGAAGCCCAGATCTGAGAATGCTAACAGGTATATTCTGATTTAGCTTCTGAGAACTTATCTTGTAACATATATGCAATTTGGACTAGGGGTTGAGACAGTAATTGTTGTTTCAAAATTGTTTTTCTCAGGTCAAAAGAATGCTGGTTTTGTCTATCAAGCCCGAGTGTGGAGTCACATTTAATCGTCAGTGTAGGGGAAAGTTTCTATTGTGCTCTACCCAAAGGTTCACTAGTCGAAGACCACATATTGATAATCCCAATCGAACATTTGCCTAATACTCTGGTTTTATCCCCTGAGGTTGAGTCAGAGCTCAGTAGATACCAAAATGGTCTGAGAAATTGTTATAGGAGCCAAGGAAATGATGCAGTTTTCTTTGAATTGGTCTCTAAACGTGTTTCTCATGCTAACCTCCAGGTAAGAAAAGTTACTATTGCACATTTGGTAGATATTTTGAATTTAGAATTGCTTACAATTTTTTAATTTTTTCCCCAATTTCTATAGGTTGTTCCTGTTCCATCATCCAGAGCTCGTCTTCTTCCTAATATCTTTAGTCTGGCGGCTGAAAAACTGGGCTTTAAGCTTGTGACGAAAAAGTGTAAGCTGAATTATCTGTTTTTTCCCTTATCTATCTTATTGAATCAATGGACCCTAGCATTCTGAGTTATTTTTTGTACTAAATTTTGTTGTCTTTGTTGCAGTTAATGATAGTACTGAAGGCAGAGAATATCTGCAGAAGGAATATAACGCTGCTTTGGGTCTCTTCTATGTGGAACTTCCTGATGGAACTGTGCTATCACACACCTTGGAAGAAAACGAAGTATTCCCTGCACAGTTTGGACGGGAGGTAAGACAATTCATGAATGTTTTGCGACTTTGCTATTATACTACTAAAGAAAGAAGCCATTGATAACACGATATTCATACGCATGAAGAGTCAAACATTATGTTCTATTTAATACAGAGTGATCATTCACAAAAGAACTTTCATGCTAGCCCATAATATATGAAGTTTTGGGTTCGAATAAATAGATAACTTCTGATCCACCTTAACATTTTTGAGATCCCAAAGGCGTTTTGTAGCTTAGAAAATGACATTGGATTTAACAGGTTCTAGCCGGGTTGCTAAAGATCCCAGATAGGGCTGACTGGAGAAACTGTAAAATTAGCCAAGAAGAGGAGGCAAAGCTGGCTGAAGATTTCAAGAAACAATTTCAAGAATTTGACCCATGCCAATAACCTTACTGACAAAAGATACGATCAAATGCTATCTTGTGGACATCATGCTAAACTCAGTGTCCAATGCACTCAGGTATTGTGTTTCTGTTCCAGTTTAATACCAAATTTCTACTATCTTTTGATGATAATGTTTTCTTCTAATCACCTTTAGACTTAATATTTTCACTAGGTCAGAAGCCGAAGCTGTATCATGTGATGCATCGTCATAGAAACCTTTGTTTGTCTCCCTCCATCTTTAGAAGTAGGTTCATGGTCAGTTAAAAGCTAACAGTCTTCCATCTGCTTCCTTACTATTTTGCTTCTTCTAGTCAACACTTTCTTTGATATATTATTGTTTGTTGAGATGTAAGAGAGTGATCATCACAGAAACACACAACAGTCATGGTAGAATTTACTTCACCTGTTTTCACCTAAACTACTGACTTCTTGTTGGTTGGTAATAAAATACCTTTCTTCCTTTACAGTAATTAATCTCAATCATTTCTAGGCAAGACATACTTTTAATCTAGAATGGTTACTGTATAATAAACCAAAAAATCCAGGCAGTATCTGATCAATGTGGTTCTAGCAACAATCTTTGATCACTTGATGGTAACAACTTTTGTCAAAACAGTTGAGAGTAAAGCTGGTTTTAGTGAATCAGATTCAACTCTCTGGCATTAGAAAAATGGTACCTTGAGAATGTGGTTATTAACACATGGTAAAAGAGAAGAGAAACATCATTCTCTTTATCTTTAAGGTTAACATAAGTTTTCTTTTGTTGTTGTTGTTGTTGTTGCAGCAGCTTTAGCAAAAGAGTAAAAGAAACAAAAGAAAAGCTTCATCATCAACAAGGGTTTATAGATTCTGTCTATGCCTCTGCACATGGCTCTTTACCTTCTCATTTCCTTTAATGTGAAAGTGAATTTTGATGGTCCCATATATTAGGTCTCTATAAATGCATCAACTACCCTCTAATTTTCTAGTAATTTAGGCTAATTTGCATACTTTTTAGATTAATTTTCCTATTTTCTGGTGTTTTCCTTATTTTGGAAAATCTGAATATTATTATTAATCAAAATTGGCATTGGTATACAGTACCAACTGGACTTAGTCGGATCCAGTTCAGAAATCAGAGAGGAATATTTATTAATTTCGGTGGGTATATAGTGTAATTAATTGTCACGAGGCTCGACAAGGTTTTTTGGACCATATAACGAAAATTCGGAAAGATCTCATTATATAGGTAGGCTATAATCTAGTAGTAGTACAGTATAACCTCTATAAATTAATACTCTATAAATTAATAACCTCTTTAAATTAATAAATTCTTCCGGTGCCGAGTTGGGACTAGTGTAAAAAATGACACAAATCGATAAATTAATAAGATAATAAATTTTCTAAAAATCTTATATAAACATATGGTCCCATCCATTTCATAAATTAATAATTGTATAAATTTATCAATATATATATATATATATGTATATTTAACTTAATATATATTTAAAATATTCTATGTAAAATTTTGAATGAAATATGACTCTTTTATTCGAAAAAAGTTTATGCTATTGTTTAAACTTAATTATTGTCTCTCTACTTGTAATTGGTTTAAAAAAGATATTGCTTATAAATAAAAACTTCATTTTAGATTGATTTTTTTATAATAAATTACAAAATTAGTAAAATCTCTCTATAAATTAATAATTATTAATTTATCGATAATTTAATACCTCTTTAAATTAATAAAATTTCTTGGTCCCAATATTATTAATTTATAGAGGTTTTACTGTAGTTAGAATTATTAGATTAGTAGTACATATTTTGACCACTTTAGATTTTTGACATTATATTTTTATTCATTAATTTTGGTTTAGGTATGGCTATTTTCCATTTTTTTGGTTCGGCTAAATGTTGTTCTTCCACCTAATTATATTGGACTTTAATATTATGATACAAAGAATATAAAAAATAAGATTTGTTTGAATAGTAGTAAAGAAACAATGAGAGCTAACGTCGTTGTCTGTGATCACTTCTTACAGTTAAACGACAAAAAGCCAAACACGAATCTGGTCGTATTGATCGTTGTTTATGTCCCTACACATACGACACCAAATACGATCTGCATTTCTCGCCACTCCTTTCTCGTATTTTTGATTTTAGTTGTGTCTATAAGTTTACTTGGATATTTGTCGGTGCTTCCATTGAAACTGATTTTTGTTACTCCCTCCGTATTTTAATAAGTGTCGTTTTAGAATTTTTATTTTTTTGAATTGGATGTCGTTTTCAAATTTCTATGCAAAATTTATTACTTTTTAATGTTTTATGACATCATAAAACATTAAAAAGTAAGAAATTTTGCATAGAAATTTGAAAACGACATCTAATTTTTTAAAAAAGAAAATCCTAAAACGACAATTATTAAAATACGGAGGGAGTATTTAATTTTGTTTTGTATTAATGTGAAAAATCAAATGGGTCAATTGGAGTTTAATTTTGTTTTATTTAGACTTTTTAAGCTAAAAGTCATTAATTAGTGACAACGGAACTGATTCTTACACCACGTGTTTTTTAACGTTTTTATTTATCATTTTGGGTGACTTAATTTTTACTAAAGAGCTGGTGTTTCCTTGTCTTTACTCTGCTTTATGAATAAAATATTGTGATTAGTATATATATATAATCTACACACCACCATTTTGCGTATGTAATAAATCAAGATTTGACTTATGCAAACTTAATAATACAGTTTAACTATGTCATTTTCTGTTTGAAGTTGAATTTCACTATACCTAATCATTTTACAGTGATTCTGGTTGGAACTACCGTATGATTATGGACTCACATTTTCTTAAGCGATTAATACTATAATTTTTGACATTTTTTAAATGACGTTTCCGAACGTGATTTTTCATGTTTAATTAAGATATTTTATTTCCAAAATATATTACCGTAGATGCGATACCTAGAGTGAGCCGAATCTTGAGAATTTGAGCAATAAGATGAAGAAGTTTGTTATTTAAACTAATAGTATAAATTTGTAACCATTATATACTTGTTTAATTGTTTTTGTTCATCAGTAATCATTTCATTTTACTAACTGGAGCAGTGGGAAATGTATAAGCAATACACCACAGATTGCCTTATAAAAGTCATATCTTTTTCTGGTATAAGGCAATTTTAAATATTAATACATGAAGGAGCGCCTTTGTAATCTATTTCCGGGAGTTCTCGGTCAACATGTGATCAATTTACTTTTGTGGACTTAATCTTCAACATGTATTTGCATTTTAAATCTTCACATTCGACTTATGATTTAATTAGAGGGAAACATGTATACAAGATGTTACGTCGGTGCTATTGTTGTGCCTGTCAATCAAAGTGAATTGTTGCTATCGGTTTCACAACCAAAGATTTTTATCTATCTTTTTTTTTTTCATAAAGCAAACAAAGTAAGATATGAAAACAACGTTGTGATTCTTGTGAAGGGAATATACGAAACTTACTTCAAAACCAAGAAGGATTGATTGTGTTACTTTTGATATGAAGGAAACATACATATATATGATGTTACGTATTGGTTATGGTAAATTGGTGATATGATAAACAATAAGTCAGTTTCAAAAGCTAATCCAAAGTATGTTTTTTTTTGTGAAGGTTGGATTAACGGGATATATAGGATGGGGTTAATTTGTCTCCTCATTGGATTCCTTTTTCTTCATATTCAACAAAATTTACAATACAAAACAAATTTCAATCGATTCCACTACTTATTATCTTTGACTGTGGAGATTAATCATTATGAAAACTTAAGACTTCATATACATAACTAGTATAGACAAACAAAAATTTAGAAGGTGGTAACGCAAGGAGGATTGAAAAATATAAAATTTTAGTCATGTATAGGCTCTATAGTTTAAGGTAGTTTTCATAATATTAATAAGTTTAATACATTTTCCAATCAAATTTTTTAAATATTTTATTGTTCTCATTCTTCTTGCGTCTTCTGGTACTACCAAATGAATCTTGAGAAATCTTTTTCCAATGTGGATATGCTTCCAAGTGTTTGGTTATAATTTCAATCGGAGACAAGTTCTACTGTTTAGAACCATGTCCTACATATATAAAAGAAACATGATTATACACGATAGAAATTGATAATTTACAGGAATATGCAAAAGATATCTCTATATATAATATACAACATATATTGTATGTTGTTAATATGTTTCAAAAAGTCATAAATAAGTATCTTTAAAGTGGGTTTAGCTGTATAAATCTTATCTCCTTGACTTGATATTAATAAACAAATTCCAAAATTAAAAACGGTAGTTGGTTAATCAATCTTAAAGATTCAGCCGAAAATAATAATTCTTAAACGTATAATATTTATAGTTTATAGTTTTGTAAAACGCTTTTTCACATTGTATTCTCAAACCAATAAATTAAACATAAGTGTAGGAAATCTATTGACTAATAAAACATAAAAGAATTTTAAAGTAAATTCACTTCTTCAACCCCAAATGGAGAAAAAAAAGGTCAATAATAAACAAATGGATTCTAAAACCCCACTAGGCTTCTCTCAGACAAAACACAGACACTAGTTTCCTCCATTGACACTATCCCACTACCTTCAAAATCCCACCTTTTCTGTTAAATCAAATCCCTCTCTCTCTCTCTTGATCTCTCTTGACCAATTGAGAGTAGAAGAATACGTTTTTGTTCAAACATGAAGATGAAAGATTAATTGCACATATAGACCCCTTTTGATTACTACCGTTCTCTTCCACCAAACTCGTTTCTGTCTTTAATTTCCTCTTTTTTTTTAGTGTGAGCATTAAAATCTCACAAAAAGAAAAAAAAAATCATTCCTTTGCTTCTTTCTCACTGTTCCTTTGTTTCTTATTATTCTTCTTCTTGCGTTTTAAGTCATTTCTCTTCTTCTGCCACTTCGATTGCTTTAAACTTGGAGCTTAAGATTACACATCAATTCTTCTTTGTCTTCCTCGTGCTCATCGAGGAAGCTTGATCTCTTCTATGGAATGGAGATTTTGATTCTCCTTCTTTGGATCTGTCTTCTTTCGTCACTTTTAGTCGTTGGTTCTTCCTCTGGTATGTTTTAGTTTTATTTGCCCTAAAAAAAGGCAATTATTTCACTTTTTCAATAATTGGGATTAGATTGGATCAATTTGGTAAAAATTTGCAATCTTTATTTATTTGGTTTTTGCTAAATTCTCCATTTAAAAAAAAAAAAACTCTCTACTAGTGATGAAAAAAGGAAACTTTATTACAAACACAATGCGATTTTATAATGTGATTTTTTTTTTAATGATTTTCGTGTAATTGAGTCAAAATTCAATTGATGCAATTGGGGAAATTTTTGATTTCAAAGATTTTAACATTGTTTATGATTTTGTGTTTTTTTTTTTTAAATTGTTTTACTCAGGATTGGATTTGTTATCTCCGTTATCATCACCACCGTCTCCATTACCGGAAACTTCAAAAGGGTTTGGTCAAGCACCGAGTCATTCACCTGAATCTCACAAATCCGACAATGTGCCACCGTCTAAAGCTTCTCAACCGTCTCTTCCTCCTTTAGCTGACGTGGCAGCTCCACCGCCGTCAGATTCCGCCGGTGGTGATGCACCGGCCGGTGAGCCTATTGTATTGGTTCCTAATGCTCCAGGTAACTTGGATTGGATTGAAAATGTTGATTCTCTTCTCAGACAATTGATCGAACACTTGGCAGGCACTTGGAACCACTAGAAATTGTGTATTGAATTCAATTTTTATGGGGTTTTGATTCATTCTTCAGCTCCAGCTACAGTACCCGTGAAGGATTTGCCCGGAACTTCGCCTCCGGTTCAACCCATTACACCGGTTGCTTCACCACCTCAATTCGTTCCAGGAGATGCACCAAAGGAGCCTCCTTTCTCAGGAAGAGTTACTCCGGGTATGTGTTTATACTACCAATTGAAATCTTGAATTCTTTAGCTTGCAATGTTCTCTAGTCTTTAACTTGAATCTTGAATCTTGAAATGAAACTTTAGCATAAATCTTGAGTCTTTATCTTGCAATGTCATCTAATTTGCAGGCCCGGTTTCGTCCCCTGTTTCGGATATTCCTCCAATTCCATCAGTGGTTCTGCCTCCGCCTACACCAAGCAGTGTACCTCCTAGAAATGCTTCTAACAATCACAAGCCTCCTATCGAAAAGCCTATTGCTCCTGGTATAGTACCATGTTTTGTTCCCCCATACTTGGTTTACGTTTCAATTGTTTATACTTTTTTATGGCATAAACTCATTTGTGGTCTCTTAATCTCTGAATCAGTTGCATCTCCACCAACAATATCAATTGACATTTCACCGCCAGTCCATCCCGTCATACCAAAGTTAACACCCTCTAGCTCACCTGGTATGCGGTTGCGGAATTACTTATTCTGTATTTATTTTCCTACATTGTTACGAAAATGTCTCTGTTTAGCCTCTGATTATCTCTGTCAAACCGTGCAGTCTCGACCCCAACTAAGGGATCTCCGAGAAGAAATCCGCCAACTACGCACCCAGTATTCCCCATAGAATCTCCTGCCGTCTCACCAGGTTTGCTAAACTTTTGAATGTGTTTATCCGTAAGAAAACCATATCCAGAATATCAACATTTCCTCTTCTTTTCTAGATCCTGCTGCAAATCCTGTAAAACATCCACCACCAAGTGATAATGGAGATGATAACAAAAGTCCGGGTGCTGCACCTTCAAATGAAACTGCTAAACCCTTACCTGTCTTCCCCCATAAAGGTTAGATTCTTAAGGCATCAATCATATAAGTTACTGTTATTTCCGGTATCAAGAATACAAGGGGATTAAATTCATGTTATTATTACATTGCAGCTTCTCCTCCTTCGATAGCTCCCTCAGCCCCAAAATTCAACAGACACTCTCATCATATATCCCCATCTACTACTCCACCGCCAGATTCTACTCCGAGTAATGTACACCGCCATCCTTCATCATCATCTCCTCCTCTATCTTCACACCATCAACATCATCAAGAACGAAAGAAATTCACAATTAGTCCAGCTCCTTCGTCACCACCACCGCACCTCATATCTCCAAAGAAGTCAAACCGTAAAGGTTTCCACTTTACCATAGCCTTTAAGATACTTTGATTGGCCAGTCATCACACTTCTCGTGTTCTAATTCTCTCTCTCTCTCTCTCTTTTTCCTATGTTTTGTTGTTATAGGTTTAATGACTCCTCCTCCATCATCACATCATGCTCCTTCTCCTCCCATTCCTGCTTCTTTGATTTCTCCTGCTCACACTCCAATCCCTTCCACTATGCAACGCATCTCCCCGGCTCCATCACCTTTTCCAACCCAAGGTTTGATTCCGCTCATAATTTTTCCAACAACAAATTGGCAAATTTTAAAAAGAAATTAACCTCTTTGCTTGATGCGAAATCCTAAATTATGTTTATTTCTCCTAAAGTGTTTCCTCTCAGGTCCTCTTCAAGACCTTCAAAATCTCGGAAATTCCCACTCGGTCCACCGCTTCAAGCATTTCCCCCTCCTCCCCCTAATTCAGGTTTTTAGAGATTTGTATTCGGTTACTTTTGGGAACAAAACTGTCTTTTTTCGGGTCCTTTTTTCGATGTGAACCCAGTTTCTGTTGTTGTGTTCTGCAGATTGTACTTCAACTATTTGCTTGGAACCGTACACAAACACACCTCCAGGATCTCCATGTGGCTGTGTCTGGCCAATTCAGGTTGAGCTACGGCTTAGCATGGCGCTCTACGACTTCTTCCCAATGGTTTCAGAATTTGCTCGAGAAATCAGCGCCGGGGTTTTCATGAAACAGAGCCAAGTCCGTATAATGGGAGCTAACGCGGCTAGCGAACAACCTGACAAATCCATTGTTCTTATCGATTTAGTCCCGCTTGGAGATAAATTCGATAACTTGACCGCAATGGTGACTTACCAGAGATTCTGGAGTAAAAAAGTCTATATAGATGAACCAATCTTTGGTGGATACGATGTGATTTACGTGCGTTATCCTGGTTTGCCGGCTTCCCCACCAACTTCCGGTATGACCATTATAGATCAAGGCCCATACTCTGGTAATAATAACGGAAGGGCGATCAAACCGCTCGGAGTTGATGTTCCAAAGAAGCCGCACAAGAAAGACCTCAATGCTGGAAGTATTGCTGTGATTGTTTTATCGGCAGCTGCTTTTATCGGGTTATGTTTCATTATTGTTTGGGTCTTGGTTTTCCGGCGACAAAGAGATCGACGGCGTCTTTCTAAAAGAGCACCACTTGCTCGCCCTTCACTGCCTTCCCTCTCGAAACCATCAGGTAAAAAACGGTTACTTTACTACCTAATCTAGTTTTCAATTCGGTTTATGTTTTATAAGACATAAAATCAAATAGAAATTGAATGCCATTTGGTTCGATTTGATACAGTTTAGGTTTCAGTTTATGTGTTTAATTTGAAAGTTTTCAAAGACATTAAGATGTTAATCGGTTTATTCATCTTCGGTTTGAATTTGATATATCAAAATACAGTATGTATGTTAAAGTTGAAGATATTTCAAAGAGATTGTGATTTTAACTGGTTTGTTTCGTTTTCAGCTTGGTTTGGTTTCAGTTATGGTTTATTCGGATATATGAGAAAACAAACTCGAAAATGTTTCATTTTCTTTGGTTCGGTTTTCGATTGCTGAACCAGATTAAGCTCCTCTGGTTACTAGTTACTACTACTGTTGCTGTTGGAAAAAACAGGAAATAACTAAGCTGAATTTGCAGGCTCGGTGAGATCTTTAACTGGAAGCCGGTTTAGCTCAACTTCGTTGTCATTTGAATCCAGCATTGCTCCGTTTACTCTCTCTGCAAAGACATTCACCGCAAGCGAAATAATGAAAGCTACTAATAACTTTGATGAATCGAGGGTTCTTGGTGAAGGTGGATTTGGACGAGTTTATGAAGGTGTTTTCGATGACGGAACTAAAGTAGCAGTTAAGGTATTGAAGAGAGATGACCAGCAGGGTAGCCGAGAGTTCTTGGCCGAAGTAGAAATGCTTAGTCGTCTTCATCACAGAAACCTCGTGAATTTAATTGGTATTTGTATCGAAGATCGTAACCGTTCCCTGGTTTATGAACTCATACCAAATGGCAGCGTTGAATCTCACCTCCACGGTATGTTTTCCAGACCTTAAATACCCCAATCTGGTCTTTGGTTTTCAGATATTTTTGGTTTATAGAATAAAGCAAAAAGTGAATGGAAACTGAATATCGTTCAGTTTGGGAAGATTTAGTTTTGTTTCGGTTACAATTTGTTTGGACATGGAAAAAATGAAACCGAATTAGTTGATTTCATTGTAGTTTGATTATTTTGATCGATATGGTTCGGGTTCAGTTCAGTTTGCTTATCTTTGAAATCAATCTCTTGTTTTCTTTGTGTTTCTTATTCAGGGATTGATAAAGCATCTTCGCCTTTAGATTGGGATGCTCGGTTGAAGATAGCTCTGGGTGCCGCCCGTGGTTTAGCGTATTTACACGAAGACTCAAGCCCGCGAGTTATACACAGAGACTTCAAGTCCAGCAACATCTTGCTTGAAAACGATTTCACACCTAAAGTCTCTGACTTTGGATTGGCTCGTAACGCCCTTGATGATGAAGATAACAGACATATATCGACGCGCGTTATGGGAACTTTTGGGTAAGATAACAAAACCATATTCAAAACAAACCGCTTCAATTTTCTGTTCCGGTTTAACTGATAATGTTATGTTTTTTTTATAGGTATGTGGCGCCGGAATATGCAATGACGGGGCATCTTTTGGTGAAGAGTGATGTGTATAGCTACGGAGTTGTGCTTCTCGAGCTACTTACAGGGCGGAAACCAGTGGATATGTCTCAACCACCTGGACAAGAGAACTTAGTTTCATGGACTCGGTCTTTTCTTACGAGCACAGAAGGGCTTGCAGCTATTATAGATCAGTCTTTAGGACCCGAGATCTCATTCGATAGCATAGCTAAAGTCGCGGCGATAGCTTCGATGTGCGTTCAACCGGAAGTATCACACCGTCCTTTCATGGGAGAAGTAGTGCAAGCTTTGAAACTTGTCAGCAACGAATGCGATGAAGCTAAAGAACTCAACTCTGTAACTTCAATCACTCAAGACGATTTTAGAGATGACACTCGAGCTGAGAGCTCTTGTGGTGAAGGCTCAGCGAGGATGGCTCGGTATCCATTGCTACCGAATTACGACTCTGAGCCTGACACAGAGAGAGGACTATCTACATCGGAAATGTACTCGGGGTCAGGGAGGTTCGAGAGACAGTCTAACTCGGGTCCCTTGACCTCAGGTAGAGGCAATAGGTTCTGGCAAAAGATGAGGAGATTATCAACCGGAAGCTTGAGCGAGCATGGAACACCAACGGTGATGCTACGATCCGGTTCTCGTTGAACATTGGAGTCTTTAATAGCCCGTTTAAGTTAAAAGACAGGAAAGGAAAGTAGGTGCCTTGTCCTACAAGCAACTCTTTGCCTCATGGAAACCGGTTAAGAGAAAACCGGGAGAGATCATCATTCCCGGTTCAACAATTAGTTGAATAGATCTTTGTATCTTAGAAGAAACAAGAGATTCTGTTTAATCTAATTTGAATGTACATATCAAGTTTAAAAGTAAGAGAGGCTTAAGCATTAAGCATCATCCTTCACAAGTCCGGTTGGAACAAAGAAAATTGGTTTTTAAAATCCTTAACTCTTAAGTAGACGAAATGGTAAATGGGCTTTAGACCTATAAGCCACTCATATTCTGATTGGTAACGTTTGGACCATCCAATGATATCAGAACATTTTGTGTGCAACTGCATCAATGAATATAATAAATTGTGCTAAGAAAAAAGAGTAATTGGGAAGAGAGATAGTCAGCGTCGCATCGCTGCAAGGAAAAAAAACTGTACAGTGACCAAACAGATGGCACGTCCCTGTAAATTTCAATATCAATTCGAAACCCATTAAAGTCTTTTCACATCACTAAACTTTGTCTATTCATTTTTTCTTTTGCTATGAGAAGAGAACATTAAAGAAAAATATCCACCCACTTTTGGTTTTATCAGGGAAAAGTCCAACCATTGTATTGAAAATTACTCACCGACCAGCTTCCTAATTTTAGTAACTCCTCATTAACTTTTTTCCATACTTTTTCTGTATTTTATTTTCTTCTTTACACTATAGAAAACAAAATCCGATTTGTTATGAATTTTGAAATGGTTATTTACATTATTTCATCACAAGTTATATTAGCAGAAGACACTTGTTCCTTTGTCTCTAATTTTTCTTGGTGAAACTTAACTAAACTTATATTATTAAAACGTGTAACATATTTTCAACAAAAAGACAGCTGATAATTTATTTGATTTGAACTTTATAATTTCCATCATTCGGACCCACTTACAGACTCAATTCACTGTATTTATAGATATTATCATAAAATGTTATAATTTCTGTGTATAAATATATCGACACTTAATTCTATATATAAATGTGTAAGAAGAAAATCACAACAATAATATTGTACGGTCTCTCTCTCTTTTTGATTCTTCCTCTCTTGAGTTGAGAGAAAATGGAAGAGATGTGGAAGAAAGAAGATGAGACGGCGGCGAAGGAAGTGCCGACGACGAAAACGATCGTCGCCGGAGAGGACGACGAGTATACGCCAGACGAAATCATGAAGCTCGTTGAGTCTTCTTCACCGACAATGACGACGACGGATATCGAAGGAACTAACTTTACCGGCGAGGGGGGTTTCAGAGTGAGGTTTATCGACGATCCGTACGCGGTTCCGGTAGTTGTTCAGTCATCTTCCGGTTACATCACGATCAACGTCAATGAAGAGAGCTGTGGTCCGTCGTTTTCAGACAGCGACTCTTCCGTCATGGCAAGCGTCGACGCAAGTGGTCTGTTCGGTTGCTGTTTCGAATACGGAGGCGAGAAAGGCGGCGCGTGGAGTACAAACGAAGTGAGAGCGAGTGAGTATGAGTGGAACGACGATATGTTGGCGAGGTTTCTAGGTGAAGACTGTGTTTGACCGTTTTGTCGTATTTTGGAGAAAGCATGATATTTAGGGGTAGTTTGGTCAGTTTGATGGACGGTAATTATGGGAGAAAAGTGAAAATGATTTACACGTTGTTAATAGGAGGAAGAAAAATGGAAAAATCAGTAAATGGAAGTAGTAGTAGAGTAGGGCTAGTTAGTAGTTAAGTGGTTTTAATGTGACCATTTTGGTAATTTCGTCACATTGCGGTACTAATTCCTCTAATAGGGTTTTATTTTAGGGTCTATTTTGTAAATACGAAAACTATTAACCCCTTGAAAAGTAAATTAATGCTTTATTTACAAATGCATCCCTAGGTTTCTTCTTGTTCTCACCATAAGATTGAAGAATGTGAAAATCTTATGGTAAATCGAAACACTCATTTGTATTACTCTGTGAATTTTATTAAGCCATTGATGATGACTAGTAGTAATATACAATTATACTTATACATGTTGTATAATTCTTTGTAATCACTGCACAAATTCATAAAAAAAAATTCCAGCTCTGTCTCTATCTTCAAAGCAAAGCCAGAGAGAGATAGACAAACAAATCAAACAGCTTGCTTCTGTCCTGAAAACTCGGAACCAAAAGAAGCTTTTATGTTCTTTTCACCAATGAGATTCCATTAGGATCACCACCCCACTCTTCAAACACAACTATAAGATTCTGAGACTTAAGCCAAGAACGAGGTACATGGTACCATCTTTGTGAAGCTTCACCACAATTACTTAAACATTTCTTTGCGTCGAAAGTTCCAGCGTAGTTACAACGTCCACAAGATCCTTGAGCTTTATATGCAGGCCAATGACGTCCAATGTTTCTACCATTTATCCAAACTTGACCTTTTCCCATTGTGTTCATGTCTAAAGCTAATGGTTCATTTCCTGCTGGTGTAGCAAAAGTAGACTAGAACCAAACAAAAGAATGGTTATTCAATATTTCATTGTGTCAAATCTAGACATGATGTTAATCTTGTGTTTTCTCTTACCTTGTACCAAGTTAATGGTTGCTTATTGGCCACAAATGATCCTTGAGTCCATCTCACACCGGAACTCTCTGTGTTGGTATGAAGACTTAAAGCTTCACCCTTTACACCAATCTGTTCAAATCAAATTTAAACCCATTGTTATGATTGTTTTGTTGTTACTAGAAAACTTAAAGTTAAAGTGGTTTTGAAATTCTGTGGAGGACCTTATAGGACCATTTCCATTTCGACATGTCCCATGTTCCTGAGTTAACTCCCTTCAATGTGACAGGACCAAGAACTCCTTTATTCCACTGTTCAAAATGTGTACCGACATTCTGCAAACAAATCAAGAACCACAAAGCTCAGAGTCAGAACCTAATTATCTTCTGAGCACAAAAACTGCTTTTAAAGATCCATCAGGAACTCACCGGGAGACCCACTGCAACACTCAAAAGAGCAAGCTTATTGACACCTGCATGTAGTTTGATTTTCTGGCTAAAGGTTAGTTTTGGGTGGTCAAGTCCTCCATAAGCAGTTCCTGAAACAGAGAAATACCAACAATGTTTTCAAGTTACAAGACTAGACAACAAAGAGACTAGACAAGCTTCCATTGTTTCTCTTATATTACCTGAAAGCTGACCATTGACAAACACATGAAGAGCATGTCCAGCTGACATAACAGTAAGAAGAGGGGAATCACCAGTCTTCAAAAATGTCTCACCGGAACCAATTGTAATGCTGAGTAAAATACCCGTAAAATACTAACTGTGAGGATCTTTTCGAAGATTGAGACAAAAACAACGAGAGTTCTGATGTTCTTATACTTACTCTGTTAGATACCAGAAGTAGTCAGATTTGTCCCAAGTCATGCTTATCTGTTCCACAAGCCCGTTTCTTGCAAACGTACCAGCTTCATTCGCAGTAGGAGTCGCTTCGTTGAATGATCCCCAAGAGAATCTGGTACCAGTAGGAACCATATTCCTATGTACGCTTGGTGCATTAACCTGTTTATTCAAAAACACAGAGGATCAATTTAATCTAAAGATCAAGAAGGTAGCTTTCTTGACAAAGAAGTTTCTTGTCCTGTCTCACCTTTGCAGTGTTGTAAAACTCTGTTTTGCAATCAGGTAAAATACTGACTGACCAAGGAGGCAAATCATATGGGAATCCACGAAACATAACTCTCGCTGCAGAGTTCTCATCCTTGTTCGATAAAAACGCGGCGCAAGATGATTTAGACCAGAACACATAAGCCTGAAAGAAACATTCAAAAGCATGAGGTTTCTTTCTCAATTAAAATCTAAACTTAAGTAAGTTAAAAAAAAAGCTTTGATCGTTACTTCTTGTTTAGCTCCAAGCGATGTGACCGTAGCATCAGCAGAAAGCAAAGCTGGCTCACTAAGTTTGATGACTTTATGCAATGCTTTCAAGTGACTATACTTTGGTTCTCTTGGTAAACCTTTTTGAAGTAAACAGAATCAAGTTAGCTAATCATTAAGACATATTTATTGTGTGTTTTTGAGTTTGGTTTAGTACCGTATTCATCGAGAGGAGCGTCATAGTCATAGCTTGAAGCCATGAACTCACCGGCTGTTCTGTCAAAATTTGTTCCTCCATGATACTATAAAAAGGTATATAAACACAAATTAAGCCAAAAAAATGAAAAATCTATGTGCATTCATATGTAACTCTGTTTAATTTTGCTTACCATATAGTAATTGACGAAGGAACCTCCTTTTTGTATGAATCGTGCAATGGAATATGCAATATCTTCGACTGGTCTGTATGGTACAGCACCTCCAAACTCTGTGTACCTGAGATTTGATTTACATGTCTCAAACAGTGGTTAACTTGTTTTGAAAGTTAATTGATCTTTCACAATCTATGATTTGTACTAATTTGAAAAATAATTTGATTTTCTAGGCATGTTGATGTTGTGACTTACCAACCAGTCCAATTCTCTGTCCACATCTTTGGCTTGTTGCTTGAGTTTGGTTTGAAATCTTCACAGTAATAACCATTGCATGTGTCTATCTGTAATTTGCATTTATTTACAAAAACCATAATCCATAAGTGAAAATAATTTAAAGAGAGAAAAAGAGAGAAACTAAAGAAAGTTGAACATAGGTGAAAAAAAACAGAGAGTTCAACATAGAATAGTCAAAATCTAACCAATCTAGACGTAACTGATCCAAGTTTTGGTTTAGACGTAAATCAAACCAAGTAACCCACAAGAACAAAAGCCTCAAACCATTTTTTTAAACCCGAACCAACGGTTATCAAAGAAAAACCCGAAAATCATACTGGTTTGGTACTTCAACTATCAAGAACTCGAACATAAGTTTCTGTAGCAAAACAAAAACTTTTGTGTTGTAAGTTTAGTTAAAAAAGAAAGAACGTACGATAGGAGAAGGAGCATCTTCTTGCTTGCACATAATCCATGGAACACCAGTGGAGAGTCCTAATGCCATTTGAGCTACCCATTTTGTATAAGCCTTTCCTGGTGCTCCTATTTCCCATTCCACTGGTCCATATTCATTCTCAATCTGTCCATATTGTTTTCATATTTTACATGATTATTAAAAGAAGACATTTAATTTGAGCCATATATCTATAATCATTGGTTAATGATATTTAATGTAACAAACAACAACAAACCTGTGCAAGAATGATGGGTCCTCCTTGCGTTTGAAACAACTTTTCTGCTTTCATCATCCATACAATCTTTTCAGTGAATTTCTTCATTGCAGCCTTTTCAATATCAATTATAAATTAACATCAATCATCCAATCAGAAGATAAATTTTAAACATTAATATATGAGAGGGCAAAAGTGAGTTTTGTTTAGAGTTTCAAACCTTGAAAGGTTCATTATCCGTCCTAAAAGCCATACCGGGAACAAATTTGAGCCAAACCGGAAATCCCCTAAAAAAACATTTTAAAAAAATATAAAATGAAATTTGAATACTAATCAATTCTTAAAAACAGGAGGGAAGTGATTTTATATTTATATTTACCCAAAGTTCCATTCAGCACAAACATAAGGGCCAATCCTGAGATTAACATAGAGACCAGCTTGGTGCACCAACTTGATGAACTTAACCAAATCATACCTGTCTCCAAAATAATACTGAGGAAATAATAATAAAAACAAAATTTAGAAGACATGTGACTTGTGAGAGAAGAAAATTAAACAATAAAACATTTTAATGGATATTTTTTGGTTGAAAATTACTTGTCCAGGAGAAGGTTCATGGCCATTCCAAAAAACATAAGTCTCAATAACATCCAAGCCTCCTTCTTTGGCTTTCTGTATTAGGCCAGGCCACATCTACACAAAAAAACAGAGCATTCAATGAATCATTTAATTTCTTTTATTTTAAAACACTTTTCGAATGTATTTTAAAAAAAAAACATTTTTGAAATATATTATTCAGATAATATGCAAAACCCATGTGAAGGAAAAATCTTGGAAATGAAACACATTGCATAATATCAAATTAAGTCAATCGAATTCAGAAAACAGAGAGATATAAGAAAACTTTAACCAGAAGTAACAAAAATTCATTGAAAGTGAAGTTATCAAATTTAGATTAAATAGAAACACTGAATTATAATAAATGTGAATAAAGATGATTAACCTCAGGGGTGCTTCGTGGATAGTGAATGGAACCAGAGAGAAGGATTCTTCTTTGTCCATTGATGATCACAGCTTTACGATCATAAGAGACTGATGCTTTTACTATACAAACCAATGATAAACAACAAACAATCACCAGAAAAATCCAGGATTTATCTCTAAAATTCAATCCCATTTTCTTTAGATATTTTCAGAAAAAGAAGATTCTGTTAAAAGGATATTTTGGGTTTGGATTAAATGATTGTTTTGGAGTTATATATATAAGGGAGAGAAAGAGAGAGGGTGATACATATAAGGTTGATGTATGTATAGCTTTAATGGAGTATCTATTCTGAGAAGAGGATTTAAAGATAGAAGAGACTCTTCTAATCTCTTTGATTTGTGCGGGTGACTTTGAAACGTCACAACCTACTATTTTGATTTTTCTTTTTTTGAGTAATTTTTTTCATTTTCCTTAACTTTTTTTTTTTTAAAAATTGTTTTGTTATTGACTAGGTAGTTCACCCATGAGATCAGGGGGAGTTTAACAATATTTGAAAATTTTGTTTCTGAAAATACTAATTTTCAAAAGTAGTAATAAATCAAATATTCTATAGAGTAGTAATTTATGTGAAAGTGAAGGTAAACAAAAAATTATAAAATTGGAAATAAAAACATTAGGAAAATATATCATTTTGAATTTTTGATGGTGAAATTAGAAATTTAAATTGTAAAGAAACGAATCAAGAGTAATAAGTATGTGATAAAACGTAAAAAAAATTCTTATTATTGAAAATTAATTGTTTAATTAGTATGTTTTAAAGCTATTGTTGACAAAGAAGAAAAACAAAACAAATTATGAAATTGAATATAATTAGAACTTGTATGTATAAACTAAGATGCAAGCCAAAAAATTGTATTAACTTCATTTGAATCATATTAAATTTTTGGAGTACAAAACGAAAAGTTTATTTTCCTTTGTAAACAAAAAGCCATTGTGTATGGATATACTTTCTTACGTTGAAATTTTCGTCATAATGTAAGATTGTAGTATTATATTGTGATGAGATTTTATTAGTTCATATCTTTGGTTTCGCCTTGACTCTTGAGAACGAAAGTCAAGTTGCCGCATTCATGACGTAATTAAAGCTCCACCTTCCACCGGACTTGTGCCTATAGAAGTAGAAAGACTCAAAGACATATATGTGCCTCTAATTACCATATAAATAATAAAGTGTTCTAACCAATTTTTATAAATAACCAAGAAATCTGAGCTGAAATCTAAACTAATCTCCGGAACTTGTAAAGTGCCATATTATTCTGCACAATAGCTAACTATAATTGAAATCACATGATTTTAACTAAAGTAAGGTTCATTTTGGTTTTAAATACATTTTTCGACTTAGATACAATAAGATTTAATTTGTTTTACCAAGTTTAAACATCTTGAATTTGTAAATATGGGTGGGTGAACATTACATATATAATTTATTTAAACCGGATGTATACAAGGCAGTGTTTTCACGCCCGACCCGAACCGCCCGGTCCGACCGGTTAACCCACGACCCGGACACTTTTCCGGTTTGGGTTTAGTGCTAATATCCGCCATTTTCAAAACCGAAAAAACCCACAAAAACCCGCCATTGACCCGCGACCCAGTGAACCGGTTGAACCGGCTGGGTATGGGTTTTAAAAATATAATTTGATTTTGGAATAAAATATAGAGTTTTAGACTCTATTCAGTCATTTTTAGAATTTGTTTTTAGATTTTAGACTCATTTGTTGTTTTAGATTTTAATGAAACTTCACAGTACCGTCTAAGGAAAATGAATGGAATGGTGAGAGAAATAACCGAGATTAGTTTTTTTGAATTTGCGATGTTTTATTAATTTATTTATGTCATTCGCGATCTCATACTATTTTAATATTTGTACGGTTTTAGACTTTTAAGTTGGATTTAAAAATTTAATTTAAATCACTTTATTATTATTGTTAGACTTCATATTTTGTAATATATTAAGAATATTTTTTATTTTTATATTTATAAAAACGAAATAATCTCTATAAATATTAAATAAATTAAATAAAATTTTAATCAATTGACCCATGGTCGAACCCGGTTGACCCAGTGACCCGGTGACCTAGAAGGTAGTCCGGTTCACTATCCGGGTCGGGTTTAAAAACACTATTACAAGGATATATGAATTTACTAACAATTTTCTTGTGATGATTTTTTTTTAATAAACTAGAATGAGAAAAAGGAATAAATGCACAAAAATGCATTTTGTAGAGCTTACGTCTGTCTAGCTAGTTCATATAGTTAATATAGAAATTTACTAGAAAACATATTCTCTTCGTTTTTATATAATTTTAAACCAGTCTTTTTATATTTTCAATATCTTAAACCAAACTTTGGAATTATTCAAAAGAATAATAAAAAACAAATGTCGTAGGTGTTAACAAACGGTAGCTTGAAAACTAAGTTATATCTTGCTTTTTAAATAAAGTAAGGCTAATAATGTAAGTCATGCATCTCAGATTTTCCATGCATCTATCGCTAAATAAAATTAATAATCAGAATCGGTTGACTCTTTTTGTTGCTTTCTGATAATTGAGATGGATGTCTCAAATCTTGTTACCAGTGGGTTAATACTTAATATAGCATTCATCAGGTTTTTCATTCTACTATACAATACTGCCAATCAAGTCCGCATGTCTGTAGTCGAGTGGTTGGTGGGGATCTAGGAATGTGCTACAATACTCCCCGGGGTTTAAGTCTCCCTAAAAAAAATCACAGGAAGTTTGGACTTCGACCCAAACAGTTTATCTGATAGTTCGGTAGTAGATGATTCGGTTACTTCAAACATTAGTCTGAAACCATATCAAATTTGAGATAGACAGTGTGGTGGTCATTCAGAGAGAAATCCACTATATAACATTTTTGTGCGTTTCTACTAAAACTGACTGGATCAGTCGATAGAATTTTGTCGAAAATAAAAAAGTATTGTAATCAAATATATTGAAAGAAAATATAACCCTTAACAAAGATGTCACAAAATAATGAATCTTGTGAGAGTTTTTAATCTCTATCCGAAAACGTGTCGTTGTATTGTATTCATTGATATATGATTTCTGTTTTATCCGACACATTTATACGATCATTCCACGTTATATTTTAAATCAGAACCCACAATAACTACAGTTTGATTTCAGACAGAAACCAAACCTCCGTGCGTGTTATGTGTGTGAAAGCCTTTACTACTTTTAATTTATAACCTCTCAAGCCTCTTTGATTCGATCCTCATTATTATCCGTATATATGGATAATTGTCTTTCATTCAGTTATTCCGCCAAGTAGATTAGTTAGCCACGTCACGCAACAATGTTTCGTCCTAGTGGGTCACAAGTTGGTTCTGGTTACTCTTTTTTTCTTTCTTTCTATTAATATATGGGTTACTAATCTTTCGTTACCTAAATTAGATAAATATGTATAAATGGACGACCCCAAGTGTCGAGGTCTATATTTCAATTTCAACGTGAAAAGAAATATATATATTTTCAACTTCAATTTGCGTCATCGAATATTCATTCTTCGATGTCATAATCAACCACCAAATCTTATATTCAAATAACGAATGAACTACGATGTTTATCTACAAAACTCGAAAAGAAGTTTAATATTTTTTTTTGTTATAAAATGATAGTTACGTAACTAACTCGACCACGAAACCAATATACGTTTATCGACAATTTTTGTGAAATTTTCTTTTCTGGTTTCCATTTTCCAGATACTCAGGCTATACTTATACGTCAATGGTCTTAATCACATATTTAATTTTTTTTTTTGTTAAAGGATCACATATTTAATTTTCTATAGTATTTCACAATATTTTGTGAAAAGAATAATAAAAATTACAACATGTTAATACTTTTCAAGTATTAGAAGGCTAATTTTATTGTTTTAACGTTGTTATATTTGAGCTCGAATCTTGTTTGAAGATCATTTACGTTTTATAAAATTAGCAAACTTTTCAAATATTGGTTGTAAACTAGAAAGTGTTAGGAGATCTCGGAGATTACGAGATCGGCTTGAAAGAAAAGTTAACATTTGTATAATATATTCTTATTATTAAATAAGTTAATTTCCTATTATCATATATGTAAAGAACTTGCTAATCAAGTTATAATCTTTGTATAAATAAGTCCATTGGGCTAATGAATAAATTGAGAGAAACTATTCTACTACTAAAGTTTCCTCCAAACTTATCATGGTATCAGAGCCTTGATCCTATTCATGTGGATTATGGTTCTGTTACGTTAGCTTCCGCGTTTAAAAAAATAAATAAAAAAAAATAATAAATAAATTTGATTTTCGTTCTTTTGTTTTGGAAAATCAAACATACTCCATTGGTTTTCTTTATTTCTATTTTCGTTTCTAAAAAAAAAAAGAAAAGAAAAAAAAAAAGAAGAAAAAGAAGAAGGGAGACGTGTTCATCGTGTTGGTGATTACGTTGTTGAATTCGGTCAGTTATTGACCACGATTGATTTCTTATTAATTAGCAAAACTTGCTAGTTACTTGGAGAAGTAGAAATCCTGAAGAAGAAGATGTTGTTCATGTCACACACTACAAAAGATGACATAAACAAACGATTTACTTTGGTAAGGATGATGACCAACAAAACTATATGGTTATGTTTGGTTTTTAACTGGTCTTCAAGTGGTTTTCGTTTAACTACGAAAAAGATGGAAGCCACGAAGATGATTATGACGGATACGATGCTGATCCGGCGGTGACGAATTCAAATTCGACCATGACTACTACACAAGTTTCTTCATGAACAAGAAGTTCGAAGAGCGACCAAGACTTGTGATCTAAAATCGATGGAGATACACAACTATTCCACTACTAAAGTATCCTCCATTGAATTGATGACCTTATGGCGAGGTATAAACGTCATTGATGACCCTATAGTGGGTATGAAGACCGTGAAGATGATGTAACGACTGTCCAATCTCATACGTGTGACCACGTATGAGCTTGCGGGAGGGTGTTAGGAGATCTCGGAGATTACGAGATCGGCTTGAAAGAAAAGTTAACATTTGTATAATATATTCTTATTATTAAATAAGTTAATTTCCTATTATCATATATGTAAAGAACTTGCTAATCAAGTTATAATCTTTGTATAAATAAGTCCATTGGGCTAATGAATAAATTGAGAGAAACTATTCCACTACTAAGGTTTCCTCCAAATTTATCAGAAAGGTTATATAAGATTGTGTAGTATAGTGATAATTGGTGATTAATTATCATTTCAAGTAAAGCATATATCGAATGCGTGTGCGCTGAAATTATAGGAGATTCCATGTGATCCGTTTTAGGATGGAAGATTTTATATTGAAGGTTACTGTGTGACAGTATGCTGATTAATGTAACATACCATATAAAAATGATTTCATTTTATAATAGTGATGAAAATGTCATTGTCCCAAAAAAATATTTAAAATATTTTTAAAAAGTCACAATTTAAGTCGCATATTGCATGGTGTCTCTTTCAGCTGGCGGCTGTGGATAACCACTTTCCCTTGTTATATTATTCAATTAATTGTACCGATAAGATAAATAAACTAAGGATTTGAATGGTTGATTTAGCTAAGACGAACAAATCTGTTTGCGGTTCGAACTATTTTTTATTTATTATTTATATATAATAATTTGAAGTAGTATAGATTAAAAAAATAAAACAAGTATGCGGTGAATTAATTACGGACTATTTTTACATATAAATAAACTTAGTCCGTAACGGTTTGCTGTCCGCTCTAAAAATAAAGTGGTCTAATCTACTAAAGCACTAACTGTTTAGTGCGCTTTGTCCACAATATTCATTCAAAGCCTAACTAGTTAAAATAATTTTATCTTAATTAATTGAGTGGTTTCATAATTAATTTGTTAAGCAGAACATAAGTCTTTTAACGTGTACATAATGTTTGACAATCATTGATTGTTGTCAGGTTATTAATATGTAAGTTTCAACTAATTCGTTTCTTCGGTCACTAAACTTGTCTCAATATAATTATTCAAATAGATAATTATGAAAGTGATATTCTGTTATCACACACACATCAATGCATGGGTGATGTGTCTTGTTAATGGAAAATGCAAGTATAATACGTTCATAGTATAGTTTAATCAGAAAAAAAAGAAGATATTTGGTTAGCTTTAAAAATGGATCATACGTTAAGAGTGAAATAATCATGGTCTTATTTTGCAAGGTAACTTAAAGACGAATAAATTATACCCGACTAATATTTGTCCATTGCTATATTTCTCCTTATAAACTTTTAAATTGTGAGCTCATGAAGTCTTGTGATGTAAGGAAAATATACAAGACTCAAAAAGTGTTGTGCTTTTAGGTAGTTGGATCGGTTAATTGCGCCAAACACGTATATACCACAGAGCCAATGGTGGTTCATGACCACATCCACCGTCCAACTATGGCTCAACAACATCGCTCATTTTTTGCTTTAACCACACCACACCACACGCACCTAAAGTTACCTAACCCATTAGGCAGCTCCATCTCTCTTTCTCACATGATTTTATTTTCATTTCCTTTTTTAGATATAGATTTTTGTTTTTGCTTGTAATTCATACAATGTTCACATTTGGTTAATCTTTTAAACTTTATACGTTTGCTTAGATTTTAGATTTATATTTCTATTTATTTTGTTTGCTTGTAATGCATACAATGTTCACATTTAGTTAATAGTTGTTGGGGAGGAAAAAATCTGAAAGTATTAATAATTAGTTGCATGTCAAGTTCGACCTCCATACCAAGTGTTATCAACCCCAATTTTTAAGCTCAAGTTACAACAATATTCTCCAAATTAACTAAGTAGCTCTAAGCTAGTTTATTGGTTAATGATTAAGTGGTTGCAGTCAAATGATTTTTTTAGTTAATTAGTCGGAATCAGATTTAAGACTTAGGACCTGTCAAATTGCGTAGAGTTGAAACCCTTCGTATATATATTATTTTGATTTATTTTGTTTACACTGAAATGGGTATTGGGTCCGTTTTGGCATATGTTTTAACAAAATTAAACTAATCAGTTTATATATTTTATAAACAAATCATGGTTTTCTTTGAATTAATGTGTAGTTGGAGGAGTTATAGTAGAATCGGAAAATGAAATTAAGTTCATACGTAGGAGTCAATGGCCTAGGAAAATATAGTTTTGCAGCGATCATATTTTCAACTCATAATTTTTTTTTAATATAAAGATCGCGATTGGTGACGGACCAAAACAACGCGTTGTCGTTGTTAGTGGATGTGATGTGATCATGTGAATGAGTAATATATATTAGTTGGTCGTGTGTTATTATTAAAATCCACGTATATCTTTATCATCTTATTGCTTAGTTTTAAGGATAAGAATATACATCTCTTTAATTTCCTTTCGTAATCATCATATATTTATCTCAAATCTTACGAACTTTGAATGTAACGTTTTTCCTTGGATAAATGGAGGATAAACTAATCTTATCCAATGGTTTTGTGAACAACTAATTTTCAAATATTGGGTCCACATAAGCTTGTTGAAGTTCGAGAAAAATTTGATGATAATCTTCTTTATCATCGATCTGTGATCTATCAATAAGTTTTGGTGTTTTATAGTAATTATTTTGCATTTATTAGTAATTTGTAATAATTTGCGAACCTCAGATTTGATATATAATATATAGTACGTACATGTAAATAAAAGTTTTAAGCATTTAATTAAACTTATTTCTATTCTCGCTTCTTTTTTTTTTTTTTCTTCTTAAAATCTTCCAAAAAGTACTTGAATTGTATATATAAACAAAAATGGATTAGAAAAAAAAATGATAAAACTTAATTCATTTTTTGTTCAAGTACCGTAAAATTGATTATATTTTATACGTTAAACATGAGAATTTAAATCTGTTTGTTTAACCGGTTTTAATAATAAAAAAAATATGTAAGGCTGATTCCAAATTAAAACTACATATGCAGATATTCATCCAGTTTCGAATTAGTAAATTATGCACAGTTAGAGATCAAGCAGTAATTGCATAGTGTAAGTTGCGAAGTTGGTAACAACAAGATTAATAGATTATGCTTCGAATTTTTGTTTGAAATGCGAACTGGTGTTGTGATTCTTGTTTCTTGGACTACTATGATTGGGCTTACAAGTTTAGAACTATCGGGCTTCAAATTATATTGGACTTATGGGCCTGAAAACTTTGTCTTTTCCTTCGGCTTAATGATTTTTATGAGCTCGCACAATTTGTGAAAAATTTAGTCCCAATGTAGTAGAGCATTTACAGATAGTATCATATCCAAATCCAATATAAAAGTACAGTAGGTGTGATATTGAAAATGAATAAAGATATATGTAAACGGAAAAAATAATCTTACTGCTTTTTTATACCGTTTCAGTAGTTTAAGCTCTCTTTTTTTTTTTTTTATCGTCAGCTTTTCAAAACCATTTTCAAACCCATTTTTTGTATACCATCGATAGTCATTACTTATTTAGTTATTCCAAGTTCTAACCTTTTTCTACCCCCTAGTTTTACTACATGTTTTTTTACTGCATAAGATGGTTGGTTACATTTATCAAGTAACAACATTAAACCACCGAATTTAAAAATGTTACCATAATCTACTCCATTAGATTATAATTTATCTCTAACTCCAAGGCTCAATGGCTCATACATCCAAAACTTCCGTGACCATTATTTATAAAGTACTAGTATATCACATTTGACGATTTTTAACTTTCTATACGCCACACGCATATGATTTGATCGAAATTCAATGAAGTATTAATAATCTGTGATAATAAACGAATCATTCGATGCAAAGAGAGAGAGACAGAGAGAGAGAGTTCACATCACACAAATCAATCTGTCACAAGACAGAGGATACGGCGATGAAGATTAGAGAGAGAGATATGATCAATGGTCCCTTTGGGGAAATTTTATTGGGAAGAAACCAAAAAAGACAAGTCATGAAAAGTACCAAAATGTTGGACATAACTCCATTTGTACTGACACTCAAAATTGACATAATTCATCATACATACATACATATATATACGTATCTCTGTCTTGTTGCTTCCAAAAGTGTTTAATTTCTTGGAGATTGTGATCCATAAGCCGCATACGTAGCCCATCTCTCTATCGTTTATTCTTTTGGATCTCAATCTTTGTTATATGTATGTATCTATGCATATATAGGTTTTTTATTTTATTGTGATCCATATGTGTTATGACTTCTAATCTCTCCAAATTGACTATTTTCCCTATAATATGTGTCAGTGGGTGCCATTAATTAGGGCTTACCTGATGTGCCCTAATGAAACCGACCCGAACTTTCTGTTAGTTACTAATCCTTTTAGATAAAAGATGGTCAGCTTTAATCTATTGAGTATTGAGTGATTCATTGGTCAACGTAAGAACCGGTGTATTGACGTAGCTTATCTGGTTATGATCAATATTCAAAACCAACATCACAAAATACCACAAAACAAGTTTTAGTTCCGAAAACAACACAATTAGAAAAAACAATAGATTTAGGTTTAAGAAATATTACTAAAACTTTGAAGTAATGAATACCTAAATTGAATAGTCATATTCCTTATAAGTTTAAAACTGTTCATGAATAAAAATTTGTGATTTTTATTGAAATTATAGATTTTAGTGGTTTTTTTTTTGGTAGTATTATATTTTGAAATTAACAAAAACAAGCATGGTTAGATTTTTTTTTCCTTGCTATCTAGGTTAATCATTACTTTGGCTGCCCGGTTTGGTTCTAAATTGGAGCTAGCCGGGTTAATGATTGTCGGTAAAGAGAAGCGTGTGACCACTTTCCAAATATAAGATCATGTTTATTCGGGAAAAGAGACAAGACAATTTGTTAGAAGAGTTAGATTCTTATGCTCCATATTGCCCATTGCTTCTATTTCAGATAAATAATAATACTCAAATCTCTCTTTATTTACACAACTTGTCATGTGTGATCTTCTTGGTCACTTCGTGTGGATATTTCTTTTTAAATATGAATATCTCTAAGTTATAACTTATTATCTGTCCATTTTACAAAATCGGGGATCTATATGAAGGAAGGAACAAAAACTCTCTCGGCAATTCATCATTGTTTGTGAACCTTATATGCCTATATGGCGGCCGTCCACTGTCTCTTTTTTTTTTTTCAGTCCCTGTTTTTGTAATCTTATTAAATAAATTATTAATAAATTTTCTTTGTCTAGTTTGATATCTAGCTTCTTCTTTTTATATCAAGATATATCAAGGGTATCAATGTAAAATATCTTGTTCATATCTAGCTTTCTTTCTTCAATAAACTCTATTATTATAAAGAGAAGAAGTAGGGGTGGAGATTAGGTTAGATCGATGTTTATGTGGAGAATACTTTGTGTCTGGTTTACGTAAGGCTATCTAAAGTTTTGGTTGTAGAATTGGATGCCAAATCTAATACGCAGAAAACGATTAAACAATAGATAAAACGACATGCATATATTATGGAGTAATATATAATGATTCATCCAAGTATGGAAGTAAAAAAAAAATATGTCAAATTGTGCGTCGTCTATATTTTACAATTCCATTTTTATTATATCTCTTGAAAGAATTTGAAGTAAAAAAAGAAATTTAAAGCTCCATAATAAAAAAAAAAAAAATCGGTGACAAAAGAAAAAGATTTTTTTTTTCAAAAAAAATCCATTCTTAGTGAACACTCTAATTAAAAAATTGTTTGGAGACTCCGCTTGCTATACCCCTTCAGAAGAAAGGGTACTACCACCGCTATAAACCCCAAGTGACTTAATCAATATAAGTCGATTATCATGATGTCTGATCGTTTGAATTAGGCATCGGTTCCAAAAATTTTGGCTCTACAAATCAACATAAAATTAATTTAAAACACAATTGTACTTCGTACTATATATTGTTTCACCAAAACAATCTTCCACTTTCAACTCCAAAAAAAAAATTCTTAATTTGTGTATAAAATTCTTCTAATTTCTTTGGAGTATAGTCTTCGACATAATTAATTAAGGGAAATAATGTTTAACTTTGTACTGCAAAATTGTGTTAGTTTTAAGGATGAACTTTGTACAGATCTAATGTCGATCAAACTCCGAAACTTTAATTATGGAATAACTGAAGACTGTTTTGAACAACCAATAATCAAATATCCATTGACATATCAAGCCTTATCTTCCTTCTCATGGAAGAAACAACTAACTCCTGACAAAAGAATGTAAGTATATATCTAAGACAATTTAGATTTCTATCTAGTAAAACTATATATTTAAGTGATGCATGATAGTTTAGTGGTCATAGTAATATAGGTTTAGGATTGATATTAATTTTGTTAGACACATCTTAACGTTGACAACTAAATTCAGACAATGGCTTGAAGTTTTGGAAATTAACATGAGATTCGTGTGATCCTATGGTCTTATATAAGAATAAGATGTAATGTATTTTTTTCTATCTTATATAACGTATAATGTTTTTTACAATTATTATTAAATGTATAGTTGAAGACACATTACCATGCATATGTCATGGTTCATCGCATTTTTCTATTGTCATAACAAAATATTAAAGATTAATTGGCATAACATAGATTAAACTGAATTAAGATATAAATAGGTTCTAAATAGAATATTTAGAATATAAACTTGGGCCGTAATACTCTGTATATAGGAAACTTGATATAGTTTAAATTAGATTCGGCTTTGATGATAAAATATCTTGAAAAGAGGTACATGTGTTAAAATATTGAAGGAGATTGATAGATCGCATGCTGTCTTTTTTGAGAACCTGAAAGAACAAAACCCTTAAGAGCTCAGAGAGCTAGCCTACCAAGATCTTTCTCTTTCCCCTATGGCTCTATCACTTCTCTCATCGATCTCCGTTTCCATGATCCAACGGCTCTGCTCAGCTCGCTTTTCAAGAACACAGAGCAAAAGAAAACTTAGTCAAACATTATAATATTATCGATGAGAAAGAACAGTGGTCAAACTACCTCTGATTTGCGCTGTACATGTTCTCTTCTTTTTTTTTTTCTTTTCTTTTTCAACTTTAATTTCGTTAGTATCGTGGTTAATTAGTTATCAACAGTAACACATTAACACAATAATGGTAATAGAGCTGATGATAATTAAAAAAACTATAATCGTAGAATGAAATTAAATTTTATAATGCTACTTTACATTAGAAGTAGAACCCACTTTAATTTGTGTATTTCAAAAGTAATATAATTTCCATCTTTTTCATTAATCATTAACATATTGCATATACATGTTTCTGTGCGAACGGTGTACTACTAAAGAAACTGAAGTATATAACGCCAACAAATGAGCAAAAGTCACGTATTTACATAATTATGATATTGTAAAAACAAATAATGGTAACAATTCTTTACTATTTATTAGTAATGGGCCTAACTCAACACCCAAAAGCTAGCTCAAGGGAGGAGGTTTGCCTCATACTATATATATTGCCCAAGGATTTTATTTCTTTCCGATGTGGGACTCTAACACACCCCCCTCACGCTCAGGACTGGACATCTGAAGCGTGAAGTTTGTGGGACTGGACATCCACGGATGGTAGCCCACTTTCGAGAAAGTTGAACCTTTGCTCTGATACCATATTAGTAATGGGCCTAACTCAACACCCAAAAGCTAGCTCAAGGGAGGAGGTTTGCCTCATACTATATATATTGCCCAAGGATTTTATTTCTTTCCGATGTGGGACTCTAACACTATTATATATATCATTCATGATCATCAAATTTAAAATTATCATTGTCACTCCAGAAAAAGGAAATTAAAATCATATTATCCTATACGCACATATTGATAAACTGATTTCGGGAACTTTTTTTTCTTTTTCTTTTGGGTGTGTTTTATGCGTTCGAATTCCTATAACATGTTTTGATTAATGGACTGACCCGATTTGGTAAGAAATGAAAAAGTTGGCAAAAGGTTTATTTTTAGCCTGAAAAGCAAACCCCGAAGTGATGCAAACTATAAAGTCGTCATGTAAAAGTGACGAGTACAATTCATTTATGTACCGTTTCTTTCTCTGGATACTTACCGTTAAACTAGCCAATAGTAATATTTCATTTTTTCCCCGACACCAATAGTAATATTATTTACTAATTTGTTACTAAAAAGAAAACAAATGAGATTGGCGAGAAACAAAAACAAAAACAAATGACTTTTTTGGCATGTGATGGTACGAGTGAAGGGAAACTCTCAAATTTCAAAATATCACTTCTCTTCATATGAATTTATCCTCGTTTATCAAAAACAAAAAAGAGATTTATCCTCATCACATCCATATAATTTTCATTATTGTGCTCTTTTGTGCACACTTATATACAATGTTTTGCTTGTTTTGGAATGTTGTAGTTTAAACGAGGTGTATAACTAATGGAAAACACATATATGATTTGGTCACAAACCAATTGTTATCTTTGGTAACTATGAAGTTTCTATCCTCTATTTATGATCTCTTGCAGATCAATCTAGAGGGTAATCTATAAAGCGTAAATCATTTCTCTCTGTGCATAAAATCTTATTCGAATTTGTATACTGTGATATTGAAAAAAACGTTTCTAACTAATATGCATTGACCAAATCTTATATATGTTAGAAAATAGGGTGTTATAGATCATAATCTGATCCCATATAAAAACCTACTAAATATAGCAGATCAATTTTATTTTCCCTTAGATCATTTAGCTTAAGAAATTGATATATACAAATATAAATTGATGGGCCAATTTTAAATTTTGAAAATAAAGATGGATTGTCTCTTTGTGTGTGGGGGTCCTCAATGATCTGTAAAATCTGATGAGAAGGAATTGAATAAGTTTGGCAATACTAAGGTGGGGATGTTTTCTTCCTTTGCCATTCTAAACCTATCCCTTCTCTTATAGATCTCTCATCTCCTCTCCCTCTGCATTACTTCCTATCTCTCAATCATGGATCATTTCTTTCTCTGTCCTCTGGGAGGATTATTGATGAATCACATGCACTTGAAAGGGTCACGAGTTACATTTAGTATACTAAGGTTTCAAGAGATCTTGAATTTCTTATATATGCCAATTGAGTCAACTTTGATTATCGGAAATAAAACCAACGAATCAGTGTTGGACTTATGTGATCTTTAGCAATTCATGCTATATGATTGATGGCTTGTCACAACAAAATCTATAATTTTAGGTACTAACTAATACTACTCGTAGGGGAATTTTAGGAAGATCATGACTTTTATTTGAAAGATAAACACTAACTATTTGTCATTTCTATTTGATTTTTTGTTTGTTTTGGTTTTTATGACGTTTTTCACTTAATGCTAATTGACTTTTTTTTGGTTCTCAGTTTTTTTTTTCTTTTGTCAATATATATACATATACATTTGTCAGTAGACGCTAGTTATCCTATCAATATTTATTCTAAACTGGTTTTCGACTCATACGATTTAAAAATCTAGTAAAAATTCATAAAGCTGAAAATTATCTAACCTTTTTAGTAATTCTTTAATACAATAGATTTTTAGTTTAACGGGGTACATATGAAAAGAACATGAGAAATCCAAATTTTGACTTTTTTTTTTCTCTTTCTATAATAGAGCCTTGATGAGATCTAGGAAACCCTAGATTTGAAAAGACAACAAGTAAAATGATCTTATTTGTTTCAATTATTATCATGATTTGTGTGGCTCTCACTCTCCAATATTTATATAAATTAGGGTTTAATTTTATAATTTTCTGTGTCTCTCTAGTGGGGTAAGGAAATTAAAGATAGGGTTTGTTCTGAATGGGGCCGTCCAGTACCATTCCACATACACACAGTTTGTCTCATGTGTTTGGTTTCGTATGGGTGCCATGGACTCACGTGAACCTCTAAATTAATTAATCATACATATACATATATTTTCAACTTTCTTTATGTAAATAATCACCATTTACTATTACTGATCAGCTCAGTTATTGATTTGTATCCATTTTCTTAAATCAATCCAAGAAAAACACCAAACTGTGTTTACTCATCAAAGATCAGTGGATCAAATCGCATGTCCGCTATAGCATATATATGCAAAGAAAATTATGGTTTCGAATATCAAAATACTTTATGTTCATTTGAAAAAAAGAAAAAGTTTAAAGTTTTTTTCTAAATTAAAAGAGAACATATAAAAAGGACAATTTTTTTTTATTTTTTTTTAAATCATTGGTATGACATCCGGACTTGTCCGAAAGTAGGATTTAACAACAGTATTTTTATCCATGTCTTCTAAAATTCACTGTACAAGTTGATGTATACATAGACATAAGTACCCTAACTCTAGACTCACGTAAACCATTTATTAAATTGATATATATATATTATATGTATATAATAAAAACTATGTGTGTTTGGCTCGTGTCTCATCTCATTGCCTTTAAAAAGGATCAAACATAGTATAGCTTGGACTCTTTTTGCCTTCTATGATCTCTCTCAATCTCTCATCTTAGCTATCTTTCTTTCTCTTTCTCTCTTTGTGTCTTCATTTCTTTATCTCATCAATGGATTCGAATTTTCATTACTCTATAGATCTTAACGAAGATCAAAACCATCATGAACAACCCTTTTTCTATCCTCTTGGATCCTCTTCGTCTCTTCTTCATCATCATCATCAAGTCCCTTCCAATTCTTCATCTTCTTCTTCTTCCATTTCGTCTCTCTCCTCTTACCTCCCTTTCTTGATCAACGCTCAAGAAGATCAACATGTTGCCTACAACAACACTTATCATGCTGATCATCTCCATCTTTCTCAACCCCTCAAGGTATATTTATAATAATATATCAACCTAAGTTGTGTGTGTAAAAATGTTATTATTGTACGATCTTTCTTTTTCCGTTTAGCAATTAAAATTATACCTGATCATGTAAAATTCATACAACAATATTAGTTTCCGAATTTGTATTTAGAAAATTTTACATAGAGAAATTTAATTTATCAATTAAAAAGGAGGGATCTTAAGAAGCCATATCATTATTATATCCAATTTTCATCTCTTGTTGGTTAATTATAAACCCTGATCGTTGATATATACCAGGCTAAGATGTTTCTGGCTAATGGTGGATCATCATCATCATACGATCACATGGTGCCAAAGAAGGAGACAAGACTGAAACTAACGATAAGGAAAAAAGATCACGAAGAGCAAACCCATCCTATTCATCAAAACCCGACAAACCCCGATTCAGACTCCGACAAGTGGTTGATGTCCCCAAAGATGCGGTTGATCAAGAAAACAATCACAAACAATAAACAGCTCACTGATCAGAGTAATAATAATAATCGTAAAGAAAGTGATCACTACCCTTTGAATCATAAGACTAATTTTGACGAAGATCACGATGAAGATCTTAATTTCAAGAAAGTCTTGACCAGGACGACCACTGCCGCGACCACCGAGAATCGCTACAATACAATCAACGAGAATGGTTATGGTAATAACAATGGCGTGATTAGGGTTTGCTCGGACTGTAACACCACCAAGACTCCTCTTTGGCGTAGTGGACCTCGAGGTCCCAAGGTAGATTACTCACACATACTTCAATCGAGGTTTTCTTGAAATATATCATACTAAGTTTAATTCAAATTTTTGAAATAAATAGTTATATGTCACGAACGTTATAATATTTGATTTATTTAAAACTGATGCATCCTTTAAACATTAATGTTTTAATCAATGATACTCATGAGTCCAACATTCTATGAAATTTCCCTTTTTTTTGTCATCTACAATTCACATACTAATTTTGATTTATTATTGCAGTCACTTTGTAACGCATGTGGCATAAGGCAAAGAAAGGCGAGGCGAGCCGCTATGGCAGCGGCTGCCGGGGACCAAGAGGTGGCGGTAGAGTCCCGAATGCAACAATTACCGCTGAAAAAGAAGTTGCAAAACAAGAAAAAGAGATCAAATGGAGGGGAAAAGTACAATCTCTCTCCTCCGGTGGTGGCCAAGGCAAAAAAGTGCAAGATCAAAGAGCAAGATGAGGCGGACATGGAGGCGGAAACGACGATTGCCAGAGATTCAGAGATCAGTAAATCAACAACCTCTTCTAATTCTTCGATTTCTTCGAACAAATTTTGCTTCGATGATTTGACAATAATGTTGAGCAAAAGCTCAGCTTATCAACAAGTGTTCCCACAAGATGAGAAGGAGGCTGCTGTTTTGCTCATGGCTCTGTCGTATGGAATGGTTCACGGTTGATCAGATAATCACAATATCCTGATTACAAAAGGGTTTATTTTTATAGTTATAGACTATAGTAATCATAATAATGATTGATTGTTAAATCTTGGAGTGATTAATTTAGTTTTTGCAGTTGGTCTAATATCAGGAGTCAAAAAACATTTTTATAATAAGAGTGTGTGAGAGTTTAATATAATAATGATATATAGTTTTGCTCTATATATGTTTATGGAGATTTTGGTTTAGAGTTTATGTTGTGTGTGTGTGTTTTTTTTTTTTTCGATGGAACATTAATCACCCGATAATGTGGGTATCCTTGTTCATTTACATCTTTTATATTGTGTAACGAGATTTGAGAAATAATATAATCATCAATTAAGAGTAATTTTATTTATCTGTTTATTTTAATACCTATCATCACAATTTAGCTCATTCATAAATGGATGACCGGCTTTAAAAATGTATGTCTAATATTATTTGGTATCCTTCAAAATTTTAATATATATTTTGAAGCTCATATTAATTATGTGATTTTTTCTTAGAAGTGCTTTAGAATATATTGTATATAATTGCTTGTGAAGATATACTGAACACAAGATATATATATAAAAGGATGAGGGCAAATATGGTTGATATTGGATAATATGAATGCGTATATAAGACAAGAGATCATGTGTGAAGAAGATAATACGTTTGTGTTGCATTTTAAGGCAACGACATCAACTTAAAAGAAGAGATCTTCAAAATTTTGCAAGCCCACATATTATATTTTCTTCTAGTTTTTTGAGTAAATTATCTAACTAATAAAGCCCTAAAAAAATTATCTAACTAATTTCTTTCATACTTAAAAAAAAACATATATGGGGTTGACCTAAGTCTGAATTAATTCACATCAAGAACTGCTTTTTCTTTTCTGCTACATTAGTATTTAGGGTCATGAGTAGCTATAGTACAGTACTTTGAGACGCCAATCATGGATGGATGATTATGTATATAAAAAAGGTTATAAACATATCAAAAATGTAAAATGTGAAATCTAATTATTTAGCATTAACCATTGATAACTTTCACTATACACTAATTTAATATAAAAACCCTTATGAATGTGTCACATTTTCTGCTTCTAAATATCACTGTCCAAAACAAAATAACTTTTGGCAATCGCTGATCAATCGATGTGGCCACTGGCCAGCGTTAGCGACACAAAAAAGCAGTGTATTTTTGTTGTTTAAAACACAAAATTGCAAAAAGTAATGATGCCGGTGTTTAACGGATTGGCAATTTTGGAACCATAATTGATCTCTTAATATTTCAGCAATAGTTGTGACTTATTTCGGCGACTCCTATAAGTGTTGCGGCATGCACCGAACAGCGGAACAGGCCATATAAACTACTTTTACTTTTAAATATCAGTTTGGTCTAGTATTATTTAATTTCATGACTAATCTATTTTTGTTAATTAATGCAAATTAAATCAGATTTACACATATTACACACACACACGTGACCATTGATCCAATAGATGACAAGCATACTAAACAAAGCATGCACTTAGAGAATGTTAACTATTGTATCATAGAGTATAAGATATTTAACAAAAACCTAGTCTAAAAAAAAAAAAAAACTAATCTATTAACTAATGTATCATGGAATGAGGCTAAAAGCAAAAAATTGGCATTTAGAGTAATTAATTACACTCATCAAGAGAAACAGTAATGGGGTCCCTCTCAATTCCCTCCACATTCAAAATCTAATTCCAACCACAAACTTATATTTCCATCTGATCCTTCATTTTTTTTTTCCTCACTCTTTCTCTTCTTCCATACAATCAGATTCCATTTATAAAAAAAAATAAAAAAAATCCTTGAATACCAAATTTAACCAATCGAATTTTCAATCTTGCGTGTGTATACCTCTGACAAATGCCAGGAACTATACAAGTTTCAGGTAACAGAAAAAAAAAAGGAAGAAACTTTCGATTTCGGGCATTGTCCTATTAGCACTAACTGAACTTTGTCTTGTTCGAATCCACAGTTCTGGGTCTTATTGATGTTCACACAGCTTCTTCAAACACTTCCATTAAAGGTATTAACGTTACTCTGTTCCTCAAATCGGTTTTAACTTGATAAAGTTCAAATTTTTAATTTACTTGTCTTCTTGTATCAGTTTCTATGGGGAAGCTAGAGTATCGAACTTCAGATTCAGGAGACTACATTTTGTATTCTCTCTACTGATCCCTTTTGAATTTCTAAAGTTTGAAACTTTTTGAGAAATTTTGACACTTTCTTGTTTCTTCTTGGATTCAATGTGGCACAGTCCAGTTACGAGGCTCCGAGAAAATTTGATCGTTACTCTATTAGATGTCAATGGAAACCAGATATTACAGAAAGGTGTGTTCTTTTTATAACTCTAGAGATCAAATTGGTGGTTTTATTAGATTTTTCTGAATTTGAGGGTTTTTGGAGGTAGAGATAGAGACAAGAATGATAATAGAGAATGGTTTCTTGGAAGAGAAACTTTCATTCAATGGCTATGGAAATGTACAATTGAAAATGCAGTTTGTTCTTAGTGAAGAAGATCGAAATCGCATACGTTTCCTGGTAAAGCCAAATTCATTGTCTTTTTCATATGTTCTGTTTCATTAAGCTCTGCAAAGTTCCAATCTTGATGATACCAATTGGTACTGTGTTTTGATTTCTTTGAAAGAGACAATCGGCATTGCGAAAGAAGCACGAGGAGCTTGTCAATGGCAGTTCTTTTACCAAATCTAAAAGCATTGCTTCAGGTTAATCAATGGAAAGAAATAAGAATATTCATTTTTTGTTTATGTTGGTAAGTTGTGTTTCTAAATGTTTGTTTGTTTTTTCTGGTCTTTTCTTGTTCTTGATGTGATGAGAGATTTGTCTTCTTTAAGTTCAATGCAAACCCGAGACATAGGGGCTGTTGCTAATCCAAAGACAAATCTTGGTCTGTCTCAAGAAACCGAGCTTAAAGTAATTATCAGTATTCATATTGATACAGTTTTGTTTATACAAAATTCAAAATATTTTGTCTTTGGTCACTGAGTTTTCCACCTGATGTAGAATAATGCAGATAGAGATACGGTTTCGTCAAATCTTATAATGTGGAAGCCTGAAGTAAAAGATACAGTTGAGAAGACGAAAATTCAACAATCTTCTTCAGATGTTTCTTCAAGCAAGAAGCTTACAGAGGTTATAAACCCCGAAAGTGTATCGTTAGTGAAGCAAGAAGATAAGGGTTTGAGCAAACCAATCAAGAAGCTTCAGGAGGTTAAAAACTTGGAGAGTGTATTGTTAGTGAAGCAAGAAGATAAGGGTTTGAGCAAACCAAGCAAGAAGCTTACGGAGGCTAAAAACCCCGAGTGTGTATCGTCAGTGAAGCAAGAAGATCCAGCTTTGAGCAAACCGGAAAGAAATCCTAAACGGAAGTCAATGAGGCGGAGTATGTCAGATACAAGTTTGAACAATGTGCGGAAAATGATTAGCAACTTTGAGGTCAAAGTTACTCAGGTAATTTCAAAGGGTTTTGAGTATGAGTCTCTGTGATCAAGATGTTTTTCAAAACGTTTTTGACTAAGATTCTCTAGATCTTTTGACAGGATACCAAAATTCGGACAGCGAAGATTCAAACTGGTTCTTGTAAAGATGAGGAGGAGAAAACTAAGGCGAAACCACAAGCGGAAAGCACTGTGAATATAGAGAAACCGGAAGAAAGTAAGATAACAAGCTTTGAGAATACGGAGAAGTCAGTGTGTAGAGATAAAAGAGATAGATGTGATGATTTAGTAATAGTTTCAGGAGATGAAAGGACAGTAGTTACAGAGGAGAAGAGTCTTGAACAGAGCACTAGAAGAAGTGACTTGTTGAGTACGCAAAGACGAAGTTCGATGGTAGAAGTAAGGGATGATGAGAAGAAACCGAACAAATCTGTGTGTTTGAAAGATTCTCAACTTGAAAATGCACGAGGATCTCGTCTCTGGATATTTCCAGCTGAGGCAAAAGATTTGTCTTGCGAATCAGATTTAGGAACAAGACATTTGGATTTAGCAGAAGCAAATTTGTTACAAAAAAGGATAGAAGAGTCTACTAGGGAAAACATCGGTGAGGTACAAAAGCAGTAGTCTTTGGTGGTTTTTACAATCTTTGTATGATATATTTCAAATTCTGCGTTTCTCCGAAACATTTTCAGAGGGGATTCCGCTGCATAAACATCGCGAAAATAGATAGTAACAACAAGTGGAAGAACATTGAGCGATCAAAGAAACAAAAGTCTGAGAATTCTGCAGAGTCAGAAAGTTCAGGAAGACCTGTTGGGCAAGTGAGTTTATCAACCTGCATGTTTAGAGTTATTGATTGATAAACCAAAATCTTTTCATCATATTGTTGTAACTTTCAGGTGATGCGTGCGTTGATCGTGGCGGGTTTTGCAGGGTTAGTGTTTTTGACACGACAATGAACTTAAACAGGTTTGTGTTTTGCATAAAAATGAAGCCTTTTTGAATTCTGTTTGTTTCTTGATACGGAAGGAACTTAAAAGTAAAGTAGGTTTCTTGTGTTATAAGCTTTCCATGATATTTCCTTCCTTCTTTGATGCAGATGAGTTAAAGCTTCATTTGAGATCGTTTATATCGGATCAGTTCTTTCAAAACCAGTCTCTTATACATGTATTATTGCACATAATAATAGTTTTCAATAATATGCTTATAGGCCATTATAAAAAAATAAAGCTTTAAAGCCTAGAACCAGACTTCTAAATGTATTATTGCACATAACAGTTTTCAATCAATCAATTTTTTTTCAAAAAAATAGTTTTAAATTCAAGATTTAAGCTTGATGATTACACACAGTTGAAAAAATAGTCATGGTTAATGGTGCTTTTCTTTTCTTTTTCTTTTCCCAATTCTTCTGGATGTCAAATTGATGAAACAGAAACATTTGGTTAAATGTGAGACACACGCATACATAAAAGGGTTTGTTCCAAAATTAGTAAAATGAATAAGGGTCATAGATAAAAGTAAATTTAATTGGTCTGGTTATTGAGCCCAAATCCGTATATAAGCTCGGTCCATACTAATAAAGAGGCCCATTAAAATTTTGCTATTGATATTGCATGCCATCTATATCTAGGCATGTCAATCGGGCTAGCCCGGCCCGGCCCGGCCCGAAGCCCGCAAAACCCGTACATATTTGAGCCCGGCCCGTAAAAATTTCGAGCCTATATTTTAAAGCCCGGCCCGGCCCTAACAGGGCTACAGGGTTTTTTCGGGCTTTTTTGGGCTTTTCTTCCGACAACAAAAAAACAAACTTATAAGTTATAATATCTCTTAAAAAAGAATCTATATATGAAACGAGTCAATCAAAATTTAAATAACCACTAACGCTAATTTAGTTTTAAAAAAAGAGAGTTAAAATCAAATAAATAATACAAATAAATTGTTTAAACTTATACTAGATAAAATATAAAATCAAAATAATTCAAATTAGGTAGTAGAGCTAATATTTGCTTTTTCGATTTATAGTAATACACAACAAAAAAAAAACTATGTTTAGAGTTTTCAACTCTATCAAACAATTTTTTTACAACAAATCTTACAATTAAAGAAAAATATTAACAAAAAAAGATCAAAATATTTTTTAAAGGGCTTTTCGGGCTAGCCCGAGCCCGGCCGGACTAAGCCCAAAAAACCCTTTAGCCCGAACGGGCTTAGCCCGAAAGGCCCGATATTTTCTGGACATATATTTTTAAGCCCGAGCCCGCTGTTTTTCAGGGCTGGGCCGGGCTAGCCCGCGGGCTTTGGCCCTAATTGACATGTCTATCTATATCGTTTCTAGATTTTTATTTTCATTTTATAAAATATGTTCTTTAGCTTTGCAATGTGAAAATTTATCAATAATTTTACTTTTTTTTTTAGTTTATTAATATGACTATATGAGAGAAGATTTAAAAACCATAGTGTATATGCATGAGTCATAAAGAAACAGTCGAGCAAAGAGCAAAGACTATAGTCTAATACATTAAATACTACCATGCTAAGGAAGATAACATCTTTGTTCAAGCTTTACTTGCAGTCTAATACTCTCTTTTACGCATATGAAAATAACATTCATACTCATACATAGACAAGAGTAATTCTTAGTCATATCTGGCGGTTGTTAGAACCGAAGTTCAATGCTATAAATAGTTTTTAAAAGAAATGATAACTTGAAAATGATGAATTCATTCATTCAAAAAAAGAAAATGATGAATTCAACAACTAACTAGTCCGAAAGGTAAATTAATACATTCTCCTAAGAGACAGGAACCATAATTATCCTTCTCTGTCTCTCTCGATCTACGTCACATGTTGGAGTCTCATTCCATGACTTTTTTTTTTTTTTACAAAAAGTCTCATTCGCAATTTCTACCATTATAACTTAATTACAAATATTAATTCATATAATCTCCAAATGAAATCTATAAAAATCTAGCTCTTCAAGTTATCAAATTTTTTTGTGTATCAGTAGAAAACAGTTTGTGTAGAAATTTAGTCCCTACAAAACTAATACATCTAGGAAATAGCTTATATATAAACAAAATGATCTATTGGATAACTTGTATAAGAGAAACCAAACATATATATGTCGAAACAAAATCTAGATAGGATATTTTATTGGCATTAATTTTATCGACCACATGATTTTGGATCTTTGAAAAGATATATAGACTGTTGGTTTATTTTCGATTAAAAATCAAATAATTTGAAGCCTCATATATTTTAGTCATTGATAAGCATAGGACCCGCCAAAAGGGGTTGGGTGAAATGTCTTTGTAACTTAAAAGTGATTATTGGTGTATTGACATGATAACAAGGGACCACTCACACCAATAGTAATTTATTTTCAAACCTTCTTCAATATTAGCCAATGGTTCCCTATAGAGAAACAAATATACCTATTTTAAATAATTACGAAATTCATTGACATATTTACCTAAGATATTGCGATTCAAGTTCTTTTATTGGACTGCATATTTTGGTGGTTTTAGGTGAGGATTTTTCAACTTTCGTCTTTTTTATTTTGTAGTTTTTGTTAAGTCATGAGTTTCTAACTTTAAAAAACAATTATTTATTAGTAAATTAAGTTTTTCTTATATCATTTGTGTCGACAAACTCATAGCATAATCTTTACTACGCATGGTAACACGATTTAAAAATTTATGTTAAAAATATAAAATAATAATTTTTGTAAAACAAAAATAATGTCTTACCACGATTTTTTTTGGTGAAAAGAGAAAGTATATATCAAAATAATTATTAATAATATAATACCTTGTCGTCCGGTCGCTTTGGGTCATTTCCAATAGTAGTGTCATTATTAGACAACTTGCACTAAATATAGAAATGTTTAAAATGTGAACTATTTTTTGTTTCCTTTTTCTTTTTCGCCAACAACAAAATTATAACAATTCTGAGAAAGACTCTTAGTTTTGTGTTAAAGTGGATTCAATGTTAAATATTATTGAGCTCTTGTGGATCCAATATCGGTTCTTAAAGTTATCTTTACACTATGTTTGAAACTCGTGTTTATTGTTTTATCATCAACAGAAGACTAAGATAAATGATCCATATTCTAAATCTCGCATTTAGAAATGTTGATCAAGCATTCTAAATTTTGAAAGCCAATACTATAAGTTATGATGTTAGAAGGAATAATAATTAAAAAAAACGAATATTGAAAAATTTAATGAACTAGAAAACAACAAACTTCAAACAAGTTGTACTATATATACAAAATTGTCTTATCCGTTATATTGTAAGAAACTTTATTTTTAAAAGTATAATAGGAATATTGAAACTTTTATGAGGGCTAGAAATATACCCTAAATATAATAGTTTTACCGAGCTAAATTTACAGAAATAAGTATGGATTCAAGACAAAAATCTCACACTGAAAAAACCAAAAAAAAATATTCACAAAATTATCAAAGTAACTAACGTTGGATCAAAATCAAATTAGATAGGATCGATAATATATTATATATGTAAACATTTGAATTATACTAATGAAACTCATAACGTGTTCTATATATTCACGTAACGCTAATAGGTCTAATATTCGATTCAGGAGATTGAATGGACGCAAGCTTCAGCTCAAGATCGAGTCCGCCACCGGAGTTACCCGACCCGGATACTGTCACTTTCGGGTCTGGATATCCAAGACGAGGATTGAGTAATCCTTGTTTCCAAACAACCTTTGAGGTCGACCCAATATGATCATTACATATACTCTTAATAGTACTATTTTCTTCAACATTGCCGGCCGAAACCTGTTGAATATATAAATTTGACAATTCAAAATCACAATAAAGCTTATATTAAACTTAAAATCTTGATTTTTTTTGGTTTGGAAAGAAATTTTTTAAATCAACATAAAAATTCTGTTTGAACTTTTGAAGATGTGACTTTTCTTGGATATATATTTTCTTTGAAAAAACATTTTGATTTTTTTTAATATAAAAGTTTCATACAAAGAGTTAAATTTTTTTGTTTTCATGCATGTATAGAGAAAAGATTGGAACTTGCCATATCAAAGAGGCTGGTGCGGCGTCTCTTGTGATGGAGAGTGGTGGTTTGCCGGAGAAAGTACTTTTGAGCATGACTTGCCACTTGAGTCGGGGATTTTGTGACGACGTAGTTTCTAGAGATTCCTCTCCAATCTCCTTTTCCAAGCTTCTCTAATCCAATTAGAAACGTCCGGTGCTCTTCCTCCGTCCATGGAACCCCTAATTACACAAAAAAAAAAAAATTATTTTTGAAAAAACTGAACAAAATCCAAGGCTAAAGATCGCGTTAACACATCATTTTCTTGCCATTCTAAATGATATAGCGGTTGCATGCTTTAGGAAATGGTCCGACTTGGCAAGACTCTAGACGTACGTACAACCTTTATGTCAAAACGAATCACACCGATGACCAATTTAACATATTTTGATCTCCAATCCAAATCATTTAGGGACATAAGATCCGGAACGTTTTGATTACTTAAAAAGGTCATTATCCTATTGTGAAAATAAAAAAGTCGAAGATTGGCATAATAAGTCAAAGTTGTAACCTTTTTTACGATCGGGTGTTTTGTGTGCGAGACCATCGGAGAGATAACCGGCGAAAGAAGAGGAAGAGGAGGAACATGCCGGCAAGCAATCCATGCTGAAGCTTTTCTTTATTGCAGCGGCCAAAAGCGACGAAGGAGGAGGAGGTGGCGGAGAAGAGCTTGTGGTGTCTAGATGAACACCAAAGAGTCTAATTACTCCTGTTTGGTAAGAAGAACATGTTCTTGAGTTATGTCCTACGTTTCCACAGTGTGAGCATCTTCTGCCCATTGCAATGAATGAGAAAGAGAAGGAGGGACATAGAGATGATGTTGATGAATGATGATGAAGAGAGATTTTGGGGTTTATGTAAAATGGTGGAGAGCACAGAGAAATAAGATGATTGGATAAACCAAGTTTTATTTATTGGAGGGTTTTATAATTTAAATTACGTTGTCCAAGTTGGTGTTTTCTACTTTTAGCCAATAAGAAGACGAGCTTACGTATAAAAAAACAAAAGAGGAAAATATGTCTTTATAAGTGGAAATTTGTCACTAATATGGACTATAAAATGCTGATTCTAATCTAATTAATTTGTCTCACAAATATGAAAATCTTCATTTATCTTTTCACATAGTCTACATTTTTTTTTCTTTCGTATTATGCTTTATAGAATCTGTGATTTGAAGAGAGAATGAGGTAGCCAAAACAATAATGGAATCTATATGTATTAAATAATAAAGGATATCCTTTTGCAAAAGAAATATAGATATATGGTTGAGAGAGAGAGGACTTGGATCCTCCAATAGTTTTGGGGAGGTGGGTAGTTGGATGACCTAATAAAAATGTGGAAAATAAATATAACAAAAATATAGTTTACAATTTTGTAAAATATAGAAACAAACAACAAAGGGGTCTTGTTTACATGAACAAAGACAAGTCTTATTTATTTCTTATGTTTTGTTTGATATAAATAATGATATAATTTGGATCTTATAATGTTTTCAATATATTAGTTTGGACGGAAGAGTCATCATATACATATTTTTATTTAAAGATTGCCTGATTTGCTCAAATACATTGTAATCGATAATGTTATTAATTACTAGTAGACAAAGCACTACCCAACATGCATTTAACTATTAATTGTGTATGGTTAGAATTGGTAAAAAGCAATATGGAGATTCTATTGCTAAGTTCGGAATGAAGAGCAACTATTGGAGAACAATGATGAGGATTCATATATGATCATATATGGGGTACTCATATTCATCATATAAATTAAAGTTAACTTTAGAGTGGTAGCATACGATCATTTCTAATTTGAATACTTAAATGGGGATTCATGTTGATTCTATCCCACATACATATAATATGATATGATGGGCTAGTCATGTTGATGTACTATGATACATATAATCTATTTATGTTGATTGTATCTGATCTTCTACATACATAAAGATAATATGACTGGGATTCATTTTTAAGATTCGACTAATTAATAATCTTTTAATGTTGATTCATATGAGGACAACGATGAGGTTTCATATTTCATCACTTAGATAATATATTATTGTTGATTTGATCCTACCAACAAATATAATATGGATACTTAATTCTGGTCCAATGAAGTTTGTTTTTAGTGAGGTAGGTCAAATTTTTTTTAAAAAACATTTACTAAAAATAATCTAAAGATGTTTCTCACAATATCAAAATATTTTTGAGGAAAAAAACTATCAAATTAGAACATTATGCAAATGCACTTCATCCACAATAACAGCACACATCACATTCTTGTGGTCTCTAAATCAACAATTTTGTCAACATACTTTTTATGTTGGGTAAACATTCAAGTTTCTTTAGGCCCAAGTTTCTTAAAGCCCAAGGTATTTCTATAAGGAGGTTAGAAATAAGATAGGTCTAGAAACTTCTTTAGGATTAAGGAGTTATCTTATCCTAATGTTAACTAGAGTTAACAAGATTTGTAACTAGGGTTAATGAGTTGTGTTATCCCTATAAATACATCTCTAGGGTTGAGATGTAACCCTAAGAGTTTTGAGAGAACATTGAGAGCTTGTGTTTAGTTTTTGAGAGAGTTTTACTAAACATCAATAAAGAAGAGTGATTTCTTTAAAGGTCTTTGTTCTAGAAAACTATATTTGGTAGCAGAGCTAAGGATTACTCGATCCTTATAGAAGCGTGAAGATCATTAGATATAGTCGAGACATGGCTGACGATGATGATACTCTCGCCGTGGCCAACACCACACATAAAGATCATATACCCGCATCGATTAAATGCCCGATGTTAACCCCTACAAACTATACCGTTTGGGCTATGAGGATGAGGATGATGTTACGGGTTCATAAGGTTTGGGACACGATTGAACCTGGATCTACTGATGTTAATAAGAATGATATCGCAACAGTATTGATTTTTCAATCTATCTCCGAAGCCCTAACCCTTCAAGTTGGAGATCAAGCAACACCAAAAGCTATTTGGGACTTGATCAAATCTCGTAACCTAGGAGCAGAACGTGTCAAGGAAGCAAGACTAAGTACTGTGATGTCAGATTTCGAAAGAATAAAGATGATGGAGTCTGATACCGTTGATGACTTTGCAAACAAGCTATCAGAGCTTGCATCAAAAGCTTCATCCCTTGGACAACCAATAGATGAACAGAAATTGGTGAAGAAGTTCATGAATAGTTTACCAAGAAGCAAGTATATACAGATTGTCGCCTCCTTAGAACAAGTCCTTGACTTGAAAAGAACAGGTTTTGAAGAAATAGTAGGAAGAATCAAAGTATATGAAGAAAGAATAGATGAGAAACCAAGTGACTCACAAGAAAAGCTTTTGTATACTCAATCAAATACACGAGGCAGAGGCCGAGGTCGTGGAGGAAGAGGAAACAGAGGACGAGGCAGAGGCAGAGGAAATCAAGAACAAAATTTCCCTAGTAACCAAACCGATCAGGATCATAATAAGGATAAAAAGGATAAATCAAAGTTGATTTGCTATCGGTGTGACAAACCGGGACATTATGCCTCTGTATGCCCTGAGAGAAAACAAAATAATCAAGAAGCAAACAAAGTAGAGACTATAGAAGCAGACGGAGCTCTCTACATGCATGAGATTGTTTTTCTCAATGAAGAAAACTTAATACCAAGAAAATATGAGAAAGAAAAGAAAGAAGAAGGGACATGGTACTTAGACAATGGTGCAAGTAACCATATGACAGGAGTAAAATCTTTCTTTTCAGAGTTAAATGAGAATATCAGAGGCAAGGTGAAGTTTGGAGATGGATCATGTGTAGACATAGGTGGTAAAGGATCAATACTATTCGAAGGAAAGACTGGAGAACAGTCTCTGTTGCCGGATGTATACTTTATTCCTGAGCTAAAAAGTAATATCCTCAGTCTAGGACAAGCAACCGAGCATGGTTGTGACATTAGAATGAGACAAAACTATCTCACACTACATGACCCACATGGAAGACTTTTGATAAGAGTACTGAGGTCTCCTAATAGGTTATACAAGATCAAACTCACCATTGGTAAACCGGCCTGTTTACACTCAAGTATTGATGATGAAACATGGAAATGGCATGCGAGACTTGGTCATATCAGTTTTAAAACACTTCAGGCTATGTCAACAAGAGAGATGGTTCATGGCCTACCAAGAATCAGTAAGGAGAATCAACTCTGCGAGTCATGTCTAGTTGGTAAGCAAACTCGCCAAGCCTTTCCTAAAACATCCTCCTACAGAGCATCACAAGCATTAGAACTCATTCATGCTGACCTCTGTGGACCAATCTCCCCGGCTACACTGGCTCACAACAGGTATGTGTTTGTGATTATTGATGACTATACAAGATATATGTGGTCTATCCTATTGAAAGAAAAGAGTGAATCTTTTGAAAAATTCAAAACATTCAAGACTCTGGTGGAGAAAGAATGCAATAAAGGGATTGTTACTTTGCGTACGGATAGAGGTGGAGAATTTACCTCTAGAGAATTCCAAGAATTCTGCGAGAAAAATGGGATCAAGAGACAACTAACAGCTCCCTATACCCCGCAGCAAAATGGTGTAGTTGAAAGAAGGAATCGTACGTTAATGGAGATGACAAGAAGTATTCTTAAAGCCATGAGAGTACCTAATTTTCTATGGGGTGAAGCAGTGAGACACTCAACGTATTTGATCAACAGAGTTCCTACAAGAGCTTTAAAGGACCAAACGCCCTATGAGTGTTTAAGAGATAAGAAGCCACACATAGATCACATTAAAGTTTTTGGCTGCCTTGCATACGCAAAAACAGAGCCAGTTCAGTTGAAGAAACTTGATGACAGGTCTCAAACATTAGTTCATCTTGGGATAGAGCCTGGTACTAAGGCATATAGACTATATAACCCTACAACCAGACGGGTTGTTGTTAGCCGTGATGTTGTGTTCAACGAGAAACAGGGCTGGACTTGGAAGGGAGCTAATGAGGACTTAGACAAATCACCAGGCATGTTCCATATGACTTGGGGAGGAGTTATAGATGAAGGACAGGGACCATATGTTAGTAATAACACAGAACCTGACTCAGAAAACAATGGTCCAGAAGAAAACAATACTGAAGAAACAGAGAGTGATCACATAGATCATTCAAGTGAAGATAATGATAATGAGGTCACAGAAACTCAACCAATACTTCGAAGATCAGGAAGAGAAGTAAAACGTCCAAAATATCTAGAAGATTATGCACTCTTTATGGATATTGAATGCGAGAAACTTTTACTATCCATCAATGATGAACCAGAAAATTTTCAAGAAGCAAAGGAGTTGACTGAATGGGTTAAAGCATGTGAAGAAGAAATCAATTCAATCAACAAGAACAAGACTTGGAATTTAATGGAAAAGCCAAAAGGAGTAAAAGTTATAGGTCTGAGATGGGTTTTTAAGATCAAAAGGAATGCAGATGGATCTATAAACAAATTCAAAGCCAGATTGGTTGCAAAAGGATATGCACAACAATCCGGAATTGATTTCGATGAAGTCTTTGCTCCAGTAGCTAGACTTGAAACTATAAGATTGTTAGTAGGAGTTGCTGCATCAAACAGTTGGGAAATCCATCATCTCGACGTTAAAACCGCATTTTTACACGGAGAACTCAAAGAAAACGTATACGTGACTCAACCGGAGGGTTTTGAAAAGAAGGGAGAAGAACATAAAGTTTTCAAACTCTCTAAAGCTTTGTATGGTTTGCGTCAAGCCCCACGTGCATGGAACACGAAGTTAGATCAGATCTTAAAGGGTTTGAAATTTCTGAAATGTTCTAAAGAAAATGCAGTGTATCGTAAGTCAGAAGGTACAAAGCTACTTCTTGTTGCAGTATATGTTGACGATCTATTTGTAACAGGGAATTCACTAGGATTGATACAAGAATTCAAACAAGGAATGTCTTCTAAGTTTGAGATGACAGACCTAGGAAAACTCACCTATTACCTTGGCATTGAGGTAAGACAGAGTAAAGATGGTATTGAACTGAAGCAGGAAGCATATGCACGAAGAATCTTAAAAGAAGCTGGCTTAGATAATTGTAATCCATCTCACATTCCAATGGAGTTTGGTCTGAAGTTGTCTAAAGCTCAAGAAGAAAAACCAGAAGCTGATGCTACTATGTATCGTCGAAGGATAGGCTGCTTGAGGTATCTCTTGCATACAAGGCCAGACCTTGCTTTCTCAGTCGGAGTTGTAAGCAGGTATATGCAGGATCCAAAAGAATCTCATGGAAATGCATTGAAACAAATCCTGAGATATTTACAAGGTACCTTAGCGCATGGTTTGATTTTTAAGAAAGATGGGACTAAGAAGATTATAGGATACAGTGACAGTAGCCATAATGTGGATCCCGATGATGGGAGAAGCACAACTGGTCATGTTTTCTATTATGGAGAGTCGCCTATCACGTGGTGTTCACAGAAGCAACCAACAGTTGCTTTATCATCTTGTGAAGCAGAATTTATGGCCGCAACAGAGGCTGCCAAGCAAGCATTGTGGTTACAAGAACTGCTCAGCGAGATAACAGGACAAAGCTTTGCAAAGACCTCTCTTTACATTGACAACAAGTCAGCAATAGAGCTCACTAAGAACCCCGTGTTCCATGGGAGGAGTAAACACATTCTCAAGCGATATCACTTTATCCGTGAATGTGTAGAGAACGAGCAAATTGAAGTAGACTTTGTTCCCGGAGAAGAGCAACGAGCTGACATCCTAACAAAGGCCCTAGCAAGAACCAAGTTCAAAGAAATGAGAAGTGTGATCGGTGTAGAAGATCTCTCAAAGAATGACTTGAAGTTTAAGGGGGTAAATGTTGGGTAAACATTCAAGTTTCTTTAGGCCCAAGTTTCTTAAAGCCCAAGGTATTTCTATAAGGAGGTTAGAAATAAGATAGGTCTAGAAACTTCTTTAGGATTAAGGAGTTATCTTATCCTAATGTTAACTAGAGTTAACAAGATTTGTAACTAGGGTTAATGAGTTGTGTTATCCCTATAAATACATCTCTAGGGTTGAGATGTAACCCTAAGAGTTTTGAGAGAACATTGAGAGCTTGTGTTTAGTTTTTGAGAGAGTTTTACTAAACATCAATAAAGAAGAGTGATTTCTTTAAAGGTCTTTGTTCTAGAAAACTATATTTTAAACTAATTCAAATATTTTTGTTGATTTCTTGCTAGTTCTTTCGCGGGAAAACATCGATAAAACCCTCCCTCTCTCATCTTCCTTACCTGTTTTTCAAAAAGCATTCCAAGGTTTTGTGACCATTCTTCTTGCAAAACTCGCACCATTTTTTGCTCCCGGAAACTTCTTCATCACTCTTAAACCTTACCTTCCATTTGTCTGCCCGCAAGATCTCAACAACCTCAATGCTTGTAAGGTCACTTGACGAGCGAATGATTGATAGAGACTCATGAAACCTTAAGGGAAACTTCTGAAAATCTTAAATATGATTTTATCATCAGGAATGATGTGCTTCAAAAGAACTTTAACCGGTTCAAGCTCCATCACTTTCTTAATAAACTCATTAACACTTTCTTCTTTCGTTATCAAATTCTCATACATCATCCCAAGAGAACCCTTTTCAGATTAATAATCCTTTCAGTTTCTCCAAATTATGCCTTCAAAAAGTTCCCATGCATGCTTCGACGAAGTATCTCTTGCTATCCGGAAAAAGAACATGTTAGTTAACCGACATTTGAAGCATCTAAAACATCTTTCTGTCTCTTAACTAATTCTTCTTCCATAGCTGATCCAAGTTTTCCCTCTCCCACAGATCACGGGACATGAATACGTCTTCATTTTGATACTCTCATAGTCGTCTCCATTAAACACCAAAAACACCAGTTGCATCTGCTATATGGTTCTTTCTTGTTCTGGCTGTTTCTGAATTAGCTCGTGATCCCTCCTTTAGAAATCTCAATTTAGAAGAGACAAATGAAGATGAAGTCAAAAAAATTCATAAGCAACTACAACATCCACAAAATTACACACACCTTCTCTTCACAAAAAAAACTAAACCCTAAAAAGCCAAATTATTCAATTTCATGAAAATCTTCAAAAAGGGATCAAATTTCAACAAGATCGGAAGAGACTAAGCCCCAAAATTATATTCAATTTGTTTTTAATTTTTCGTTTTAACAAGCAAAACTAGAGATTTCTAGTAAACGATGGCGCTATATAATTGGAGAATGTCAAGAACTTAAAAGATCTCGGTTGCATTGGCAATAACCGGAGATACAATCTTGAGTTTGTGTCGGTACGAAACCGATACTACTCTGTTTTTCTCTGTTCTAAGAGGAGACAAAAATATAAGTCTCTGTTTTGAGTAAGACGTCTCACAATTACCAAAAATTGAAGTCCACAATTTATGCAAAGAAGAATTTTATAGATGAATTCATGATCAATAATTAATCACTTTCAAGAAAACCAAACAAAGCACGAGAAACCAAAACCAGAACCAAAACCAAAACCAAACAAAAACAAGTCATCTTCTCAAGTTATGTTTCTTCATAGATTCGATCACTTTTGTCATCTCCTCCTCCTGATTCTCATTAGATTCGGAGTGTACTGACATCTGATCTTGCTGCTGCATTAACATCATCATTTGTTTCTGGATCTGCATTACCATCTTTTGATTCTGTTGCACCAACGACAACACTTCACTTTGTCTCTCCATCATCGCCACTTGGCATTGAGTAATCTCATTCAAAGAGTATAATATTTCAGCTTCTCCTTGAAAACTTTCTTCCACATTAATACTCTCAATGACCGATTCTTCAAAAGACTCTTGATCAGGTCTCATATTGTATTCATGAACAAGCAAGCAATCGATAAGGACACTAATAGAAAGTTTTTCTGCAACCTCCACTAAGACTTTATCGAATCTTGGAGGCAAAGAGGAAAGAATCTTCTTCACCAATACTTTATCTTCGACCTTCCACCCGCAAGACTTCATACGAAACACAAGCTCCAATAGTTTTTCAGTAAATTCATGAATCGTTTCCGCATCGCTCATTGTCATGTTGTTGTACTCTTTCTTCAGATCAACTAGCTTTCTAGCTTGAAATATAGGACCACCTACCGATCTCACCATCAAAAGGTCCCATGCTTCTTTTGATGATGTAGCATAAGCTATCCATGAAAAAACCTCAATGCTTAATCCACTTTGGATAAGGGAAAGCGCGTTCACATCTTTCCATTCCATCCATTGTTTCCACAAGATTGAATAGTTTTCAGCGGATGATGCTGCATCATAACTTACTCCTTCGTATACATAAGATGGTGAAGGTACCTGCAACGGTTCTTGTTGAGTACCAGTCTCCACAACATCCCATAGATCATAAATTTTGAAAAGCGTTTTCATTTGGAGACTCCAATTCTCATAATTATTTCCATCAAACACAGGAACAAGAACCATCGATCCCATAGTAACACTTGAACGTATATAGTTCAACTAGAACAATGATCTCTCACAGGGTAACTAGAATCACGTGAATCAAAATTATCTAGAAGGATTATGTCTTATATGAAGAGATTACCATTGTATATATACATGGCTCGATTATACACATTCCTAATAAAAGAAGATACAAGATAACTCTAAATATATGTGAAGATTTATCCTAATCCTGATAATATCTACACACAAAAATATATTTTGTTTTGATTGGTTTACGTATTTAAGAAAATTATTAAAGTAATAAAGAAAATATAACTGTTGATATTTATTTGATTGCTTTGTTTGGATGGATTATATTTTAGTTTTATAATATAAAATAAATCGGGTTGTTTTTATTGTCAATCTCGTTTGACCTCTTCTCGTTATATATCCCAATAATTATCACTTTATTTTAAAATTTATCCCAATGAAAACAAAATATAAAAAGATATCCCAATAATTATCACTTTTATGATTTTTTTTTGTTGCACTTTCTCTTTATTATTTATATTGATTTTCTTGGATTCACATATACGGCTGTGACTGGTTAAAATAACAGAAGAAATGAAAAGCAAAAGTAGAAGAAAAGAAATGTCACATCAGGAGGAAATATGAATTCTATTGGTTTCGAGGGTGGAAGAATTCATCTCGTTTAGTTACTTTTTGATATTTTCATCTGATATAATTTTCTTCTGATTTTTTTATGACTGGTACATGTGAAGAAAAGAAAAAAATCTTCCTATTTCATTTCTTCTATAAAAGGCAACCAGTCACACCCTTAAAAGGCTAAAACTAACAAAACTTGACTAGCAAAGGTAGTCGGCTACTATTACAAACACATGTATCAAGTTAACAACTTCTATGTTTTTTTTCTTGTCATCACAGAGATTCCTCTGTTTCAGATGCAGAGTTATATAAAATTTCAATAGATTTATACTAACACTTTCAACTTAATTATGATTTACATTCATGTTAAACTACATTGAATAAATAAATTCACATCAAAAGTAACAATTTTTGAGAGTTGAAACAAACATTCTATGGATAATACTGGCGTTGAATTACAAGCTGACATGAAGTTGAAGCCTTAGATAAAGATTTTAACTCCTTCACGATTTTTCGATCCTTCTTCTGGTGGTGGCGGTGACGGAAGCGGCTGGAGGAGAAATATCGAGAGATCTTAGCCGTGTTTAGACGAAGAGCGTTTCCCAAAATGTACACAGCAATTTCTTTATCTTCCGGTCTTCCTGCATAGCCTCGCCACTCAAGAGTTTCAAGATGGAAGGTCAAGCACTCAGGAACAGAATTCGGTTTAGGAACAAATATCGGTTGATCCCTGTCAGAACACGAAGGTTTCTGTGGAAACATTAAGGCATCTGAGTTAGGTAAAGAACATACAAATGAAAACTATTTAAGCTAATGTAAAACCGCGACGACATTTTGATTTACCTCGTTGAGCTTGAGAGCTTGTAGATTAGGGGAATGTTTGAGCAAACTCAGAATTTGATTCTCCTGAAGTCCGTTGTGCATATGCAGCTCAAGATAAAGAAGCCGGTGGAAGATTCTATCGGTAAGAACTATATCCTGCATGCCGGTAAAAAGAAAATACATATCTTCAAAGAGAGCCAAAGAGAAATAAAATGATTGCGAGAAGAAAGATAAAAACTAAGATTTACCATTGAAGAGAAAAATTCAATCGAAAGACGTTCAACAGAAGTGAGACACCTCAGAAGGTTATTAATTTCATATGGATTTACTTCAACATGTGCCTCAACTAACTTAGGCATATCCTCAAAAAACTTAAACCAACCATAGCGAGCCGCGATTTTTAAGTATATCAAAGAAGGAACACTTATTTCAAATAACGTCCTGCTATATGACTCTTCACATATAGATAATCTCTGTAAGGAAGGGACAAATATGGTGAACGAAGGAAGACATTCATAGCGAACTCTATCTATGAAGAGATATAGATCTTCAAGAACAGGACAAACTGATAAAAGTCTTCTGAAAGATTCTTGGCAAGAGAATTTCACGCGTGTGAGGTGCAAAGTTTTCAAGGACCGGAAACAAACCGGCGGGGAAAAAACATCCACAAGAACCTTGTCTTGGAGTTTCATCACGACAAGTGTCTGGCAGACATTAAGATTCCTTGGGAAGCTGATACGACTCCAACTATAAGAAGTGATTGTGAGCTCATGAAGAATGGATTGAATATTTGATAACAGACGATCTATATCATTAGAATGTGTCATAAGTTTGAGATTCAAACTCGTAAGAACCCGAGCTTCATGTGATGGCAAGAAGCTGCAACAAACTTCGTCAAATCTAAGGGAGCCAAGATTGCGACAAGAGTCTTCATCAAGATCAAGTGTTGGCATCATCTTCCACAAAAACTTCCATCGTTTAGATAATAAGCTTGTGGAGATGGCATCGCTTGTAGGAATGAATGAGAGTATTCGTAAAAGCAAATCATCAGGTAATTGACTAATCCTATCCGAATATGAAAACTCTTCACTTCCCAATCTTGGAGCATTCATCGCTCAATCGTTAGAGAAGTAAAACCCTAGTTTTTGTATTCTTTTAATCTTCGACTCTTATATATATATATACATATGCTAGTTAACATTAATATATATATATATATATATATATATTTTATAGATATTTTAATTACTATTTTGTTAATCTTAATGAATTTTCAGAAAAATAAAAAAGGAAAAAGGAAAAAGTAAAACTATCTTAATATTTATGTTACTCACATAGGAATCCATAATTCCTCTGTTTCTTTGAATAATTTTTTTTTCTTTATGCGTGTGTAATCAAAGAGTTTTGAATTTACTGTTAGTGTTACCACCTCCTAGAAAATACCAGTTTTGGTAAGTTTAGCAACAATATCACCACTATGACATCATGCAAATTACAACATAATTTCTTCATATTAATTATTAAGCATAAACCATGCAATACGATTTTGCTATTTGCGAGGGATTTGATGACCATTAGATGAATCTTAATTATTCACAAGATCCAAAATTGCATAATTTCATGATGGGAGAGAATGAAATAAGTAAAGTAGAGCTTAATCTATGCCTAAAACAAGTTTTTAATTATTTTATAATGTAGACACAAAAAGTACAAAATAAATAAAACTTCATAATTTTGCAGACATTTACTCCTAAAATCAAGAATTCGTTGTACCTCACACTCTACTATAAATAAACCTTATTTGAGATCATTGTAAACACAAGTTCACAAGAAAAAGTAACTCTAAACACTCAAAAGTATATCATCTTTTTCTTTGTCATGGCTAAAAAAAACTCAATTCTTGTAGCTATTATCTTCTTTGGCTTGATAATCATGTCTTCATCGGCTAATCAGCTATCACATTCAAACAACAAAGAAAAGAAGGCGATGGTGATGAAAGAAGAAGATCCACAAGGGTTACATCTCAAAGAATGTGTCAAGTCGATCAAGAGTGTTGAAGGTTGTTTTGAAGCAATTGGTGGGATGTTCAAAGGACATTTTGGTGGAATGAGACATTCTTGTTGCAAAACGCTTAATGGTCTTTCTGATAATTGTTGGCCCGCTTTGTTTCCCGGAAAACTCTACCTACGTATCACGGTTAAACTAGCGTGTCTCTTTAGTGAAATGCATGAAGACTTGTCCCAAGATAAGTACTAGCTAGTAGTATATTACTGCAAGTACTTGTCTTTTGGAAAATAAGATGTGGTCATTGGTCAATCACGTCAATGATGTAATAATCTTCCGATGTTTATGTAGATCAATAAAAGATAAAACCATTGTTTTAGTTACTAATCTTCATATGCAGCAATTACTTGATGCTAAATCCACATACTTGCAACTAATAAACAAATTGGCACTCACAATATATGACTTATTGTTAGATAAGAAAAGAAACTCCTCTGTTCCAGAGTTAAATACAATCGAAATGCTAACAGAACTTTTTACCAACAGGGAAAAGTTTAATACTTCTGGTGCGAATTCAGATTCAAATAAGAAATTGTCTTTTGCTTAAAGTTGAGATGTGACCCATTTATAGGAGAAAGATCTAAAGTTTAACTAAAAGCTGACACATGGTTGAAGCTTTAGACATAGATTCCAACTCCTTAATCATCATCAGATCATTCTCTGTGCCCCTTGAATGCAGAGAGATTGTAGCATTCTTTAAACAACGAGCGTTTTTCAAAACGTAAACCGCAGCTTCTGTCTCTTCAATTGTTCCTGCGTAGCCTATCCATTGAAAAGTCTCGAGATGGAAGCTCAAGCATTCAGGAACAGAGCTCGGTCCAGAGACTGAACACGGTTGATCCTCGACAGTATAGTTGGGATGTGTCTGAGAAACATAAAAGGCATTGTATTAGATCAATTCAAGCTCTTAAAACAGATTACTATGAAGGAATATTGTGAGAGTTTACGTGGTTGAGCTTGAGAGATTGTAGATTAGGTATATCTTTCAACAAACTCAGGAGTAGATTCGACCGAAAGTTGTCGTAAATGTTTAATTCCAGATGAAGAAGCTGCTTGGAGATGAATCTATCATTAATGTGAAAGACCTGCAAGAAAAAATTCAAAAGTTGAAAGAAAATGCTATCTTCAAAGAAAAACAAAACCAAACTTGCGAGAGAAGAAAAACAAAACCAAACTTGCGAGAGAAGAAAGATGTTGTTACCATTGAAGGATATAAATCTAGCGAAAGATGCTCAACTGAAGTAAGAACTTTCGGAAGCTTCTCATTCTTTGACAGATTAACTTTAACACTTGCCTCCACCAACTTAGCCATATCTTCAATAAAACTGAAAACACCTACGCGATCGAAGATATTTAAGTACTTCAAAGAAGGAGCAGTAATCTCGAGTATCGCTTCATCGTCAGAATAATAGCATTGTTCTTTATTGTAGATTAATCTCTGTAGAGAAGGGACTGATATGATGAACAAAAAACGGCCCACACTGCAAAGTCTTTGGAGGAAGAGATCTTCAAGAACAGGACAAGCTGATAAAAGTTTGGAAAAAGATTCTTCATTCTTGAAACTCACACATTTGAGGTACAAACTCTTCAAGGACTGGAAACAAACCGGAGAATCAACAACATCAAGAGTAATATTGCCTTGGAGTTTCAAGACAACTAGTGTTTGGAAGACTCTCAGGTCATTTGGGAACCTGAGAGTACTGTAATAACAAGGATAATCAGTAGATTTGATTGAGAACTCAAGGAGTGTGGAACGAATGTTTGGAAATATAGAAGAATCTAAAGAATCAGATTGGTTCCTAAGTTTGAGATCTAGGGTTTTGAGAAGTGGAGCTTCATGTAAGGACAATGATCTGCCAACAAATTGGTCGAATCCAACGGAACCAATATTGGGACAAAGGTTTTCATTGTATACAAGAGTTGGCAACATCTTCCAAACAGATTTCCAACGTTTAGACAATAAACTTGTGGACATTGCATCGCTTACCGGAATTGATGAGAGTATTCGAAAAAGCAAATCGTTAGGTAATTGGCTGATCCTATCAGGATATGTAACCTCTTCGGTTCCAGATCTTACAGCTTCCATCGCTAAATCGTTAGATCTGAAGGAGGAATATTAAAACCCTAATTTTTGGCTGAAGAGTAGAGGAATAGGCTCATTAGATTAGAAGAAGGAGAGATATGAAACCCTGGTTTTTGTTAAATGTTTTTATTCTTTTTTTTTTCTTTCATAAAGATAAGTTTCTATTTATTATGAGGAATATTTCTTTCTACATATGTAATTTCATCATTGACAAAAAAATATGACACTAATTTTAGAGAAAGGTAGAATAAGAAAATTAGTGGAAAGATCTCATCTTAATTACTTATCTTTGATTTGTGTTAAAAAAATTAAAGATCTGTTTCCATTTTTATTTTATTTTTGTTGAAAAAAAGAGATCTGTTTTCTGTCAGAGATTTACATTTAATCTCTGGAAAGTTTCAACCTTAAACATTTTTTATCTTTGGTGAAAGAATATTGTAACCCTCACATGTAATAAACCTGAAGATGCCCTAACTATCCCAATGCATGAGAGACTTAAAACGCAAGGCATCTCCGACATATATCTTCTCAGAACCGATGTCAAATACAGAACAATACAGAGTAAGAAACCCAAAAAGAATCATCTAGAATATCAAAAGGCATAGCTTTTAAATCATAAACCTCCAGATATCTTTACTATGTACCTTGTGAAGAAAGTAAAACCATAACTATTAGATGCCTGCAATCCAAAACCAAATAATACATTGATCAAAACATTAGATAGATTCCATCAAATCTTTTTGATACAAGAACCTGACATGACAAAAATCATCTTAAAAAGTGGAAATGTTACAAGCTGACATTGCATCTTCAGATTCACATCAAACTTTAGTTTTGAGTGAGAGCTAAAACTTTGACCAAAAAAAAAAAAAGAGTGAGAGCTAAAACAAATTTTCTAAGAAAACTTGTTAAGTTGAATTACAAGGTGACACGAATTTGAAGCCAAAGAGATATATTTCAACTCCTTGATCATCATCAGATCATTCTCCCCACCTCGAGGACCTTCTGAATATATATAGATCGAAGCGGTTTTCAAATGAAGAGCATTTTGCAGAATGTAAACGGCGACTTCTTTCTCTTCCTCTGTTCCTTCATAGCCTTTCCATTGAAGAGTTTCAAGATGGAAGGACAAACATTCAGGGACTGAGCTCGGTGCAGAGACTGAAGGTGGTGGATCCTCGATCTCTCGGGTATGACTCAAATGTTTCTGAGAAACATAAAGGCATTTATTTTAAGCTCTTGAAACAGATTACTTAGCAGGGAAAGTGCAACATATTTAAATACCTCATGAAGCTTGAGAACTTTTAATTTAGGGGAATGTTTGAGCAAATGCAGAAGCAGATTACACGGAATTTTGTTGTACATATGTAGTTTCAAACGAAGAAAAGTCGATGAGAAATTCTACCCGCAAGAAGCGGAACCTGCACGCCACAATAAATCATATAGTTACCGAAAGCATATAAATGCCAACTTCCAAATAAAACAAGACCGAGAAGGGTTTTTAGTTTTTACCATTGAAGCATATAAATGTATTGAAAGAAACTCTACTGAGATAAGCAATTTGAGAAACTTGTCAGTTTGAAAACGATTAATGGCAACTTTTGCATCCACCAACATAGGCATATCTTCAACGAAATCAAAACAACCAGTCGGCTCTATGATCTTTAAGTACTTCAAAGAAGGAGTATTAATCTCGAAACTTGGGTCATTGCTAGGCCAATAGACAAGATCTTTAGTGATGAGTAATCTCTGTAGAGAAGGTACTGATATAGTGAAAAAAGAGCGGATGCTGTAATTTAGTGTTTCCAGGAAGAGATCTTCAAGAACAGGACAAGCCGATAAAAGTCTGCCAAAAGATACATTGCCCCAGAACCTCACACGTGCAAGATGCAAACTTTTTAGGGACTGGAAACAAACAGGAGAACCAACAACATCCAGAAAAATATTGCCTTGTAGTTTCAAGACGATGAGTGTTTGGAAAACTTTAAGGTTGTTTGGGAAACTTATATAACAGTAATTGTTATAAGAATTGATTGTGATCTCAAGGAGAGTGGAACGAATGTTTTGGAATAACAAAGAATCTATGGTATCAGATTTCTTCCTAAGTTTGAGGATTAAGGTTTTGAGAACTGGAGCTTCATGTAATTGCAAGGAACCGACACAAAATTGATCAAATCCAAGAGAACCATTGTTGGGACAAGTTTCATCATATACAAGTGTTGACATCATCTTCCAGACATGTTTCCATCGTTTAGACAATAAGCTTGTGGTCATTGCATTTCTTACCGGAATTAATGAGAGTATCTTGATGAGCAAATCGTTAGACAAGTAACTGATTCTATCAGAATTTGTAACCTCTTCGATTTCCATTAATGTCGCTGATTTCATCGCCCAATCGTTAGATCTAAAATGATAGTGAAACCCTAATTTTTTTTGGCTGAAGAGTAGAGAGAAGGTCGTCTGCTTAGAAGGAGAGATGTAAAACCCTAATTTTGGTTAAAGTCTCCCATAAAACGATTAAAACCAGAGATTGGAGAGATAAAAGAAATAAAATATACTTAATTAATAATATATAACTGATTCTATATTTATTGTTAATTTTAGTATAAAAAAGAATTTACACACTAAAATAATAAATAAGTTTATATCTGCATTTATATCTCTGTCCACAACACTACACACATGAGAGACTTATATCACAAGGCATCTCCGTCACATATGTCCACATAACCGGAACTTTAGTTCCGTGCAAGGCACATTATTGGATATATACACACACGATAAAATAAGGTTTATTTAACAATAAACATATCCTGTTTTTTCCAAACTAGACAGATGGAATTATCAGAATCTGTACGAAGCAAAAAACGTGGTAAGAAAACCACCACGAGAATGACAGAGAATATCGTATGTAGTCAAATAATTGTTTCAGAAGATGTTAACAACAAAAAATGATGTTGAAAAGAGATTAGAAAACATGTTATTTAAACACAAGCTTACATGCTTCTGAACCTCTGGCCACATTTTCTAACTCTTTCAAAATCAGATTCTTCTCTACAGATACTGAAGAGAATATCGCCATCTTTAGACAACTAGCTTTTGCTAGTATGTACTTTGCCACTTTTGTTTCTTGCTTTGTCCCCTTGTAATGTCTCCACTCGAAGATCTCTAGATGAGACGATAAAAATTTGGGAACAGAGCAGGGTTCGTTCCAGTCATCCATCGATTCATCAGTATTATATCGAACACAATGTTTCTGTGACAACAGAAGGAAACATTATAGAGATGTGTGTTAGAAGTTTTAAGACCGTTCAAAAACTGGAATCAAAAATTATGGAAAGCTTGCGTAGCTCTGTTTGAACAATACAAAGCTCTGTTTGAACTTTTGAACAATATCCATAGTCCAGACAAAACCCAATAAGACAGAAGTAAATAATCTACAAAGTTTCTCTTTTTTTCTTCTTGGACACAGAGCAACTATATAAGAAGCTTCTGATAAAAATCCAAACTCTAACAGCTTTTAAATCTTTGGTAAAGAGATAACCACATTGTAAGCTCACATGCTCTTGAACCCCTTGAAGCAATTTCCAATTCCTCAAACATCTGATGTTTCTGCACCAACTTATCCGAGTCAGGGTAAATAGTTGCAGTCTCTAGTCTCCTCGCGTTCTTCAAAATATAAACCGCCACTTCTTTCTCTACTTCTGTTCCTGCATAGTCCCTCCACTCTAAGGTTTTGAGATGGTACAACAAACATTCGGGGACACTACTCGGCTGAATCCAGCAAACCTCACGATCCTCGCACATCAAATGGTTCTGCAATCAATGGTAAAAGTGCATTAGAATTTTAAACTGGAAACCAAACATGATTGAGAAAATTTGGGTTATAGAAGAAAGTACCAGCGCAAGCTTGAGAACTTGTAGTTTTGGGGAATGTTGGAGCACACTCGTAAGGATATTCGTCCAGTCACTTTCACAGAAACATAGCTCCAAACTCACAAGCTGAGATAAAACGGTGCCAGTAGGGTAAGGATACTGCATGTAACACAACACATGCAAAAAAGAAAGCAAGCAAAAAGTTTCAGAATTTTTCGCTACCAAGAAAGATCGAAAGAGAGCAAGAAAAATTACCTCTTTAGGTAAGCATAGAGAAAGACGTTTGACACGGGTAAAAGACTGTAGAACCTTGGCTTGGCAGGACACAGATAAGAGATTTGCCTCGACAAGTTTAGGCATATTACCTATCAAGTTAAGTTGACCGAAGTAGTCCACAATGGTGAACTGCTTCAAACAATGGTAATGTACCACAAACAAATCATTCTCAGTCTCCAAGTCTTGCAATGTATTCCTAATGGAGAAACTCTCAAGGGAAGGCACATTAATAGTAAAAGTCGCCACATTGTCATCATGACAAGTTTCTACAACCAAATCTTCAAGAACAGGGGAATTTGATATAAGCCTAACGAAAGATTCTTCATCTACATACTTCACAAACAAAAGGCGCAACGTCTTGAGGGATTGAAAGCTAATCTGAGAAGGAACTTCCAAAAAAATCACCTTTTTGAGTTCTAAAGTCTCAAGTGTTTCACATCTAAATAGCTTACTCGGCAATCTTATAAGCCCATATTCATAACAAAAACCTATTGTCAGATCACGCACAAAACGATCAATTGCAATTCTAACCCATAAATCAATCTCGGAAGCGCTACATCCCGAAGCACGGTTGAGATGAAAACATTCTAGAACCGGCGCCTTATGCAATAACAAAGTCCCATAAACAAACTGTGACATATTTATGCAATGATTCTCATTAGTCTTTGGAGTCTCATCCTCATCTTCCCTCTCCTCTGGGTAATCACCAAAGATAAGTCTTGGCACCAATGTCCAAAGAGACTTCCATCGTTTAGACAAAATGCTCATGGTCACAGCATCTCTTGTTTCGACTAATGACAGTATCTTGATGAGCAAATCATCAGACAATTGACTTATCCTGTCCATATAATAATAAGCACAAAGAACTCCAAAAGCTTATGTTTTTTCAACTTTTCACTTGTCAATTCCCAAAATCTCGAAATCAAACACGAAAAGATGACGACTTTTCGATCTGACTATAACTGGAAACAACAAGAACACCAAAAGAATTGTGAATTTTCAAGATTGATTTCGAGATTAAACTAAAGGTCTACGAAACCAAAAGAAGTAAAATTAAAGCTGAGAATCGAGACATACCTAAGTGACGATTCCAGTTCCACTCTCACATCAGTTCGTCATTTGAGAATTGCGATAAACCCTAAAAATCCTGAGTTGGCTTTACCCTCCAATGTCTTTAAACGAAAGCGGCAAAAATTGGATCAATCTCATCAACTAGTGGGCTAATGGAAAAATTTAGACTTGCCAATTAAGAGCCCCAACTTTTGTTGATGTTGGTGTTTAAAGTTTCTATCTTTTTTACTCTTTTACCAAAGATAGTGACAGATTTGTTAATAACAAAAACTGAACAATTACAAGGCTCAAGGCGTCAAGAACCAGATTACCTTGCTATACTTTATTGGGTACAAGATGATATAAGAAGCTATAAGCTATAACAAAATTATGATATAAATCCACATTAAAACTAGTTAATTGGACAGTTTAACACTTGGTAAGATTAATTTTCATCCCATTGTAAGCTCACATGCTCTTGAATCCCTTGACGCAATTTCCAATTCTTCAAACATACGGTGTTTGCGCACCAACTTGACTGAGTCAGGGTAGATAGTTGCAGTCACTAATTGTTTCGCGTTCTTCAAAATATACATTGCCACTTCTTTCTCTACTTGTGTTCCTTTGTAGTCTCTCCACTCAAAAGTTTTGAGATGGAACAACAAACATTCAGGAACACGCTCGGGCTGGATCCAACAAACTTTACGAACGATAGGTAGACAATGGTTCTGGTTCTGCGATCAATGCATTACACTGTTAAACCGGAAACCAAATATGACTGATAAATTTGCACTCTTTGGACAGGGAAAAAAGTACCAGCTCAAGCTTGAGAACTTGTAGTTTAGGGGCATGCTGGAGAACACTCACAAGCATATTCGTCCAGTTATTTTCACAGGAACATAGCTCCAAACGCACAAGCTGGAATAAAACGGTACCAGTAGGATACTGAGCCTGCATATTAAGCAAAGGAAACAATGTACTTTTTTTTCAGAGTAGCTACTATTTTATCAAGTTCAGAACTTCCAATCGTGAATAAGATGTTGGATTTATTCGTTTAGAACAATATCGAAAATATGTTGAGATCAACAAATTACCTCTCCATCTAAGCATATATAAAGACGCTTGACAAAGGTAAAAGATTCCAGAACCTTGGCACGACGGCACACATATTGAAGATTTGCCTCGACAAGTTTGGGCATGTTACCTATCAGATTAAGTTCACCAAAGTAGTACACAATGTTCAACTGCTCCAAACAATGGGAATGTATCACAAACACTTCATCAACACGCGGGAACTCTCGTAATGTATTCGCAATGGATAAACTTTGTAGGGAAGCCACATTAACAGTGAATGTCACCACATTGTCCTTTTCACAAATTTCCACAACCAAATCTTCAAGAACGGGGCAATTTGATATCAGCCTAGAGAAAGATTCCTCATCTGAGTACTTCACAGACAAAAGGCGAAACTTCTTGAGGGATCGAAAGCTAAACCGAGAAGGAACTTCCAAAACAATCACCCTGTTGAATTCCAAAGTCTCAATTGTTTCACATCTAAACAACCTACTTGGGAGCCTAACAGCGCCATGATCATAATAAAAACTAATCTTCAGATCACGAACAAAACGATCAACTGCGATTCTAACCCATAAACCAATCTCCGAAGCGCTACATTCTGAAGCAATGTTGAGATGAAAACATTCTAGAACCGCTGCCTTATGTAACAGCAACGTCCCGGAAACAAACTGCGCCAAATTTCTTGGATGATTCTCATTATTCTCTTCATCATCATAATCATCAAAGATAAGTCTTGGCACCAATGTCCAAAGAGACATCCATCGTTTAGACACAACGCTCATGGCCACAACATCTTTGGTTGGGACTAATGACAATATCTTGATGAGCAAATCATCTGATAATTGACTAATCTTGTCCATAACTCTAAAGCTTGATTTTTTAGCGGAATCTCGAACTCAAAGACGAAAAGATTGAGACTTTTCCACTTGAATTTAACCTGGAACAACAAGAATACGAAATAGTTGTGAAATTTCAAAAGGGTATCCTCACATACGAACAAGTAGAGAGTTCACAGTCACCGTCACCGTCACATACCCCTTTGTTCGTAATTGGAGATTAAACCTAAATCCTCAAATTGATTTCTCTCCAATGTTTAATTAAACCGAACCAGGAGCGAACCGGATATAGATCATTCCGCGCTAACCGGATATCAAACCCATTATTTTGTTTTTTTTTTCACTTTTTGGGTCAAAGATATGTATTATGAAGTAAATACTAAAAATATTTAATTACGAAATTTACTAAATAAAAACAACCAATCAAGAAACATAGTAATTTATGATAAACTAATTTGTATTTGAGAAATTTCAATATCTTTCGAAGAAAATTCAAAGGCTTACATCTAGTAAAACAACAAAAGACATAAAAATTCAAACTTAAAAAGCAGAAAAATAGTAATTCATGGTTCTGAAGATTCCATATCAAAGGACTTGATGAGCATTCCCATAGTATCGGTTAATGCACGGTGACTGCAAAAACAAAAACAAAACCAAAACCAAAACTAAGATGATTTACATATTCAGGTTTCTTATATGTTCTTTACTAAAAAACAGTAATAAACTAATTTGAGAAGGCGTTTTTTGTTTTGTTTCTTACCGTCTTGAATCTAGGGACGTCTGGTGAAAGCTGAGGGTAAAATTTGTAGAACTTGATGTTTCGAAAGGCTTCCTTAGTTTCTTCACTCATTTCTTCTATCATTTTCAATCGAGCATCTCTTGCCTGTAAGAATAATACAGTATTTAGCAAACAGTATGTAGCTAATAAGCTTACATATAGTTTCTCGGTCGGGTTACATTTTTTCACCTTTCGTTTAGCTTTCATTACTACTTGAGCACGCGCTATGACAAATTTCTGAGAAAAATGGTAATTAGAGAATAGTCAAGCGTTTTGAACTGACAATTTGTGTTATAGCTCAAACTTACATTGAATTCTCTCTTTTGTTACACGGATAATTTTCCCTCTTCAATCAGTCTATCAACAAAGTCCTGATATAGATGCACAAAAAGCCATCTCAACATCATCATACCAACAACATCAACATTACAAGTTTTTTGGTTAAAGAAAAAGCCAAATACATACCTCAAGTTTTTCAAACGTCCAGTTAAAATCACATACAACCTGCACAAACAGAACAATATGACCCTATCAAACCATTTCATGTGGCACAACATTCATTGCATGCCAGATAAAAACTTACCGGTGGTTCAGAGGGGAATGATATTTTAACCATAGTTCTCTGTTCAATTTCAGCATCCTCAAATGGTTGATAGAAATCTGCAAAGCAATAAAAGAAGAGGTTGTATTAGATTTTGTTATTGCATACATAAATGGTTATTACTTATTACTCAGGAAATTTTAACTAAAACTTACAAGGAAGGCAATAGTGGAACTTCTTAGCATCATCTTCATTCATTTTTCTGAAAGCATCTCTGCAGATAATGTACAAAGCTAAATTCAGTACACCAGAACAATTTGTATAAATACTCTGTATCAAGTAGCACATACTTCGATGCCATGTTCGATGTTTTAGTTTCAAATATTATATGCAATGTAAACTCTAAAACCCTTCATAGCAAGTCATCTGACATATGTTTATTTTGTGAGTTTGAAACCTTCTTACCCAACTGAAAGGTTTTGAATTTTGACCAGTCAACCCAATCGGTTTAACGAGTAACCCCAATTATTCGGAATTTAACCGGCCAATGAGTTCATGACACAAGCCACTGGATTCAATTCAAAATTAAATGTACAAATCTCAACACTTTACTTGAATCTTTGTCTCATTAACAAACTTTTACATATACAAAAAAGCAAAACTCATTTAAGAGAAAAAAGCTGTAATAGTAACCCTAAATAGTAAATAGTGTACAAATTCCATAAAAAGAAATTTCCTTGTGAAGCTTCTTCTAGATTGGATTCATGACAACGTCTCCTTCTAACATCCGCAACACCTTCATTTGAGAAGACACAAATGATCCAGAGATAAAAAGAAAAGTTAACATTCGAAAAATTCGATTATAAGTTTTTAACTTGTAAGTGTTTTTAAAAGAGCTATGGGCAGCAAACCTGAGACATTCGTGGCCTCGAGTTAGGGTCACGGCGAATGCAGAGGTAAGCACATAGCGCCATACAATAAACTTCTTGCTCACAGTAGCAATTCATTAGACGCGGATCAAGAAGTTCGTTAATGGCTTGTTTCTGCAACAATGGTCTTGCCTGCAGATTAAAAATACAAAATGTTTCTTCTTTGTAAGCAAGCATTCAGAGCTTTAAAGACTCAAACTTTGATATAGAGTTGTTTTTGGTTTTACCCATTCGGTGAGACATTGTTGACCTTTAGGACGTTTTATGTCCATAGCTTTTCTTCCTGTGATAAGCTCAACTAAGACTACCCCAAAAGAGTAAACATCTGCTTTCTCTGTAATCTGTCCACTTTGTGCGTATTCAGGTGCCAAGTACCTGAAGTAAAACAGGACACATCTTAGTTATTGTGTGTACAAGTAAATCAAGAAGAAGTTTCTCTCAAGATCATGGCATTAGATTACCCGAAAGTTCCAATCACTCGGGTTTCCACTCCTTTATCTCCTTCTGGTTGCCATCTCGCTAGCCCGAAATCTCCAACCTAGAATGTTAAAAAGTTTCAAAGCTTAGCATAAACCCGAAAGACACAGAGAGAGCTTGAGCAAAGTTTTATCATTCTTTTTACCAAAGGCTCAAAATCATGAGTGAGGAGAATATTGTTAGGACGCATATCCCTATGCACGATGCAACCGACTCTGCATTCTTCATGAAGGTATCTCAACCCACGAGCTGCTCCTACCGCAATCTTTTGTCGTGCTGACCATCCCAGTGGCTCTCTCCCCATACCTATGAAACTTTTCTATTAATAACAATTTTTCAGAAAGAAAAAAACACAAGAATGTTCTTCTTTGTATACCAAGAGTAGAAACTTTACCATAAAGATGAGAATGCAATGATCCATTGCAGATATACTCGTAAACGAGTAATCTTTTCCCATCCTCCACGCATAGTCCAATGAGCATAACAACATTCCGATGTTGAGCACAGCTCAAGACTTCAACTTCAGAGCAAAATTCTCGGTCACCTTGTGTACTAGCAATCTTATATTGTTTGACAGCAATAATTTGACCATCTGGTAAAGTTCCTAGGTGAACCGAACCAAACCCACCTTCAGCCAAGAAACTCCCTTTCGAAAAACCTTTTGTTGCGGTCTCCAATTCGCCATAAGTGAACCATCTTGGAGGGTTTCCGAATTTAGGTGCCTTGTGTTGACATATGGTACATAGTGGAGGAGGTCCAGGAGCTGGCTTTCTGGATAAAGAAACCACTTCCCTCACGCTTTTGTTTAAGCATGTATCAGAATTACGGATTTCCTTTCCTGGTTCAGGTTCTTTCTTCGATAAAGCGAGCCTAAGAACCGAAAATCTTGATTTCCTCGGAGTTTCGGTATGAGCTTTCGATAAATCCCCACTAGGACTCAGCATATCAGCTGTTGTCACTGGATGAGAAGATGAAGAGGCCATTGATAAAGGACTCCACTTTTCCCCATCCGAGTCAGAATCAGATTCAAAGAAACTCTTGTTTCCATCATTAACCCACAAATTCTCTTTCTTGAGACCCTCAAAGATTCGAGAAGCTAAAAACGGTGAGGCTCCAGCATCAGAGCTAGATATTGATGAAGTCCCAATATCAGTATGTGAAGAAACTTCTTGGTCTGGACTGCTAGCAGGAGTCACAAACGGTTCCCTCAGCTTTTTTCCAGTTCTTGAGCTTCTCCGAGACTCGACAGACTTTGACGCTAACCTTGATATAGCTTCTGGATGCTCTGTATCTGCATTTTTCACCAAATTGAGACGAAGAACCTTTGGCTGTGACTTCTTGATTACAACAAGATTGCACTCCAATTTCTCAATACAGCATTTTTTCTCATACTTCAGTCCCCTGTTTAAGAATTATCAGAAGGTCAAGAATCACTAAAATGACTAAAATGCAAAATCACAAAAGCTGTTTCGAAAACTAAGCATTTGCAACAAACATATATGTAGTGTTACCTGTCTAAAATCACCCAATTTGAGTTGGATTTCTTGGCTTCAGCAGCAATAACTCCTTCAGGTGAAGCAAAAACAATTTTGATTCTGACATTTATCTGCATTATTTAAGCAAATGAAAACTCTTTATGATCCCATTTACTAACAAAGATGTCTCTTTTAAAATCTACATGAATAAGAGTGAGTTTCTCTACCTTCTCTGCATCATAAACATTGTGTAACTGAAACATCATCTGAGAACAAGACTCATGAATATCATCTTTCCTATCTGAATTCGTTCCAGCAAGAAATCTTCCATAACCTGAAGCACAGTCACTGGTAAACCTCGAAAACCCCCAAATCCTTTTACCTGAAAAAAACAAGACAAAAAGATGAAATCTTTACACATTCTTCTCCTTAAACATCAGACAAAACCAGCGCAGAGCTCATTGATTGTTTACATAACTAAGAAGAACAGTCGAAGATCTCAAGTTCAGCACCAAAAGAGACAAAATTTATCACCACTCAACACAAAGAAGTTGCCAAAACAATTGACAAAGAAGGGAAGAGAAAAAAGATGATTTACTTGTGTAATTAGAAGGAACAACAACAAGAAGCCTAATTCGATCTCCAGGTTGAACAACATGAGTTAAAGTCCATAAAAGACCTGCTTTTGGTATCTCCTTTGAAGCTCTAACAGCAACCATTACTTTCTTCCCCACTACAACACCTCTCTCTTTGAAACCCTTCTGCTTCATTCTCTAAGAATAAGAAAATCACAAACCCAGAAATTGAAATAACTTCTTCTTCAACTTTTAACACTTCACTCAATCTAAACCCATTTTCTGAAATGAGAAAGTGGAAGTATCACGCAATCCAAGATGCTTTCTCAAGTGACCCTAGAAGCTAAAAGAAATATAAAAAAAAAAAAAAAAAGTTGAGAAATTTACGCGTGTGTGAGTGTGTGTGAGATTCAATGTCTCTGAAACTATTTTTTTATCTGAGAGACACAAGAACAGATGCACAAAACACAACAGCACAAGGACCTATAGTGTACTGTACTCTCTCTCTCTCTCTCTTAGACCATCTGCATTGGGGGATCACCCCCCTGATCTAAGCATTATTTAAATCCAAAAAAATGGGTTAATGGGCTTAAGATCAGGAACTGGGCTCTTGACCTGGATCTGTTCTTGTGGGTGTTGCGGGGTGACGTGGCATTTGGGCATTGGTTGGAATATTCAACATATTTGGAATAAATTTGGATAATAAACTATTTATTAATTAGATAAAATGTTTTTGTGCTTTTATTAAGTAATATGTTTGTTTGTTTATTGTTATTTATATTTTTAATGTTTTTTTCATAAATATTTAGTATTGTATTTTCACTTTTATTTTCAGTTTTTCATAAATTTGGCATTTGCAATTTATATGTTATTTTTAAATGTTTTAATAATTGTAAAATCTTAATTTAATTTAGATTATTATATTATTAAGTCTTAAGATCTTACACATGTTCTCCCACTAATCAAATTCTAAACAAAAGATCTAAACACATGATCTTATATTATTTTAACATTATATTCTCTATAAGAACACCCTCACATGATCCCCCATTGATGATGCCCTTAATAATCAATCCCTAGATCTCTCTTTCTTGCTGAGAAATTTCAAAGCTTTGGTTAGGTTTTGAAGACTTTAAGCTCCACGAAAATGGTGTGAGCATTGCTTTGCTGTAGAAAACAAGAAAAACTTGCTCATATTTTGTGAAGTGGGGCCAAAAAGCTGATGAAGTAAGTCAGGTTTTGGATTTTCAACTACTAATTTCTTCGACAAAATCAGAGGAATTTGGTAGAAGATAAAAGCAAAGGTCCAAACAATTAAAATAAGAAGTATTTTGGATTTGTAGCTTTGTTTGAAGGAAGAGACAATGGTGTGTTATTATTATTATATGATTGGAGTTTCTTTCTTCTTCCTCTTCTCTGTCTCTGTATTTTTTTGTATTTTAAATAAATTCCAAGAATAAAGAAATATTCACAAAGTACTCTGCTTTATTCTAAAGAGAGCAAAAAGAAGCCAAGAGAGTTGTGTCAAAGGATGATACTTAATTCCTTATCACACTTTTTTTTTTTTTGATTTGTTTTTTTAGAATTTATTAGTGAAAAAATATTAATAAGACCGTTTTCTTTCTTCATGGACAAGTTATGGCCAACTTTCTTCTTTTATGAGGACAAAAGAACCATTATAGAATCGGTTCTCATAATTCATTCAAAAAAAGAAGAGGAAAAAAATTAGAATGATATAATTAAGGAGTTGAACGTTGCATGCTTTTCATGTTGCTTTTTATTTATTTCAGTGGAGAAAGTGAAAACAAAAAAACAAAAGTTGAGTAAAGATGATTTGTACTTTATTAAAGCATGAAAGGTGCTCCAATACATCAAAGTTTAGTGATGCGATCGAATATATCTTATGTTATCTTTGAAATTGATCAAATTTTAAGATCTTATGATTTAGTAAATATATTCCGTTACTAAAGTGAAAAAAGGATGAAAACAACAGTTTGGATTTAATGGCAGCATGAAAGTGCACTAATCAGTTTTTGTCTTTTGAGTTTAAGCTCATAATTCGAGCTCTTTAGAGTTTTTATATTAGTTTCGACTGTTATCAGGGTGTTAATTATAAGTTCTACTTTTTTTTTATATTACCTTTTTTTACCGCGGGTCCTTAGATTATAGGGATGTATAGGTGAGCCGCTTGTCGACCTTCTATAGAAACACATTGCTTATAGCTTCAACGTGGTTAGCATCCTTAGGGCAAGTCATCAAAACAAGTATATCTAATGAGTGATGAGTTAAGAAAATGATCACATTGTACTGTTTTGGTTGTGTGCACATATCGCATCACATTACTAATTAGCTTTTCCTGAGATGTTGTGGGACATTAGTTGTCCCTATAGATATTGATTCGAGAACTTCACAATTCGGTTGGTAAAATACACGATAAACAAGATTTACCTCCAACAACAAGAATTAAATTTGTTTTGCTATAAAACATGGCAAATGTTAATTTGATAAGTATGTGTCTCTTAAAAATACTTTTTTTAAAAAATGTTATTGTACTCATATGTTGTTAATATTCATTTTATTCTAAAATACTGATGATTAACAAAGGATAGACAAGATTGGTTGAAAATGAATAATAACATGACAAATTTTGGGTTCTCATCAATAATTATTAATTTTAAAAAATAACTATTAATTTTGTTTGGTGATAACATTTGCCAAATCAAGTAAAAGTGTAATAAAAATCCGAAAGATAGAAGAAAATTTGACCAATTGAAAAGTTAAGTATTCACATTAAGAATGTAGATTCCCTTATGCTAATTACGGTTATCAACATTATTGACTAATGTAGATTAAAAAATTCCAACGGTAACTAATCCATAAACCGTACAGAAGAAGCTTCACCGTTCCAACGGTAACTTAAAAAACTTTCCCCGTCTGACATAATAAAACAAAAATCGTCCCCTTTTGGATGGATCATTACATATAAACATCCATTTTTGGAGGGGAGAGATATTTTTCTTCATCTTTATCCGTTGTCTTTAAATTAACGAGCACTGAGAAAGAAAGAACAAGTCCGCTTTAACTTAACGGTCACACTATATCATCGGTTTTATCGAAATGGAATTCGGCGACGGCGTTTCCTTTGCCGTCTTCCCAACTGTCTTCAAGAGAGAAGACTATAAGCGGACTAAACACGACACCGTTTTCTCAAAGTGGCAGGTCCTCTCTCTCTCTTTCTCCATTTCTCCATTTCTCTGAAACCCATTTGGGGATTCTCAGATTTTCAGTTGAATCGAGAAATCTGAACTTCAATTTCCTGAAATTTGGTGTAAAGATCCAATTTTTATAATCTATGAAATAAAGTTAAGATTTGTGGAATTGGTAGAAGAAGTCTTCATTTTCTCTGGATATCTGTTAGAATTGGTCACTAGCTCATACATCTATCTAATTAGCCTAATTCTGTTTCATTGATTACATTGCTACTAGCAGTGGTTGGTTTGATCTTTGTCTTATCTCTATGCGCTCTGATTGTGTTAAGTTTGATGCTACACTCATACTTGCACACACAGGTTTTGATAGGATCAAACGATTGGGAGGATTTCCAAAATGGAAAAGATGGTGTTGGTAGATACAGAGTTCAGAACTTACCCCGCAAATCTTGCCCCGGTCTGTATGAGCTTGGTGTAGCGGTCATCGGTCAAGAACAAGGTCGAAAGCTTGAATCTGATGATGTTCTTGCTGCATATCTAGGACAAGCTGAAAGTGTTAGGTCTAGACTTCAGCGTTATGGAAGATCTGGTGCTCATTTGCGCAATGTTAACAACCTTAACGACTGTGTAACCATTGAGTCTCCTGTTAAGAAGGCGGTTACCGGTGGTATATTTGAGGACATATTCTCGAAAGGAGGCTCCATTTTATATAGATGGGCTCCGGTCAGTAAATAAGTTCAATGTCTTCTTATCTTCTATATTGGTCTGCTAGGTATACAAGTTTCATTGCTTTAATGTGATTTTCTCAGATGAGATCTAAGAGGGAAGCTGAGGCAACAGAAGGGATGCTTTTGAGCACATTTGACTATGCTTGGAACAAAGGAAGTAACGGGGAGCGACGGCAGCTTGATTTGCTTAAGAAGCTCGGTGATCGCGAGTTTATGAACAAGAGAAAGTCCGGTATATCGCGAATGCTGTTTCCTTTTCTTCGAAACCAAGTTGGTATCAGAATCAAAGGAGAGAAGCATGTGCTTAAAGAAGAGAGAAAGCTAAGCTGTGATGTTGATGAAGAGAAGAGTAATAATTTCCTCACTTCAATACTCAAGCTCACTCGGTCTAGGCCTCAACCGGTTTCAGACAGATTTGAAGAGGTTGATGGTTCTTGTTCTGATTCTGTTTGTGGAGTCTTACTTGAAAATGGAGGTTGTTGCAATAGAAGTCCTGTCAAAGGAAGAAAGAGATGCATAGATCACAAAGGGCAGAGAGTTTGCCGTGTTTCACCCGAAAAACAGACACCTCCACAACCCGAGATTTTCAGCGGACAAGATCATCACAATCACAAAGACTCTGATGGCATGTGTGGAGTGATCTTGCCTGACATGGAACCTTGCAATAAGAAACCTGTTCCTGGAAGAAAACGATGTGAGGATCATAAAGGCATGAGGATCAATGCTTTTCTCTTTCTTCTTAACCAGACAGATCGTGAGAAAACCGTGAGAGCCGAGATATCTAATCCCAAATCGCATACCGAGTCAAGGGAAGAAGAAGCTTCGACTCGCTTCTGTGAAGCTACAACAAAGAATGGGTTACCTTGCACAAGAAGTTCTCCTAAAGGAAGCAAAAGGTGTTGGCAACATAAGGAGAAAACTTCCAGCGATACTTCGCCGGTATATTTTCAGCCAGAGGCCGCGAAAATCGTAGCTTGTGGAGTTAAGTTATGCAATGGATTGATCTGTGAGAGATCTCCGGTAAAAGGACGTAAGAGATGTGAAGAGCATAAGGGAATGAGAATCACCTAAGTCCTAACCTCTTCATCACTTGTTTAAGTTCTTTGTCACCTAACCGGAATTGTTTGTACCAAACCGTTTTGGTTTCTGTATTGGTTTGCCGAAGCAATCATCTGTACCGGATGACTCACCAATTCATTTTACATTTCATTAAAATCAGTTTTGCATTACATTTTTGAAATGAATGTCTTGTATTTTTGTTTTTAATGATTGACTTTAGATGTTTTAAACCTGATATACATGAACCCGCCCATGCCTCCACTTTGTTACTTGTCCAGGACGCGAGAAACTGTAAATGACCCACTTCTTTTTCAACTTCCCCTCACTTCTACCATAAATCTGTCGATCATCACAGAACAGAATTGCCTTCTTTCATTATTGTTCTGTTTTATTTTGTTTGACAATGTCGTTTTTTCTATTATCGAAGATGGCGAAGTTGAAGCTTAACTATATACGACACACAATCAGTATCATGCAAAAAAGCACAACCACTATGCCGGTCATAAGTCAACTCTTGAACAATAGGTCTCATCTTATCATCTCATCTATTCACAAATGTTGGTACATTTTTTATTCTCTATACATCTTTTAAGGCTTTCACTTAATGGATCACCAGGTTGATCGGAATAGAATTCAGTTCGGTTGCCGTCGTCCCCACTATGTACAAGAGAGAAGACTACAAGCGGACTAAATACGACGCCATTTTCTCCGATTGGAAGGTCCTCCCTCTCTCTCTCTCTCTTACTCTTAATATTGCTACTGTTGTATTGACCTTAGTCTTATGTCTTATGCTCATTATGAAAGATGAGCTTTTCCTAAGCCAATTCCTCCAAAGTCACTGATTGCGTGTTGTTTGGTCCTAAACTTACACAGATTTTTATAAGACCCAATGATTGGAAAGATTTCAATAATGGGAAAGAAGGTGTCATCCGTAGATACAGACATGAGGACTTACCTCCTAAATGTTTTACGGGTCTGTATGAGCTCGCTGTAGCAGTCATTGGTCAAGACCTAGGCCAAAAGTTTGATCCTGATAATGTTGTTCCTATATACCTAGGAGAAAGTGTAGACGTGAGATCAAGACTCCAGAACTATGGAAGATGCGGTGGTCATTTGCCCGCAAGTTTATTTGAAGACATATCCTTGAATGGATTCAACATTTTCTTCAGATATGCTCTGGTATTATGTCTTATTATCTTCTTCTTTTTTTTACTTCAGCAAATGCAAAGTATACAACTTTGATCCTGATGCAGCGAGATATTTGGAATATTTCCAAATATATATTATTATTATCATATTTTAATTAATTAATAATTATTGTTCTAAAATATTCCTATGTTTTAGGGTTTTCGGGTTTTATTATAAATAGCCTTTTTAGGCCTCCTATTGTATTCGGTTGTTTTTGATTAATAAATTTAAGAGCTTTTGATAAGCACTGAGAAGAGTATTCTCAAACGAAGTCTTTGAAATCTTTGTTTATCGTGAATCCATTGATCTCCGATAAAAATAGAATTCCGAGCTACGATTGTTCTGCTTGAGATCCATTGATACTCAAGATTACTTTCGTAATCTATCCCTATAAGCTTCCGCTACGTCAGATCCTAACTCATATGATTGTTTCTCTGCTTTACTGTGATTTATCAGATGAGATCTAAGTGGGAAGCTGCTGCAATAGAAAGGATGATTTTGAGTACAATCGATTATCCGTGGAACACACGTTATAACGGGGAACAACGCCAGCTTGAATTACTTGAGAAGCTCGGTGATCGCAAGTTTATGAGCAAGAGAAAGTCACAAGTGCTTGTTCCTTTTCTTCTAGACCAAGTTGTTACCAGAATCAAAGAAGAGAAGAGTAATAATAATTTCCTCGCTTCAATACTCAAACTGATGAGACCATTTGGTTAACCGGAGTAAACCAACATCGACTAGGTCAAAGATTTGGCTTTTGTTTCTCCTAAATTTATGAGATTGTATCCTCTTTCACGTTTCAAATTTGTAGTGTTGGACCTGTTGGTAATTAAATTTGTAAAGTTTCTGTTTGTGTATTTAAAGGCACAAAATTCTTAACCGAAATGTTTGTACCAAACCGGTTTGGTTTCGATATTGGTTTGCCGAACCAGTGACGTAGTCTCTTCAAACAGTGAAAAAGTTTGGTAAGACCTGTCGGCAGAATCACCACCGTCGATTATCGGAAAGATGAATCTAATCTAACGGTTATCCATAAAGCATAAAACTGACGGCTCTGATTTATTTTCTAAAAATCACGTTAATCACACACCACGTGGACTATCATTATCTTTAATCTACTGATTTAAAAATTGAAATTTCCGCACGATTAAATTAAAAAGCCTCAAAGATTGAAAAATTTATAGGTAGGAGGAGGAGATAGGAATCGGAATCTTATCGCCGTCGTTAAGATGCCACCGGCCGGAGAACTCCGACATCAATCTCCATCGAAAGATAAACAATCTTCCGATACTCAATCCACCGAAGCAGCAGCAGCGGCAGCAGCAGCGATATCTGCGGCAGCTGCAGATGCAGAAGCTGCCGGATTATGGACACAGATCAAAGCGGAAGCTCGCCGTGACGCTGAGGCGGAGCCGGCGTTAGCTAGCTATCTGTATTCGACGATTCTTTCTCATTCGTCTCTTGAACGATCTATATCGTTTCATTTAGGAAACAAGCTTTGTTCCTCAACGCTTTTATCCACACTTTTATACGATCTGTTCTTAAACACTTTCTCCTCCGATCCTTCTCTCCGTAACGCCACCGTCGCAGATCTACGCGCTGCTCGTGTTCGTGATCCTGCTTGTATCTCGTTCTCTCATTGCCTTCTCAATTACAAAGGCTTCTTAGCTATTCAGGTGAAATCTCCATCATTTTGATTTTGATTCCACAATTCGTAATGATTTTTCTGATTCCACAATTCTATATCTTGCGATTTGATTCATGAACATTTTTAGTTGAATCTGCATCATTTGATTTTGTTTTCGAGATTTTGATTTGTGAATATTGTTTTTGGTTAATCATGTGAATGTTGTTACATCATGATTTTGGTTTGTTTTCAGTAGTTAATTTGGTTTTGTTGAATTTGAATCAGGCGCATCGTGTTTCACACAAGCTATGGACACAATCACGGAAGCCATTAGCTTTAGCTCTGCACTCAAGAATATCCGATGTATTCGCGGTGGATATTCATCCAGCGGCGAAGATCGGAAAAGGGATACTTCTCGACCACGCTACCGGAGTTGTTATTGGAGAAACAGCTGTGATTGGGAACAATGTTTCAATCCTCCACCATGTGACACTCGGTGGAACCGGTAAAGCTTGTGGAGATAGACATCCGAAGATTGGTGACGGTTGTTTGATTGGAGCTGGAGCGACTATTCTTGGAAATGTGAAGATTGGAGCTGGAGCTAAAGTAGGTGCTGGTTCTGTTGTGCTGATCGATGTGCCTTGTCGAGCTACGGCGGTTGGGAATCCGGCAAGACTTGTTGGAGGAAAAGAGAAGCCGACGATTCATGATGAGGAATGTCCCGGAGAATCGATGGATCATACTTCATTCATTTCGGAATGGTCAGATTACATCATATAAAGTTATTATTATCATTGTTTCTGTGTTTTTGAAAGTGAAAACCTGTTGACCATTCGCTTGTAGAGAGCTGAGGTGAGTAGTTGGATGAAATGTCGGAGTGAGCTTTGTTGTACTATTTACTACAATTTACAAAACATCATAGGATGATTAATACAAGAAATGGCCTTAATTTGATTTCAATCATTAGTTATCAAAGAGTTTTACACCTCTTCTACTTCGGATTTGGGTTTTCGGGTTTGGCTTGGATTTACACTTGTCTGCATCCATTTTAAGGGCTCGGCATAGATAGAAGGAGCATTGGACTTGTTCAGACTAACCCAAGCATTCTTCGCCTTTACCCCGGTTCATGAGGGACTATGTTTTCCTCAACCACAACTATCCTTATGCGTATCTAATATCGATATATAACTTACGGCCTCTGCGAAGAAGGATTGGTCTCCATTTCCATTTACAATTCAGTTAAGATTTCTCTTTGCTGTCTTAAGTTGAAGATAAATCTCACACTAAATATCAATATTCAGCAAGAATCAGATTCTTATTAGGTGAAGTCAATGTGCTTGTAAGACCAATTCTTGAAGACCAACTAGTGAATCCAACTAAAAAACTCTCAATTCTTGAAGAGAACCAAAAAAATGCAAAATGAATTTATTACTTGTGCATCTGCAGAGTTCATCACAAAACAATTGTTACAATGTCACAACAACAGAACATTTTACATATGTATAAAAAAATGAAATAATAAACAACATTTCGTGGCTTCTTAACAAGAGAACTGTCGTGTCGGCTGACTACAAAAGAATGTGTTATATAAGGATCGCTTGAATTTCTCTTCTTCTTCTTCTTCTTCTCAAATCTCCCTAGTGATTGTTCTATATCTACAATAGCCCTAAGATTTCTCCTCAGCAAAATTAGAACCAATGAATCAGTAATGTGCACTCACTTAAGCCGCCGAAATTCGGGTTTTGATAGGCTTAAGCTTTAATCCCATGCTTTCAGGAGAGAGAAGCTCAGGTGAAATACAAGAAGGGCTAAGAGGACTTCTAGGGCTCTCTGTGAAAAGAGATGGTCTATATAATCCATAACCCATCAAGAAATATTCCATTGGGATCAACATTGCATGTGGTTGCTCCTCTGTTACCATTGAACCACAAGCCTGAACCTGAAAATATCCCAAGGAAACATCGATTAGTTACCAAGAAAACCAAAGATGTTTTCGTATGTAAAGCTGAGAATTTGGTTTCTCAAACCTCAACCAAAGCACAGTATCCTCTATCCAAAGTTGCTGCCATGTGAACAGCTTCTGAGTAGAAGGGAGATTGATCTCCGATGAAGATAAGTGTCCTGCATTTTAGTTTCTTCAATCCACTTGAGATGTCAGGTCTCCTGCAAGAGCAAATGTTTGGTTTCCATAAAGTTAAGAAAGGCGAGATTTTGACACCATGGCATGAATGAATGCTGTTTAGATAAAGGATTTCGAGGTGTTTGTTGTGTTACCGATCAATGGCGTCAAGAAACCGCATAACGTTTACGCTTTGCCTTTCATCAAGCAGCTGAGACAATTACCAAAAGTGAAAGATGTCAATCACTGATATAGAGAGATTTTTCTGTTGAAAAACGAGAGTTAAACACTGACTCTTCTGCAAGCTTGTGCTATATCTGACTCTGGAATCTCAACGTTACCACGGACTTCCTGTAGCAAGCAGTTGCAACCGGTTTAAATAAGAGAAGTCTGGAAATGCAACAAGTGAAGAGAGAAATGGTAACTGCAGTGAACACACCTTACTAAAATATCTCTGAAGCAAAAATTCCTTTACCACTCCACACATTCCATAGTAATATAACAAGTTTGAGATAACCTTGTTGTAAAACCATTCAGACCAAGACGGCGCCTTGCATAACGGTGAGACAAGAATCAAACCGAGAACCCGTTCTCTATGTTTCATCTGAAAAGTTTTAAAACATAGAACAGATAATAAACACAATATTCGTCTGAAGCAATGGACAGTGAAAAGAGAAAAACAAACACGAACATACCGCGAATAAGGTGAGGATATAAGCACCTGCAGTCACTCCCATACACATCACAACACCAAGGCTGAACAAAAGCTTATACATTGTTAGTGCCAACATTTTCATTACAGAACAATTGAGAACTTCAATAAGCCAGATAAAAAGGATTCAATCATTACCCGAAAAAGTTGAGAACCTCAAGGATTTGATCTGCCAAGTTTTCAGCAGAAGGGGCTGAATCATTAGGACAAATCGGAGCGGCTCCTAACTGCAAGAACTCTTCGTGAAAATGCAAGAAAACAGAGAAATCATGTGAGTAATCACACCAAGCAAACTACACGGAAAGTTAAAAAGAGAAACTAAAATATGGACCTCATGCCCAGGTGGACTGATATGATAAATGCAGAAGTTATGTAGCAGCAATGAAGCTGCTTCAGGGCAGAAGAATAATCCTTGGAAGCATGACATATCTGAACAAGAAGCAACAAAAACATTCATGATTTCAGCAAAAGGATCCTGTAATTTAGCCAATACATTAGTGCCTATAGAGATTGTTTAGACTTACGGTTGAGGGCCAAATCAGGATAAGTAATCAATGCTGGCTTTTCTCTGTCTCCATAGACAATGACAGACACAACACCACTAGCAGTTTTAACACGATGCTCCTAAACACAAGAAACCAGCAAGTTTTAACAAAGGTCACGGATCATGAAACCAACAGAAAAAAACTAAATTTTAACCATACCATTTGTCTACTCCATATTCTTAAAACATGTGTTTGTTTTATCTTCAGTAAACAATTAATCTAGTTTCTCTTTTGTAATTGTCTACTAAATATAGTAACATGACAACTGACTTTAGGTGGAAAAGAAATGTATATATTTACACCAACAATAAAGAAACACAAATGAGAAAAATCTCTGTAAAAGCTTTTCCATGTGCAGCTTTACTACTTTTAAGGGCAAAAAAACAAAATCAAAACTTCATCATCAACAACCAAAGGAATGGCCTAATTCTAATCATTGTGGTTTTTTTTTATAAAAAGAGAATGACAGTGTAAAAATGATGAGCTAATATGAGTCTTAATGAGATAATAAAGAAGCATTTAGTCTTAATAAACAAAAGGTTAAAGGTAGACAAAAACAGCTGGAATTTTCTTTTCTTTTTTTTTTTATAATAAAAAAAATCAAAAGGCAATAAGACAAAGAATACAAAATAAGAAGGAGAAGATATCTTTGAATAGAGAAGAAGAAGAAGATCCCAAGAATAATCCCATCTGGAAATAATCATAATAAAGAAGTTTCACAAATCCACAAGCAAAGAATTCTCAAGAAAAAAAAACTTCTCAAATGTGTGAAATATGCAATCATTTGATTAAAATAAAAGATGAGATTTTTTACAAATACAATTGAATCTAACAATGCCCACATGTCTGTTCTTCCCCAAATCCACAAAAAAGATTAGATTTAAGCAAGTTTAAGATAAAGCCAGAAACATAAAAATCAAAGCTTTATTCGGATCCGATTTCAAGAAAGTTAAAGAATGAAACCTTGCCACCAAGATAGATTGTTTCAACGTCGACGGAAACGGCGCCGTAAGAGTCCGTCATTGGCAACAAAAGCTCTTCCGCTTCCGCCGTCGCCGTCGTCGTCGTTTTATCACCGCTGGATTAACAAAAGCTTCTTCTTCTTCTTCTTCTCCCAACCTCTAGATTGTTTTTTGGCTTTTCTTTAGCTTATATACAAAGCGATTCCTTTCTCTCTCCTCTCTCTCTCCTCTCTCCTCTCTCCTAAGACCTCTCTGGAAAAAGAAACGATTTTTTTTTTTCCTTCTTCGTTTTAGTCTCTCTCTAAATTTTGCGGTGATTTCTCCATAGACGCCGGTAGTCGTAACATGACACGCGAACGGTCAAAAACTTAAAATAAGGAAACATTTTATTTTATTTTATTTATTTATTTTTTTTTCGCCAAAAACATTTTATTTTGTTTTTATACCGAGAAATTTATTTTTGACAAATATTAACCAGCTCGAATCTCACTGTTTCAATAACAATAACTAAATTAGAAATTGTTGACAAAAATAAAAAAAAAGGGAGACTCACAAAAATGCCCCTTTTTCAATACCCCTTTTCAAAAATACCCCCTTTGGCTGTCCATTTTTAAAAATACCCCTTTTTATGTACAAAATGACTAAATTACCCTTCTTTTAATAAAATATATCACAAATATATAAGGAAATATAACAAAATTAGGTCTACAAAATACAAAATATTTTTTGGCGGGAAAATTGATCCCGCAATTTTTCCCGCCAAAACACTTGTAAAAACCTTTAAAATACCTTGTAAAATTTTCCCGTAAAATTTTTTCCCGCCAAAATTTTTTTTTTGCGGGAAAAGTGATTCCGCAATTTTTTTGGCGTTAAATTTTCCCGCCAAAAATTTACAAGGTATTTTAAAGGTTTTTTACAGGGTATTTATAAGGTTTTACAATGTATTTTAAAAGGTTTTACAACGTATTTATAAGGTATTTATAAGATATTATAAGATTTTACAAGCTATTTTATAAGGTTTTACAAGTTATAAGGTTTTACAAGTTATAAATACCTTATAAAACCTTATAAGTACCTTGTAAAACCTTTTAAAATACATTGTAAAACCTTACAAAAACACTTGTAAATACTCTGTAAAACCTTTAAAATACCTTGTAAATTTTTCCCGCCAAAAATTTTCCCGCCAAAAAAAATTCGCCAAAAAATTGCGGAATCACTTTTCCCGCAAAAAAAAAAATTTGGCGGGAAAATTTTTTGGCGGGAAAAATTTTTACGGGAAAATTTTACAAGGTATTTTAAAGGTTTTTACAAGTGTTTTGGCGGGAAAATTGCGGGATCACTTTTCTCGCCAAAAAATATTTTGTATTTTGTGGACCTAATTTTGTTTCAAATAAGGGTAAAATGGTCATTAAAAATTAAAAGAGGGCAAACTTAAAAATGGACTCTCAAAGGGGGCATTTTTGAAAAGGGGTATTGAAAAAGGGGCATTTTTAACAATTTCTCTAAAAAAAAATCGAAATTTTGAAAATGTTTTATGTGGACAAGTAAGGGAGGTAGGAAAATTTGGTTAGCTAAAAAAAAAAAAGCAAACCGATATGTTTTATCTAAAACCGAATATAACTTTTTATAGACTGATTAATTTTTATTATTTAAAAAATAAAACAAGATTGAAACCAAATTTTTTGAAAAAAAACTATTAAATAGGAAAATATTATATTTATGTAATAATAGTAAGAACATCATTATATCATTTGCAATTTTTTATTTTAATTAAATCCGAAATTTAGACTAAATTGCATCAAACCAAATTAAAAATAATTCTCATATATTTCAAACTTTAATAAAACTAAATCACTAATTTTGTTGAATAATTTGGCCAAAAACTAGACTTCCATAATGGGGAAGAATAACTAAAATCGGTTCTTTCTCCCCTCTCAAAGTCAACTAGATATACGAAGAATAACTAACTATGGGGTAACTACATGTTCTTAAAGTTATGGATCTTTTGAGAACAATTGGACAATTCGGGCCAAAAGAGTGTGAACATATTAAAAAAGAAATGGGGCGTTCCGAGAATCGAACTCGGGACCTCTCGCACCCAAAGCGAGAATCATACCACTAGACCAAACGCCCTCATTTGGTAATTCCCTAATAAAAAACTATCTAACCAATTATAATAAGGTGAATTTAGTCTTATTTTATGGGCCGCCAACGGGCCTTGCTAAGTCACGTGTGGATCATGTGGTGTGTATTTCTCCATCTGCTATTGCTCTCAAAAACAACATAAAGAGAGCCCCAAGTTTACTGACTCTCTGTATCGCTCTCTCCGCATTTCCATTAACCCTCCAATTTTCCCGCCTTTGTCTCACTCTCTTCCCGCCTTCACTCGCCGGAGACTCCATGGTTCAGAAGCAGCAAGCCGCCGCCGGTCCCGGTACCGAGCCTAAGAAGCGTCGTCGTGTCGGATTTTCTCCCGCTGGTGAGTCATTTCTGTTCTTGTTTGTTTTCCTGTACTCGCGATTACCACTTTCGCAGCTCCGATTTCGTATCTTTCTCTAATCCGTTGATTTCTCTTCTGAGCAGATACTGGTGTCGAGGCTAACGAGTGCATCAAAATTTACCTCGGTGCGTATTTGATTTAAATCATTTGAGGTTGATTTTGGGGGTTTAGTTTCGTACGGAAATTAGGGTTACGTTTCCTGCTTTCGACTTTTTTGCTGCAATTAGTTGTTCTTACTTCGATTTTTATAGTTTTTGGCTTTTCCGGCGAACTTTATTGCTATCGAAAGGTAGTTTTCACTTATTGAACTTGTAGAGAAGATCTGTATACTGTGGTTTCAATGAGTCATAGAAGTATTTTCTGTATAAAGTTTCTTAGGTTGCTGTGACATAATTTTGTTTTCTGTTTTTTGTGATGATGGGTGATGTTCTAGTTTCGAGCAAAGAGGAAGTTGATTCTCCTGATATTTCCTTCGTGAAGCCAGTTGACTTGAATGATTTCTTTGATGGAGATGGCAAGATTTATGGTTACCAAGGTTTGAAGGTAATGTGGCCTTACCATGAGATTATTTTGCTCTTTCTTTTAAATTTCTGGTTTCCCATTGTTGTGGTTCTTTTCTGGCATAATCTTAGTATCTTACCATCAGTTTCATTTGTTTCAGATAAATGTATGGATCAATAGCATCTCATTACATTCATATGCTGATATCACATACCAGAGCACAACCAACGTAAGTGTTCATTTTTATTTGCTATTCGTTTGATTATTTTTATACGGCTTTTAAAGATACTAATCATGGAGCATCATCATCCTGTTACCTTCTGTTGTGTGTTCAAAGGGAGACAAAGGCATCACGGACCTCAAATCTGCTTTACAGGTACCAATCAACTTCGATGTCTTATCTTATATGAGACACATCCTTTTTTTTTTCTCCTTTTATTATTCTGATTGTCTGCTTCATTCCACCCAGAACATATTTGCTGAGACCATTGTTGATAACAAGGATGAATTTCTGCAAACCTTTTCGACACAGAAAGATTTTATCAGGTGCATACCTTCTGGATGCTTTCATACCATCTCGAACTTGTTCCAAAATTATTTAAGATAGCTTTCTCGTCATAGTCTCTGAGTATGATGTTGAATTTTTTCATTGATTGTTCTAGAAATATGGTCTCGAATGGAGAGGTAATACATTCTGGAGCAACAGATGGAAGCAGCAATAATGCTCAAGTGGTTCCTTCAGATCTCCAGGTAGTTTTTGCTTAATATGATTCATGTATCCTATAGCCTTAATAAGTTTGAGCAAAATTAGTTTGAGATGCTTTCATCAGCTGTGAAGCTGCAAATTTTTTAAGAAAGAACTTATAATGGTTGATTATCCTCAGGTTATACGGATGGAAATTGGTTCTCCAAATGCTGGACTCCTCTATAGCCGATTGGTACCCCTTGTTCTTCTTTTTGTCGATGGTAATCACCCACCTACCCTTACTCTTATAAGTCAACTTGAATTTTTTATTTCTCTTGTTAGTACTAACGAGATGCCCGGTTCATTCTTTTGATCAGGCAGCAACCCAATTGATGTCACTGATCCTGACTGGCATTTATATCTCTTAATCCAAAAGAAAGAGGAAAAAGAAGATCCGCTGTATCGAATTGTGGGCTTTACTGCAATTTACAAGTTCTATCGTTATCCTGATAGGCTACGGATGCGACTCAGCCAAGTATAAAATATATTCCTCAAAGATCTCAATCCTTCTTGCAATCTTTTCGATCCAACTGTTTATACTGATTTTTTGTTTTGATTTCAGATCTTGGTCTTACCATCCTTCCAAGGGAAAGGACTCGGAAGCTATCTTATGGAGGTAGTAAACAATGTGGCCATAACAGAAAACGTTTACGATTTGACAGTTGAAGAGCCATCTGAAAAGTTCCAACACATCCGCACTTGCATAGACATAAACCGCTTGCGCAGTTTCGATCCAATCAAACCAGACATTGATTCAGCTGTTCAGACTCTCACAAAAGGAAAGCTATCAAAGAAAGCTCAGATACCTCGATTCACCCCGCCTTTGAACGCCATCGAGAAAGTCCGCGAATCTCTGAAGATCAACAAGAAACAGTTTCTCAAGTGTTGGGAGATTTTGATATATCTTGCTCTTGATCCTATCGACAAGTACATGGAAGATTACACATCAGTCATCACGAACCATGTGAGAACCGACATTCTGGGAAAAGATATAGAAACTCCAAAGAAACAAGTCGTGGATGTTCCTAGCTCTTTCGAGCCTGAAGCATCGTTTGTGGTCTTCAAGTCTGTAAATGGAGAAGAAGCTAATACCAATGTTCAAGTTGATGAAAACAAACCGGATCAAGAGCAGCAGCTGAAGCAACTGGTTGAGGAAAGGATTCGTGAGATCAAGTTGGTTGCTGAGAAAGTCTCCAAGATTTGTCCGGAGGTAAAAGTCTGATTGAAATCAAAACTGTGAGTCTTTTTATTGGAAGCTTTTTGTTGAATGATCAAATCTCAAACTCTGTTGATCTTTTATAAGGACAAATCTGTTTGTAGCGCTATGTTATGGAAATTGAGTAAACTAATGTAGTTCCGGTTTAGTTGTTTCGTCCGGTTCTGATATTATTGCCACAATTTACATCGATACCCATAAATTGGAATATTCCGATCGAATTTTAGCAAAAACTGGAAATGAACCGATGCTGGTCGAACCAAATTTACCGTGCGAACCGGGAAAGATACTTGTCAAAGCAAAAAAAAACACATAAGAAGAACAAATCTCGAAGGGTGGTACTATTGTGCCGTCTCCACAGGGAGAAGAATTTGTTTTGTGTTCTGTTGATAAACGAATTTGATTTTGACAGAGTGAGGGAGAGGGAGAGAGAGATGGATTTGATAGCGGGAGAGAGCTCGAAGGTCTTGAGGAAACAAGGTTTCAGGTCGCTGAAACTGATGAGTGTGGACATGGAACAAGAGCTCGGTAACGAGCCTGAGCCATTCGGTGCTGATTATGGAAGATTAGATAATGGTCTCGTCTACTATGTTCGCCGAAACTCCAAACCAAGAATGAGAGCCGCTCTAGCTCTAGCCGTTAAAGTCGGGTTTGTCTTCTTCTTTTTTTTTTGATCTTGGCCACATTTGGTTTTGATTTGAATTGAATTGAACTTATGAATTGAATTACTGGAAATTGAGTTTTTCTCGCTGAGTTTTAGAAATTTTTTTTTTGTCCTGAGTCGAATTGTTGATTTAATTGGTTACTCTGCAGTGTTGATCCAACTTTGATTTGATTAATGATTCTTCTTGTGACATTTTACGAACAGATTTGTGACATGCATGAATAAATTCGATAATACAGAATTGGGATGAAATTAAGTTGAATTATGCGAGTGGATTGCGGTATAAATGATGCTGACATACCTTTTGGTTTATTGGCAGTTCAGTTTTGGAAGAGGAGGATCAGCGTGGAGTTGCTCATATTGTGGAGCATCTTGCATTTAGTGCTACAACGAGATATACAAATCATGATATTGTCAAGTTCTTAGAGAGCATTGGAGCAGAGTTTGGGCCCTGTCAAAACGCAATGACCACAGCGGATGAGACTATTTATGAATTGTTTGTCCCTGTTGATAAGCCTGAATTGCTATCTCAGGCTATTTCCATTTTAGCAGAGTTTAGCTCTGAGGTAATGTCTCTGTCACTCTGTCTCCTCTATTTTAGTTTTTTCATTTTTTTTTCTTTTCATAAGAAATTAGTACACGGTGTTTTTAGATTCGAGTCTCAAATGAAGATTTAGAAAAAGAAAGAGGGGCTGTTATGGAAGAATACCGAGGGAATCGAAATGCTACTGGTAGGATGCAAGATTCACATTGGCAGCTGATGATGGAAGGTTCTAAGGTATGTGAGGTCTTTGGTCAATCATTTGTGTAGTTAAACAGAGACTCCAATGTGTTCTTAAAAGACTTTCATTCGACTGCAGTATGCTGAACGTTTACCCATTGGGTTGGAGAAAGTGATTCGATCTGTTCCTGCTGCTACTGTGAAGCAATTTTACCAGAAGTGGTATCATTTATGCAATATGGCTGTTGTGGCTGTTGGAGATTTTCCAGATACAAAGGTACTACTATTTTAGTTTATGACTATGCTTATGTTGTACAGTCAGAGTTTTTTGATAATCCTTGTTTTTAGACTGTAGTTGATTTGATAAAGACACATTTTGAGGATAAAAGATCAAGTAGCGAGCCTCCAGAGATACCAATGTTTCCTGTTCCTTCTCATGAAGAAACACGGTTTTCTTGCTTTGTTGAGTCAGAGGCAGCTGGGGTAAGTCAAATTTAACTCTCCAAACGTCTCCTGTATTATCCCGATGTCAATTTTCAAACTCCTAAGCTTCGTTTGTGGTCTTTAATTTGGCTTGTAGTCTGCAGTAATGATTAGCTATAAGATGCCTGTAAGTGATCTGAAGACGGTGAAAGATTATCGGGATATGCTTGCAGAATCAATGTTTCTACATGCTCTTAACCAGAGACTCTTCAAAATATCTCGTAGAAAGGACCCCCCATTTTTTGCGTGTTCTGTTGCTGCTGATGTCCTGGTGAGCCCTTTGAAGGCCTATATAATGAGTTCGTCTTGTAAAGAGAAAGGAACTCTTGCATCCCTAGAGTCTATGCTTCTCGAGGTCTCTACTCCTTTCCCTCTTTTCGGAGTCTGTCATTTTCTTTTCCCGCCGCTTCATTGGTTCTCTTGTGTTTTAGGTTGCTAGGGTACGCCTTCATGGGTTCTCAGAACGTGAAATATCTGTTGTTCGGGCTCTCATGATGTCCGAGATTGAATCTGCTTATTTGGAACGCGATCAGGTCCAATCAACTAGCTTGCGGGATGAATATATACAGGTAAAATATGTGATGAACTTTAATATCCAGCTTTCTGTCTTCCCCCTCTACCAAAAGCTTGTTTATATATGTGTTTCATCTTGCAGCATTTCCTTCACAAGGAACCTGTTATTGGGATTGAATACGAGGCACAACTTCAGAAGACTCTTTTACCCCGTGAGAACATGCATACTCTTTTTATAATGTAGTCTAGTTCCATTTTCGCTATTAAAGTCGTATAAATTATATTGGTTTCTCTCTGATGTAGAAATATCGGCGTCAGATGTGTCCAAATACTCTGAAAAGTTAAGAACATCATGCGGCTGTGTGATAAAATCAATGGAACCTAAATCTGCTGCTACAATTGATGATATGAGAAGTGTTGTCTCAAAGGTTAATAGTCTTGAAGAAGAAAAGATGATTGCTCCATGGGATGAGGAAAAAATTCCAGAAGAAGTTGTCAGTGAGAAGCCAACTCCAGGGTAAGCCCCGAACTGTAACTATAGGTTCACTGACAAGCAAAGGCCACCCACTCTTAATAGCCTCATTACCTTTAGATATTGGTTCTATTACTTTAGTTTTCAGAGATTGTCTGGGCCGAGTATAGATCCTCAAAAGTAAATATCTTTGTTTTATTATCTCTCTCTTATAGAAACTGATATTGGTTCTTTTGTTAGGAAAAGCATGATAAAATCCTATCTCTAAAGTCTTTTTCTGAACTAAATGGTTCTTTTGTTAAATTAAAAGTAGGCAGAGCTCAACTGATGTGCCTATATTTTTACATTTCTTATTTCTTATCTGTGTCTAATGTTCAATGAAGGGATATTACTCACCAGCTTGAATATCCAGAAGTTGGGGTTACAGAATTAACATTATCAAATGGAATGCAAGTTTGCTACAAGTCAACTGACTTCTTGGACGATCAGGTGCAATATTAACTGAGAGCTACAATATTTATACATGTGTGTGTATATGTTTAGGCATAGATGGCAATGGATTAAGCTCTGAGTTTCTTCTTATACTTAGTGTTTCCGTAACTTCATGATTGTCCTTTTTCTCCCTTGCAGGTTCTTTTTACCGGGTTCTCATATGGAGGACTATCTGAACTTCCTGAGAGTGATTACATTTCATGTTCAATGGGATCAACAATTGCTGGTGAAATTGGTATGTTTGGTTATAAGCCATCAATGCTTATGGATATGCTTGCTGGTAAGAGAGTTGAAGTTAGTGCAAGACTCGGACCGTATATGAGAACATTTTCTTGTGATTGTTCACCCACGGACCTTGAAACTGCTTTGCAGGTTCGCCTTCTTCCTACTGCTCATAAACGTTCATTTACTAAGTTCTTACGGGTTGATCTTAGGCTTTTTTCTAACATATTTGGCTGAAACTTAGCAGTTGACTTCATTAACCATAACATATTTGGCTGAAACCAACTGAGGTCAATGAAACCTAGCAGTAGACTTCATTAACATATTTGCTAACATCTAAATGATGCAGATTGAATGTATTGACAAATATTCCATGTGCATCCATAAACTGTTTTGCATTCTTTCTTCTTTTCCTCTAATAATGTTTTGACTCTCTCTGGATTGAACTTGCAGTATCTTGTCTTTAGAATTGAACCTTATTATACGTTCTTTCCAGCTTGTATATCAACTTTTCACTACAAACGTGATGCCTCAAGAAGAAGAGGTTGGAATAGTGATGCAAATGGCAGAAGAAGCAGTCCGTGCTCGAGAAAGAGACCCTTACACTGTCTTTGCCAACAGAGTGAAGGAACTCAATTATGGAAATTCATATTTCTTTAGGGTATGATATCTTGTGTTTTCAAAATGACTAGTTATTTCCTAGTGAATCCAGCTGATTCTAACCCCTAGTGTCTGATGTGTAGCCGATTCGGATTAGTGAACTCAGAAAAGTTGACCCGTTGAAGGCTTGCGAATACTTCAACAGTTGCTTTAGGGATCCATCAACTTTCACTGTTGTGATTGTAGGGAACCTTGATCCTACTATCGCAGTTCCTCTAATTCTTCAGTATTTGGTAAGTTAGGTCACACCACTGCTGATACAAAAACGTACGCTTGGAATAATTGACTGAATTCTTGCGTTCGCTTTATGCAGGGTGGAATACCTAAGCCTCCTCAACCAGTTCTCAATTTCAACCGTGATGACCTCAAGGGCTTACCATTCACTTTCCCTACGAAGATAACAAGGTAAGCTGTATACTGATCTTGTCATTATCTAAGTTCAACAACGTAGTATATTTTTGTATGGCTTCAGTTTTGCCACTATAAATTTATGGTTTCTAAAATATTTGATTAAAAGTTAGGAAAACGGTAGAATTTATATTCTGAAAATATTGGCCCTGGTTAGAAGTTTCAGAATTCTGATAGAAATGTTCGTACATCGACCAATCAGAGACGATGATACTGTGTATTTCCCTTGATAATTACATATTGACTTAAAATTCGCAAATATTGCAGAGAATTTGTACGAAGTCCAATGGTGGAAGCCCAGTGTTCAGTCCAGTTATGCTTTCCTGTGCAGTTAACAAATGGAACAATGGTAAGTGACTCTGCTTCATCATTTGAATCATAACTTACACACTAATGATATTTTCTTCTTTTCCTTAGTACAAAGATGTCTTAATGCATTTGCTTCGTACCATTAAATTTATGATAGATCGAAGAAATCCATTGTATCGGCTTTTTAGGCAAACTCTTGAGACCAAGATAATCCAGTTTCTCAGGTTCGAGCATGGACAGGTATATTCTGCTCCTTGTGTCAGTTTTCTGTGATGATCATACCAAACCTTTAGTGACCATACTTTCCTATTAAGCAGATATATTCTGCTGAAGTCTCCGTGTTTCTTGGCGGGAATAAACCTTCTAGAACTGCGGATTTGCGTGGTGACATCAGTGTAAATTTTTCCTGTGATCCAGAAATCTCCTCTAAACTGGTATGTCCATCTTCCTAACACTATCTAACGGTTTCTCTATATCTCTGGCTGCCTCAATATCTTTGGCTGCCTTTTGGTCACCAAAGCCACCTCTTTGTCTTTCAGGTTGATTTAGCTTTGGAAGAAATTGTACGGCTTGTTAGAATATCCCACATCGGAAAGAAATAAAATCCTTGGGCAATATATATAGTGTGAGGCAAACCTCCTCCCTTGAGCTAGCTTTTGGGTGTTGAGTTAGGCCCATTACTAATATGGTATCAGAGCCAAGGTTAAACTTTCTCGATAGTGGGCCTACCACCCGTGGATGTCCAGTCCCACAAACTTCACGCTTCAGATATCCTGAGCGTGAGGGGGGTGTGTTAGAATATCCCACATCGGAAAGAAATAAAATCCTTGGGCAATATATATAGTGTGAGGCAAACCTCCTCCCTTGAGCTAGCTTTTGGGTGTTGAGTTAGGCCCATTACTAATACGGCTTCAAGAGAAAGGCCCTTCGCAGGAAGACATTTCAGCCATCCTTGAAATTGAACAAAGAGCTCACGAAAATGGTCTGCAGGTATATTTTTCTTGCCATAATCACAAATCCATCACAGCCAAAAACCATAATTTGCTGTGGAAACAAAACTGATATTATTTTCTCTTGTTCAGGAAAACTATTACTGGTTAGACAGGATTCTACGTGGATATCAATCAAGGGTTTATGCTGGCGATTTGGGCGCCTCTTGCAAGGTCAGTTAAAAAGAAAACAATTATGTCAATAGCTTTGATCGTTTTTCATAAACACAGTCTTACGAAAAGGGAAGAAACACTTCTCTGTGGTTTTCAGATTTTAGAAGAAGGGCGTTTGCGAATGAGAGAGTCACTTGCGCCACAAACAGCGCAAGCTGCATTACAGCGAATCCTTCCTCACCCGTGCAAGAAACAGTACACTGCTGTTATTCTCATGCCGCAGAGATCTCGTTTTGGATTTCTTTCATCTATCTTTAAATCACGATCCGAGACCCCTTACATCCGTGACACCAAGGTCAGTGTTCATCTGTTCTTTGTCTTGTCTCCGTATTGTAACATTGCAATCATTAAAAATATGAATTTGTCTCTTTGGTTACTAGATTTTGGCGGGCATTGCGGGTTTGGGTGTTCTTGTTTTTGGCATCTGGAGATACTCTCGCAAGTAGAATCTGAACTCTCCTTTGTTTTGTTTTTTTTCCTTTCAATTTTCTGATTTTTTAACCTCAAAATTTCAGAGTTTTTTTAATGTATAAGTGAACCTCAGCGTTTATTATGTAAGTTCCCATTATTTTTACAAGAAATTTATAAACACAAACTTATTTGTTTGCTATACATTGTTTGTGCCATGACTCCCATAGTTTTTCGACTTTTGGTTTATGCATTGAGACAGGAATAAGCTAAATCCTTCTCTTCAGCTAGCTCTCGTGCAGAGTCATCCATTTTCTCCCTCGAAAACGCGTCTATACTGAGTCCTTGTACGATCTTCCAACTCCCTTTCTCACAGATAACCGGAAACGAGTAAACCAAACCGGGTGGTATACCATATGAGCCGTCAGAACAAACACCCATAGAAACCCAAGTTCCTTTAGGGGTTCCAAGGAACCAATCACGGATATGGTCACAGGCTGCGCTAGCAGCGGATAAAGCACTTGACTGTTTTCTTGCTCTTAGAATGGCTGCACCACGTTGCTGAACTTCTGTAATAAACTCGTTCTTCAGCCAGTTGTGATCTGTAGCAAGTTCTTTTATCGGTCTATCTCCACTTTTTGTAGAGACTGTTGCGTGATTGGTGTCTGGATATTGAGTTGAAGAATGGTTTCCCCAAATGATCACGTTCTTCACGCTGCTTACAGGAACACTTAGCTTATCTGCAAGCTGAGCTAGAGCTCGATTATGGTCGAGCCGTGTCAGGCAAGTGATGTTTTCTTCCGGGATCGATGGAGCAAACTCTTTTAAAACCAAAGCATTCGTGTTTGCAGGGTTTGCTACAACAAGAACCTTGCAATCCTCTGATGCATAACGCTCTAAAGCAGAAGCTTGAGCTTTATATATCACAACATTTTTCGACATCACATCTTTTCTTTCCATGCCTGCTATTCTTGGGAATCCGCCAATCATTATAGCGATATTCACATCTTTACATGCTTCAACAACATCTGTAGTCGCGATAACACCTTTGAGAAGAGGGAAAGCTGAATCTTGAAGCTCCATTTTCACAGCTTCTAGCGAACTTGAAGCTGGTTCTATATCAAGTAAATGCAGAATCATGGGTTGATCTGGACCTAGCATCATACCTCTTGCAATCATTGGAGCAATTGCATATCCTATGTTTCCTGTTCAATACAAAGTTCCGAATTAAATTAAGAACAGACCATAAAGACAGAGGAGTACTAGATAAAAGGACTCTAATAAAAAAACCGAACCAAACCAAACCAAATAAATTGATAGAATCAGAAATCAAAGTATAAACCGGACTGTCTTTTGTTTGACTTGTACCTGCTGCACCGGTAATCAAAACCCTAATAGGATCTTTCTCAATGTTTAACAAATTACACATGTATATAATCATTTTCCATGACAAACCAACACAAAACAGTAGAACCAAAACTTTCTGAATCACAAAAGTATAATCAATTTCTTCTCCAACGAACTCCATTTTTTTCAAGTAAAATATAACCAAGCAACGAATGGATGTTCATGCTTTCCAAAGTTCAATTTATAAAGCCAAAAAAACAAGAAGATATAAGGAATCTATGAAAAGCTTCAAAGAGGACATAACCTGATACTTAACAAAACTTCGTCTTACAAAAAATCTAAGTCATACAACAAAAACAAAGAATCTAATATCTACGAAAAGAAACGTAGCCAAATATAAATCCTCAAAACGTTTGGGCCTTTAGTGGGCTACTAAAATATGAAAGCGTAAGAGGAAAGTGCCAAGGGTAATAATAGCACAAGAAGTAGGCCCATTAAGGCCCAAACAATTAATTTTAGGGTTAGCTCAAAGTGCCGCATATATATGCTTACTTCTCTTCCTTCGTCCCCTTTCTGTCTCTCGGCGTTCTTCAATCCAAAGGTACTCTCTTTCTCTCTCAATCTAGCTCAATTCTGCTTCATTGACCTAGCAGTGAACAGATCTCATTGATTTCCGGTGAAAAGAAACGATTCTGAACTGATTTTTTTAATGGGTGATCGCAGGTAAGTGAGTTTGAAGAAGTAAGTCACAAAGAAAGAGAAGATGTCTGAGAAAAAGGGAAGGAAAGAGGAAGTTGTGACCAGAGAGTACACCATTAACCTCCACAGACGCCTTCACAAATGGTGAGCTTTCCCTAAACCCTAATTTCTTATGTGCTCTATGTTAGATTTCACTCTTTGTGTTCATGTTTTGAGCTGCTTGATAGGTTAATTACATAGGATTGTTGTTAAAGTAATTTACTTTCTGTCATATCATAGTTGCAAGATACTTAGACTTACTTTGGTATGATCAAGTTAGTCTTTTTCTAAATGTAATTTGACGTTTAATCCATAGAAAGAGATCTTGTACTGATTGTTTGTTTTGGATTCATTTTATCGAAATATAATCTTGAAATGAAAGGATATAGTTCATTTGATATATCTTATAAATCAGAATTAAGATTAGAGTTTGGTTTGTGGAATGTGTTATGTGGTGGGTTTGGTTTTATGTGATTAAGAATCTTGACTTATGTATTATTGATTTGTAACAGTACCTTTAAGAAGAAGGCACCAAATGCCATTAAGGAGATCAGGAAGTTTGCAGAGAAAGCTATGGGGACTAAGGACGTTAGGGTAGACGTGAAATTGAACAAGCAAATCTGGAGCAAGGGAATCAGAGGTCCACCAAGGAGGATCAGGGTTCGTGTTGCACGTAAGAGAAATGACGATGAAGATGCAAAGGAAGAGTTTTTCTCCCTTGTCACTGTTGCTGAAATCCCTGCAGAAGGACTCAGTGGTCTTGGCACAAAGGTCATTGAAGAGGAGGATTGAGCACTAGAAGAAGTTTTGTTTGGTTTTTACTTTTGTTGCTGTGTTTCAATTTTAAAAAAAGTCTTGACCTTTCCTTCGTTGTAGTGCAACTTGAATTTGCTTATGCAGTTTATTAAAGAGACCTATTTTCTTCTAGATGATTGAATCTTGCTTTATTTTGAAATTTTCTTCATGCTTGTTAATTGTTCTCACATTTACCCAAAGTAGATCGTAGGGATGATCTGTGAATAAAATTATGCTAGATTTCGTCCAATATATGGACAAATTGACCAAATTTTGAAGCCTAAATAAATCATCTAGGTGTAACTTCTAATCAAGAGCTGTTGATAAGATGAGAAATACAGCTGTGTTCACCTTTTCTACGTTCATGCTCGGATCTGTTTACAAGAGCTGTTGATAAGACCAGAACAAATTTTCGATTTTATAGTAGCTTCTTAAACAAGTATGGGACTATTTGATAAGGTTTGAGCTTCCGAACCAGTAGCTTACAAGGCACATGAATGTTCTCTACAACCTGAGTTGGTTCTCTTCTTAAATAAGGAACTTGAGTCACATGACAGAGACATACAAATTGTAGTTTATACGACATACAAACTTACCAGACGATGATTGATATCTTTTAAAAAAAGAAAACCAGAAGATAAGAAGGCACAAGTTTTGTTCGAAAACAAGTTCCCACATTCAAAGAAGAAATACAAAAACCATAATATAATGACGACTCGGATCATTTTCAAGTTTTTATTGAGGAACATATCTCATAATCTCATATAACTAAAAACTCATGACATCGTTCTGATTCGCGCAAGATTGATGAAGATGTTAAGCGACGAGCATGTTTGAAGATAAAACTCAAGAAATCCCTCTCTTCCGGTCTTCCCTTGTACCCTGCAAACTCGAAAGTTTTAAGACTCTTCAACAAACATTTAGGGACGGAGCTCTGATTATTTTCCCAGCGAACCGGTTCATATTCCCCAAAATCTGACGAATCCTAAAATTAAAGAGAAAAGTAAAGGTTAAAACTACACTATAGTGTGACTTTAGACTGCAAAGTAGTTGACGAAGAAACTTACATCATCAACGACGAGATTGAGGACTCGCAGGTTAGGAGAATCTTTGAGCAACGGGACAAGTAACTTTGACCAATCATCGCTGAATATACATAGCTTCAAATTTTCAAGCCGATTGAAGACAATACCATCACGAAACACAGTCTGCACACATGACAACACAATAACAAAGGATTCAAAATCAAGAAAATCTGGTTTTGTGTTAAATAATGAAGTAGAAAACAGGAAGTTGACATATGGAAACAGATGACCTCTCGTGGACTGTTGAACAATACGCGTAATGAAAGGCGTTTGAAGAATGTAACTGATTCGAGAAGGTTCTCCGGATACTGCAGAACAACGATATCTGCCTCTTCAAGTTCTGGCAGTTGCTCAATCAAATAGGACATACTTTCTCTATAATCCACAACTTTGAAATACTTCAGATAAGGGGTAACTATCACATACGCATCAGAAGAACATAGACCGGGTATCTCTAAGGATAAACGCTGCAAGGATGAGACAATAACAACTACCGCTCTCAAATTGTCATTCTCATCTCGTACAATACTCAGATCTTCCAGAACAGGGCAGTATGATAGAAGCAGTCGAAGAGAATCTTCATTTGAGTATGTCACACGTTCAAGTTGCAAAGTTTTCAAGGAAGGGAGACAAACTGTTGAAGGAACATCCACAAGAATCTTCTCGCCTTCAAGTTTCAAAGTCACGAGCGATTTGCAGGTATACAAACTACACGGCAATAATAGCTGAGGAGATTCATCCCAATAATAAAGATAGCAGATACTTAGCTCACGCCCTCGGCGGGAAACTGCGATTCCAACCCACGATTTCAAATCCTCAGGTTGAAGTGATCCAAGACGAAATCCGAGGCTCAAACTTTCTATGATGGGAGCTCTGTGTAATGGCAGATTCTTTGCAATAAAATCCCGATATGTCTGGAGTGCAGACTCTGAACGATCAGTAACGTGATCGTAATCATCGTACTCAAGTTTAGGCAACCACATCCAAAGAAACTCCCATTGTTTCGACAGAACACTAGTTGATACTGCTTCTTTTGTTGGAAGAAACGACAATATCTTCACTAGTAATTCATCAGACAACCCACTGATTCTCGCCATATCTTTACAAACTCAAGATACCGTTACAGTCGACGGAGCTTGGGGTTTTCCGACCCTGAGTAAGAAGAGTAAATGATTTGTCAGGAACCAACCAAAAATGGAACTAGTTAAGTGAAAACAAATCCACAACAGAGGAGGAACAGAACCAAACCCTAGAAAATCCAGGTGATGAGTTTTTCCTGTGAAGCTCGATGTCTGCTCGGGAACCTAGAATTAGTTAGAAGACAAATCGGAAGCGCCAGAGATTAACAGAGAAGAAAACAATTTGAGTGTTTGTGAGCTAAGACTCGAGAATCTAAATAAAGCTTGCACCTTTAGAAAGTGAACGAGAATGAAGAAGACGGAAGATATTTGTCAGAACTCAGAAGTTATCGGAATCGCAGAACTTTGTCGTCTCCGTCGAACTCTAAGTAAAAAGAAGAGCTTCGTTCTCGCCGTCGATAGTCGTCACTCGTCACCAGTCCCACCACTCACTCATCAGACCGTTTGGCTTCCATTTAGCAAATCGTTTAATATGAGTATGACATAAATATCTGATGGGCCTGTTACTGGGCCAGTTCTTCATGTCAAACCCTTTTTGAGTTCAAATGTATTATTTAAGGTTGTTGGCAAAAAAACAAAATATGTATTCTAATTGTAGTATTCCATTTTTTTTTTTTTTGATAAAAATAATTTGTGCTCCCTCCCTAGTAGTTTGATGTTGTGGGTATTTCATTTATTAGTGAATTTTTATTGGACTTTAATAAAAATGTGATTTTACATTGGATTTTTTCAAATCCTTTATTATATAAAACAGAAGTCAGTCGGCAATTCTGGTTGCGACACGTGTCATCCATAATTTTTTTATTACATTTTTTTTAATCGACGGTTTTCTTTTTTCAATAAAAGATAAAGGAAAAAAATAAATTAGAAAAAAATCCCACGATGAGTTCTTTTATTTCCACGATCTTCTAATTAACTACCCACTTTGATCACTTTTATCAACTGATCTTCAAAAAAATCATCATATACATATGTAAGAAAGTATTTATATCACAATCGATTCCCCCATTAACCTTCGTCAAACCATCATTAACGTTACTTTTACGAGAAAGACAATTTTCAATCAAATATTGGAATTGTCATTCTTGCTCGACATCGAGCCCGATCAGTCAACAATTCCTGTTTCATCTTCATTGTTTGTTCAATTTAACCTTAATTTGTCCATTTTTTTTCTCCACTCTAAAGGTAATTCGTCATCTACTCACCTTCTTCAAACCAACATAGAATCTGATTATTATTTTTCCGGATCTAGCAGTTACTTTTAATTAGTAATTTGATTGCAGTTACAATTGTTGATGAAGGGAAAACCAACGGTAAATGATCGGTTTCATGTATTTTTTTATTTGTTTTGAAAGAGGGTTTTAAATTTTAATTTCATGTTTCATGTATCATGTATGTACTCTGATTATCTCAGTACCTAACTTTGCTTCTGTTTGTCTCTCTTTTCATCAAAAATAACATTGCAATTTATCTCTCTTTTCATCATTTTTCTAATTATATATATATATATATATATATATGGAAATAGAATTTTATTAACATTATATTAAAAATAATTTGTGTTCCTGCATAGCAGGGGGCAAAATACTAGTATGAAGATAAATTACTTGAAGAAATAGAAAATTAATTTAAGCTGACTTTCATGGTAGCCTGTTTTGTAAAATCCATATAGAAAGCAAACTTCTGAGTTTGTGTACTTTGTAAACTCCAATTATACAAACTAAGACTATGTTTAGTTTTTGGAATGTGTTTTTTTGGTGGGTTTGGTTCTATGAGATTAAGAACATCTACTTATGCATAATGAACTTGTAACGGCACCTTTAAGAAGAAGGCACCAAATGCCATCAAGGAGATCAGGAAGTTTGCAGAGAAAGCTATGGGGACTAAGGACGTTAGGGTAGACGTGAAATTGAACAAGCAAATCTGGAGCAGAGGAATCAGAGGTACACCAAGGAGGCAAGGAGTATCATGGTTCGTGTTGCACGTAAGAGTAACGACGACGAAGATGCAAAGGTAATTTTTGCTGATATCCCTGCAGATTTACTTTTGTTTGGTTTTTTACTTTTGTTGCTGTGTGTTTTTTTTTGATAATTTTGTTTTCCTCATTCATTCTTGTGTAATTCTTTTTTACAATGAGCTCAACATTTGAAGCAACATGCGCAATGGAAATGGAAAGTTTCTAATTTAGATTGGTGGTCACCAAATTGTGGATCAATAAACACAGAGAAAGATAGAAAGATAGAAAGAGATTCAAGCCTTCTTAGCTCTTTTAATTGAAGCTTTATTGATTGCGTCTTTTTGCATTGTTCTTGTTGATCTCTCCAGTTCCAGTATTGTTTGTGTTCTCAGTGAGCGTTTGTTCCTCCAGAGTCTTGTTAGCTGCTTTCAATGCTTCTTGCACAAACGCCTTCAGTCTCCTAACATCAATCTGAACATCAGTGAGAGACGACCTAGTCCTGCAGAAAGTCCTTTCTTTTCTTGAGTAGACAGTTTTCTGCATCTTTGAACTACTGATTCCCGGAGTCTTGACCTTTCACTACCTTCTTTGTAGTGCAACTTGAATTTGCTTATGCAATTTATTGGAGAGACCTGTTTTCTTCTAGATGATTGAATCTTGTTTTATTTTGTCTTTGCCTTCTGGAATTTTCGTCAAGCTATTTAATTGTTGAATCTCACATTTACACAGAGTAGATTGTAGGTATCTTCTTAAACGATAGATTGATATCTATAAAAAAAAAAAGAGAAACCCAGATGATACAATTAACAAGTTTTGTTCGAATACAAGTTCCCACATTCAAAGAAGAAATACAAAAACCATAAAATGAGGACTCTTAGATCATTTTCAAGTTTCTAATGTTGAACATATCTCATAAAACTCAAAACCCATGATATGGTTCTGATCCGTGCAAGATTGATGAAGATTTCAAGCGCAGAGCATGTTTGAAGATAAAACTCACGAAATCCTTCTCTTCCGGTCTTCCCATGTACCCTGCAAACTCGAAAGTTTCAAGACTCTTCAACAAACAATTAGGGACATTGTTCCAGCGAACCGGTTTATAATCCCCAAAATAAACCGGTTTAGAATCCTAAGAGTAAAAAGAAAAGTAAAGGTTAAAACTACACTATAGTGTGATTTTAGACTGCAAAGAAGTCGACGAAGAAACTTACATCATCAACGAAGAGATTGAGGACTCGCAGGTTAGGAGAATCTTTGAGCAACTGGACAAGTAACTTTGACCAATCATCGCCGCATATACAAATCTTCAAATTTTCAAGCCGATTGAAGACAATACCATCACAATACACAGTCTGCACACATGACAAACATAGTAACAAAGGATTCAAGATCAAGAAAATCGGATTTTGTGTTCTAAGTGAAATAATGAGGTAGAAAACATGAAGTTGACATATGGAAACAGATGACCTCTCGTGGACTGTTGCATATTACGCGTAATGAAAGGCGTTTGAAAAATGTAACTGATTCAAGAAGCCTCTCGGGACTCTGCAGAACAACGATATCTGCCTCTTCCAGCTCTGGCATATCCTGGATCAAATAGTAGATATGTTCTCTATAATCCACAACTTTGAAATACTTGAGATTAGGAGTAAATAAAGCATTTCCATCAGAAGAACATAGATGGGGCATCTCTAAGGATAAACGCTGCAAGGATGAGACCATAACAACGAACACTTTCACATTGTCATTCTCAGCTCGTATAATACTCAGATCTTCCAGAACAGGGCAGTAGGATAGAAGCAGTCGAAGAGAATCTTCATTTGAGTATCTCAAACGTTCAAGTTGCAAAGTTTTCAAGGAAGGGAAACAAACCGTTGGAGGAACATCCACAAGAATGTTCCTGCCTTCAAGTTTCAAATTCACTAGCGATTTGCAGGTATACAAACTAGTGGGCAAAAGCACAGGAGGTTCGTTATAGACAAGAGAACAGCCTATCTCTAGCTCACGCACGCAGCGAGAAGCTGCAATTCCAACCCACGATTTCAAATCCTCAGATTGAAGTGATCTATACACAGAGTAAAGGAGCAGGCTTTCTATGATAGGAGCTTTGTGTAATGGCAGATTCTTGTCAATAAAACCCGTCAATGATGCAGTATACTCTAAACGATCACCAAAGTAGAACTCGAGTTTAGGCAACCACATCCAAAGAAACTCCCATTGTTTCGACAAAACGCTAGTTGATACAGCAACTTCTGTTGGAAGAAACGATAATATCTTAACAAGCAAATCATCAGACAAGTCACTGATTTTGGCCATATCTTTTACAAACCCAAGATACCAAACTTGGGGTTTCTAACCCTGAAAACAAAAAAAAAACACAAGAAAACACTATAAGACAAAAAGATTTGTCGGAAGCCAACAAAAAAAAATTAGTAAAAAAAAGTGAAAACAAATCCACAACATAGGAACAGAACAAAACCTAGAAATTCCAGGTGATGAGTTTTTTTTTTCCTGTGAAAGATGGATTTCTGCTCGGGGACCCAAACTAAGAAGACAAATCAGAAGCGCCCGAATAGCATAGAAGAAAGCATTTGTCGAAACTGTATATACATTTCAACTCTGAATAGACTTTTGAGTGTTTGTGAGATAGAAATCGAGAAATGGTAGGATCTAAACAAAGCTTGAACCTAGAAATTGAAGGAGAGTGAAGAAGAAGGAGGTGGCTTATCACAACTCATCGGAATCGCAGAACTTTGTCGTCTCCATTCAAGTAGAAAAAGAAGAGCTTCGTTCTTGCCGTCGATAAGTCATCACCAGTCACCACCACCGTTTGGCTTCCATTTAGCAAATCGTTTAATTTAAACCTTAATGATATAAATCTCTGATGGGCCTGGTACTGGGCCAGTCTCCATGTTAAACTCTTTTCTTTTTTCACTGAGGAAATGTATATATTTAAGGTTGGAATATGCTTTTGGACCTAAAGCAGGAACGAAGAAGAACGAGAAAGGCTTGCTTCAATTCATTTGGAAACCTAAATCCGGTCAAATTGGTATATAATCAAAGAGAAAGAAAAAAAAACACTGTAACGGAGACGGATTTAGGTCGAGTCAATCCGCCAATTTGACACCCTAAGATATGAGACAACATATCAAATTTTCGATTAGTGGTAACTTGTTAAACAAGCATAGGACTATGTGATTCAGGTTGAGTTAACCCTTTGAGCTTCCTAAACTGTAGTTTATGGGAGTATTTGAGCACATAAGGAGACAGAATGTTCCACAACATGAGTTGGTTGTCTTCATTGAAAAGAGGCTTGAGTCGCAAGGCACACACATATACAACTTGTTGACCAGACGATAGAATGATGGCCAAAAAAAAGAAGAGACGATAGAACTACAACATGAAAAGAAGGCACAAGTTCCACATCTAGTTAAATACCTCTGATTCTTGAACAACAAAACAAACCTAAAAATCCTTAAAACGAATACAAATAACTATTTAAAGGGAGCATAACATGATGATCAACCCAATATTGATGTAGATTTCAAGCAACGAGCATGTTTGAAGATAAAACTCAAGAAATCTCTCTCTTCTTGTCTTCCCTTGTACCCTGAAAACTTGAAAGTTTCAAGACTCTTCAACAAACATGTTGGAACGGAGCTCTCATGATTATTGTCCCAGCTAACCGGTTTATAACCCACAAAATATGACTTACTCTGAGATTAAAAAGAAAAAGAAGAGTTAAAAAAACTACACACCATATTGTGCTTTTAGACTGCAAAATAGTGGACGAAGAAACTTACATCATCAACGATGAGATTAAGGATTTGCAGTTTAGGAGAATCTTTGAGCAACTGGACAAGTAACTTGGACCAATCATCATTGCATATAAATAGCTCTAATTTTTCAAGCTGATTGAAGACAATACCATCAGGATACATAGTCTGCACACACCACAACATAGTAACAAGAGGATTAATTCAAACTCAAGAAAAATATAAAAACTTGAAGTTGACAGATGCAAACAGAGACTACCTCTTTTGCAGAGTCGAATGCTAGTCGTAATGAAAGACGTCTGGAAGATGTAACTGATTTGAGAAGCTCTTTAGTACTTCTCCTAATTATGATATTTGCCTCTTCCAGCTCTGGCATGTGCTCAATAGAGAAACTTTCACTACAATCATCTTTAACTTTGAAATAATCAAATTTGAAATACTTCAAAGAAGGGGTAACTATCACACACCCATCAGAAGAACATACACTGTCAAGTAAGGATAAACGCTGCAATGAAGGGACATTAATAACTAACACATTCAAATTGTCGTATCCAACTCGTTGAATACTTAGATTTTCCAGAATAGGGCAGCATTTTAGAAGCAGTCTAAGAGAATCTTTGTTTAAGTATCTCACAAATATAAGCTCCAAGGTTTTCAAGGAAGGGAGGAGACAACCCTTGGGGGGAACATGCACAAGAATCTTGAAGCCTTCAAGTTTCAAAGTGACTAGCGATTCGCAGGTATACAAGCTACTTGGCAATAACACATCAGGCTCTTTATATATAGGAAAATAGCTGATACTTAGCTCAGGCACACATCGAGAAACTGCAATTCCAACCCACGATTCGAAATCCTCTTGTTGAAGTGACCTAAGACGAATTTTGAGTCGCAAGCTTTCTATGATGTGAGCTCTGTATAATGGCAGATTCTTGTGAATAAAATCCTGAGAAAGGTATGAAGATATTGGACGATTGATGTCAGTATCGTCATGATAATCATCAAACTCTAGTTTTGGCAACCACATCCAAAGAAACTCCCACTGTTTGGACAAAACGCTAGCTGATACAGCAACTTTTGTTGGAAGAAACGATAGTATCTTCACCAGCAATTCATCAGGCAACCCACTGATTTTCGCCATATTTTTTTAGAAAACCCAATACAATTTTACAGCGTAAAGGATTTGTTAGAAATCAACCAAACCAAGTGAAAACAAACACAACAGAGGAACAGAACAAAAACCTAGAAATCCAAGTGATGAGTTTTCCCTGTTATAGGAATCACATAGCTTCGTTCGGGTTCCCATTCAGAGAATGGGCTTTAATGACGAGGCCCATAAATATCTAAATCTATAGTGGGCCTGGGTCTAAGCCGGGATTCAGGTGAAGCTCTTTCAATTAGTACAACCCATTACTGAAAGAATCCGACCCGTTAATATTTTGCACGACCCGGAGATTAAGATGATACTAAAAAAAGACTTGGATCCAAACACAACAACATCCCGTGACCATTCAGGTGACTAGTATTGATGTTGTTTATGTAAGAGCTTAGAATCTTATGTTTTTTAGTTCTTTTCTTGGCTTTGTTATGTAAATGATAATGGCTGAGTATCCTTTCTTTATGATCGTGAAATGTGAATCATTAATGTGTTAATGATTCTTCTTAATGATTGAATCTTGTTATGCTCTTATTGCTGGAATTTTCTTCGATGCTGCTTCATTGTTGAATCTCATATTTACACGTAGTTGATCGCAGGGATGATCAAGCTGAATCTGAATATCAAATGATACTAGATGTCGTCTAATATATGGACGTAGTCACCAAAATGTTTAGCCCCAATGTTTGAGCTCTTGAAGAGACGAATGATCTAAAACAAGTTCCAAATTCAGATTAAAACCTAATTGTTCTTGGATAACAAAACAAATACAAAACCCATAATACAGGGACTCTTAGATCATTCTCAAGTTTCTATTGTAGAACATAACATCACCTGTGCAAGATTGATGTAGATTTCAAGCAACGAGCATGTTTGAAGATAAGACTCATGAAATCTCTGTCTTCTTGTTCGTCACTGTTGTACCCTTTAAACTTGAAAGTTTCAAGACTATTCAAGAAACATTTTGGAACGGAGCCCTGATTTTTGCCCCAGCTAACCTGTTCATACTCCCCATAAATTTCACGGAACTGAAATTTAAAAAAAAAAAAAAAAAAAGAAGAGTTAAAATCACACCAATACACCATATTGAGCTTTAGGCAAAGTAGTCGAAGGAGAAACACTTACACGATAGACCTCGAGATCGAGGATTCGGAGGTGAGGAGAATCTTTGAGCAAGTGGACAAGTAACTTTGACCAATTTTCGCTGCATATATATACCTTCAAATTTTCAAGCTGGCTGAAGACAATACCATCGGGATACACAGTCTGCAGACATATAACAAAAGAAATCAAACTCAAGAAAATCAGATTTCGTGTTCTAAGTGAAATAATGGAACACTTGCGGACACATGGAAACATGTTACCTCTTCTCCACTGTTGAATGTCATGCGCAATGTAAGACGTTTGACAGTTGTGATTGATTTGAGAAGCCTTTCAGTATGTTTTTCAATATCTAACATTAGACTGATATTTGCCTTTTCCAGCTCTGGCATATGCTCAATCAAACAGGAGCTTTCACTTCTATAATCATCAACTTTAAAATACTTCAAAGAAGGGGTAACCATCACATACCCATCAGAAGAACAATCTTGGTCTATACTTAAAGTTAAACGCTGCAAGGATGGGACAATGATAACCAACTTTCTCACATTGTCATAGCCTTCTTGGTCAATAAACAGATCTTCGAGAACAGGGCAATAGGATAGAAGCAGTCGAAGAGAATCGTCGTTCGAGTATGTCACACATCCAAGTCGCAAAGTTTTCAAGGAAGGAAGACAAACCGTTCGAGGAACATCCACAAGAATCATCTGGCCGTCAAGTTTCAAAGTCACCAGCGAGTTGCAGGAATACAAACTACTTGGCAATGATACAGCAGGTTTCATTTTAGGAGATAAATGGATACTTAGCTCACGCACACAACGAGAAACTGCAATTCCAACCCACGGTTTCAAATCCTCAGGTTGAAGTTTTCCATAAAGTGAGCGAAGGCGCAGGCTTTCTATGATAGGAGCTTTGTGTAATGGCAGATTCTTGGCAATAAAATCCCGATATGTCTGTGAAAACTCGGAACGTTCAGTAAAGGTATCGTACTTAAGGTTAGGCAACCACATCCAAAGAAACTCGCATTGTTTCGACAAAACACTAGTTGATACAGCAACTCTTGTTGGAAGAAACGATAATATCTTCACCAGTAATTCATCAGACAAGTCACTGATTTTAGCCATATCACTTAAAGGACCCAAGATAATGTAACACTTTACCAAACTTGGGGTTTTCCGACCCTGGAAAAAAAAAAAAGAACCACAAGAAAACAAAACCTAAGACTAAAAGATTTGTCTGAATTCAACCAAACAAATTACAAAACAAGCGAAGACAAAGTAAGGAACAGAACAACAAACCTATAAATTTCAGCCTAGGAAGCTCGATTTCTGCTCGGGAACCCAAAATTAAAATCGAAAGCGCCCGAAGAACTGAGAAAGCATTTTTCGAAACAGTAGTAAACCCATTTCAACTCTTAATAAGACTTTTGAGTTTTTGTGAGCTAAGAATCGAGAAATGGTAGGATCTAAACAAAGCTTGAACCTATAAATTGAAGGAGAGTGAAGAAGACGGAGGTGGTTTATCACAAGTTATTGGAATCGCAGAACTTTGTCGTCTCCATCCAAGTAAAAAAAAAAGAGCTTCGTTCTTCGCCGTCGATAATTCACCTTAATGATATAAATATCTGATGGGCCTGTTACTGGGCCACCACTATTCATGTGAAACTCTTTTTTATTGAAAAGACTCAATTTTTTCTTCATGATTGAATCAGTTGTGCTCTTATCATTTGGAATTTTCTCGACTCTTTGCTGTTTAATCTGTTGTGACTCTTTGGAATTTAGTTTGATCGTAGGGGTGATCAAACTAAATCTGTGTCTCAAATGTTGAAAGATGTGGCCTAATAACCAAATTTCAAAGCCTTTGAATTAAGAACTGAGATGTAAAAATGCGCTTGTAGATACAGATGTGATGAGCAGGGAACCTTCTCTACGCTCATGCTCGGACCTGTTTTGTTACTACAGAAAACAAAAAAAAACTTCCGAACATAGACGAATTTAGGTTTGATCAATCCGCCCATTTGATACTCTAAGATAAGACAGTATCAAATTCTCGATTTAATGTTAACTTCTTAAAGAAGCATATAGGACTATGTGAAGTTAAACCCTTTGAGCTTCCAAACTTGTAGTTGACGAGAGTACTTGAGCATAAGGAGACGAATGTTCCACAACCTGAATTGGTTCTCTTCTTTGGAACAAACTAGACTTGAGTCACAAGGCACACACATGATAAGCATATAAGATCACCGCTGATGTGACGCATGAGCTGGCAGGAACAGAGGAAGAGATTTGGATGAGCTGGAGTAAGCAAAGACTTGGAATCATCCAGCAGGTTTGCCGCGAAGGAGTGAGTATAAAGAGTCATTGGAGTGATACGATTGATTATGCATTGTTTGATACTGTGAGCGACGATGTGTTGCTGTGATTGAGAGTTATGATCTAAAGATGTTCTATACGCTCTCGTGTAAACAGTGTATCGGATCTTGTGGTTAAGGAATAAGAGAGATTCATAGCTCTAACCGTATCAACTCCTTACACAACAAGACAAACCTAAAATCCATAATTAGTAAATAGAGTGTTTGATCATTTTCAAGTCTCTATTGTGGAAACTTAAGCAAAAAAAAAAAAACAAAATCTCTGTTGTGGAACATAACATGATCACTGCGAGATTGATGAAGATTTCAAATGAGCAGCATGTTTGAAGATAAAACTCAAGAAGTCTCTCTCTTCTAGGCTTCCTTTGTACCCTTTAAAGTCGAAAGTTTCAAGACTATTCAACAAACATTTAGGAACAGAGCTCCCTTCAAGACTAGTCAAACCGTGGAAATTAAAGTCCGGTTGATACTCGCCAGATTGTATATCAATCTGAGACAAGGGTAGGACAGAGTTAAGATTACACAATACAGTGTTTGCGCCACTACTAATTTAGTTCCACTTACTGAGTCTTCGATTAGATTATATATATAAAAAGAAACTTACTTGGACGCAGATATTGAGGACTCGGAGTTTAGGTGAATCTTTGAGCAACCGGACAAGTAACTTGTACCCATAATCGTTGCTTATACATAGCTTCAGATGTTCAAGATGATTGAAGACAATACCAGCATGATACCCGGGCTGTATACGTGAAAACGCCACAGATTTAGTGTTATTAGTAAATATAAAGCAAAATTGAAAACTTGGAAGTTTATAGATGGAAACAGAATACCTCTTCCTTGCTGTTGAAGTCTACTTGTAAAGAAAGACGTTTGATAGATGTGATTGAGACGAGAAGCTTATCGGGATTTTGCTTAACATTGATATCTGCCTCTTCCAGCTCTGGCATATGCTCAATCAAATAGGAGAGACAATCTCTAGAATCCAGAAGTTTGAAATACTTCAACGAAGGTGTAACTATTACATACCCATCATCAGAAGAACATCCACTGTATATATGAATAGATAAACGCTGCAAGGACGGGACAACAACAACTAACGCTTTCACATTGTCATTACAGCCTCGTTCAATACTCAGATCATCCAGAACAGGGCAATGCGATAGAAGCAGTCCAAGAGAATCTTCATTCAAATATTTCACCCATCCAAGTCGCAAAGTTTTCAAGGAAGGGAGACTAACCGTTGGAGGAACATCCACAAGAATCTTATTGCCTTCAAGTTTCAAAGTCACAAGCGATTTGCATGTATACAAACTAGACGGAAATAATACCAGCTGAGATTCAGACCAGAAATTAAAATAGCAAATACTTAGCTTACGCACTCGGCGAGAAACTGCAATTTCAACAAACAGTTTGATATCCTCAGGGCGGCTTAAAGCAAAATTAAATTTGAGGCGCAAGCTTTCTATGATGGGAGCTCTGTGTAATGGAAGATTCTTGTAAATAAAATCATGATACACCAGAAGTGAAGACTCTGTATGATTGCTATTAAGATCTTTGTAATCATTGTACTTAAGGTTAGGCAACCACATCCAAAGGAACTCCCATTGTTTGGACAAAACACTAGTTGATACAGCAACTTTTGTTGGAAGAAACGATAATATCTTAACGAGCAAATCATCAGACAACTCACTGATTTTAGACATATCAGAAACCCAAGATACTGTTACAATCGACGGAACTTTGGTTTTTCCGAAACTGAAAAGAAAAATTTAAGGAAAAAACAAGAATACCGTGAGTCTCAAACAATGCCACACCAAGCCGCAGAGACAAAACCCTAGAAAATCCTAACTCGCCAATAACTATCGAAATCTCTAGTGGGGCTAGGCCTGAGCCGGACGGCCCATACCCCATCAGGCCATCACTGAAAGAAACAGACCCGTTAATATTAGTCTGACCCTAATCATAGTTTTTAGAGATTTAGGAGCTAGAAGAAGACGCTTAATTCCTAAAACACTTACTCTAGTGAAAGTAAATTGCGGCAATGAAGATGGATAGAGAAGATGGTAGAACGACGAATCAGCTGAGACCACTTGCTTTTTATGTTCATCGTCCTCATGACTCTGCTTGTTGGACTCAAGGTACATATTTGTCAAGGACTCAAGGTACATATTTGCCCACTTTCTTAGCTTTCTTCAGTTTTTTTTTTCTTTCTCAAATGCGTTTGAAACGACGTCTCAAGGAGCAGCAGAGTAAGGTGTCGATGATTTGAAGCAGATACAGTCGCAAGAGCAAGCAAGGAGGAAGAAAATGTCTAGAGCACAAGATGGGATCTGAAAATATATGTTGAAGATATTTGTAAAGCTCAAGGCTTTGTCTATGGTATTATTCCTGAGAAGGGTAAGCCTGTGACGGGTGCTTTGGTTAATTTGAGGGAATGGTGGAAAGATAAAGTTAGGTTTGATCGTAATGGTCTAGCTGCAGTTTTGAAGTCATTTAGGAAGGTATGTAATAAGCTTTTCCCGTGTGACATAAACGCAGCATGTGCAACATTTGTAGATGTAGGGATATATTCCTTTGAAGAATCTTGCCGGTAATTCTATATTTTCAACTTTAATACTCTTTTATGTAATTGCTCATTCATCGATATCTTTCTTTTGTATTTCATCGGTTGCTACATGTTGTCTGGTTGATGATGGATATGTCATAATGGATCCAAAAAAGTTTGAAGAAATGGTTAATTACAAAACCTTATTTTTACTCCATTGTTGTTTAATGTTTTAGCTAGTTTTTACTTACTTGGAACTGTAATGTAACACAAAACGACGGCTCTCGCTTATTTAAGTTTTCAAAACTCGATTCTCTCGGTTCTTCGGGAAGGAGAAAGCGAGGGTATAGAATATGGGATCATTACATCAGTTACATATGGAGTAATGTCAGGTACTATTAATACTCGGTTATTCAATGAGTTAGTTTCTCAATCTTTAATATTTTAAATTTTGTAACGTTTCAGTGTATGGTTACTTTCTATGTGTAGAGATTGGTCGTGCTGCGAGTAATAGTTTTTCTGCATTTTTCAAAAAGAACTTCCAACAAGCCAAAGAGATTTTCAATCGGGATAACCGAACAAAACCAGATCCATAGAGATAAAATCAAAAGTCAAAAACCATACAATTTTCATTTAACCAACTTTAAAAGTAAACTAAAACCAAGTCGGTTATCAAAACCAGACCAGCTAATAAAAAAACAATCGAAATTGTGTTTGTAAATGGTGTGAAGAAGAGGAATCAAAGATCAGCTTTTCCAGGATAGCGAGGGAAAGGAATAACATCTCTGATATTATCAATTCCTGTAGCGAACAGAATCATACGTTCGAAGCCAAGTCCAAATCCACAATGCTTCACTGTTCCATAACGGCGCAAGTCTAGGTACCACTCATATGGCTCTATTGGTAGACCCATCTCCTCAATCCTGTTAAAACACCAGATTTTGCTTCATGAACGATCACAAAAGAACCTAAAAAGAGCCAAGAAAATTGAATATTGGTTTCACTTTCACACACCTCTTTTTGATGACATCATATCGTTCTTCCCTTTGGCTTCCACCAATGAGTTCTCCAACCTAATTTATACAGAGAAAAAGGTAAGGACAGAGGCCGTTGATGTGTTTCGTCGATGATGAATCACACACAAATAAAGGTATTATGAGTCAGTATTATGCAAAGATGATGAGTTTTAATATTACCTTTGGAACGAGGACATCCATGGCTGCAACAGTCTTCTCATCGTCGTTAAGTCTCATGTAAAAAGCTTTGATTCCTTTCGGGTAGTTATAGACAATAAGTGGCTTTTGAAACAAAACCTCTGTCAAGTATCTGTAATTGTAAGACAAATCTTATTAATAACCATTTCTTCAAAGTGATTAAAGTTGAGGAATGGTTTTTAAGGATTATCACAAACCTTTCATGCTCCGAGGCTAAGTCAATTCCCCACTCAACGTTATTATCAAATTCCTTTCCCTTAGCCACAGCTTCCTCAAGTAGCTTTATTGCTTCAGTGTATGTTATACGCCCAAACGGAGTTGATTCAACCAATTTTAGCCTGTCAATGCATCCTGAGTCGAAATTCTTAGCCATAAGTTCCATGTCATCGTAACATTTCTCAAGCAACCACTTGCACATGTATTTCACAAACGCCTCTGCACAGTTCATGTCGTCCTACACAAATTTCAAATAAGGTTTCTAAGATACTGAGTCTATATTACAATAAAGAAGAAACCAAAGAATATCTTATGTTTATTACCTCTAGATCTGCAAAAGCAATTTCCGGCTCAACCATCCAGAATTCAGCTAGATGCCTTGAAGTGTGAGAGTTCTCTGCCCGGAAAGTTGGGCCAAATGTATACACACTGCTAAGAGCACAAGCATAGGTCTCCACTTGTAATTGCCCCGAAACTGTCAAGAAAGCTTGACGGCCAAAGAAATCCTTGGAATAATCAACGTTTCCATCTTTTTTAGGTAGTCCAGGCTTAAGCTTTGACCTCTCTTCAATATGAGCAAAACTCTCCTTTGCTATTTTAAGTTCAGCAACAGCAGCAGTGATCTCTTCCTTGCTTGCTTTGGCAGCTTTCAGTTTCGCTACAACATCACCTCTCTCCTTAACAATGAGCCTCGCAGCTTCAACATCAGCCTCAGTAGGCGGAGGGTTATCAATGAGATCCTGCTCCAACTTCTCAATGTAATTGATCAAGGTTGTTGCTTGGAACATTTCACCAGCTCCTTCACAATCACTTGTTGTAATGATAGGAGTGTGAATGTAAAGGAAACTATGTTCTTGAAAGAAACTGTGTGTCGCAAATGCAAGCGCATTACGGATTCTGGCAACTGCAGAGATCTGAAATCACAAGCATATATCTTCATAAATCAACTATTCAATGATTCAATCAAACCCAGAAACAATCAATCTGAGTGAAAGAAATGAGAAGTATTACCGAATTAGTCCTAGAACGAAGATGAAGCACATCTCTCAAAAACTCAAGAGTCAACTTAGTCTTAGGAAGTGGATACTTAGTCGCATCCACAATTCCAACATCAATCACCTTCACAACGCTAAGCTCAATCTTCTGCTTCGTACCTTTACCTTCCGGTGGAACCTTCAAAACTCCATCAACAGTCACACAAGTTCCCGTTGCAACCAACTTAGAGAGATCATATAAAGACGAATCCACCATAACCTGAAGATTCGCTGGACAAGATCCATCGTTAACCTCAAGGAAAGCGAAAGCTCCTTTCCCTTGCTCTCTTCCGGTTTTAACCCAACCACCGATTCGAATCTTCTGACCGGCGAGTTTAGCTCCGCCGTCAGGTCGATCCAAAATGGTTCGAATTAAAACCCTGTTAGAAAATTGAGCTTTTTGCACCGTAGATCCATCGTTACCCAAGGATACTGCGGCTAATTGACTCGCCGGAGGTACAATCTCATCAGCCATTGTTTGTTATCTACGAAACCAAAAGCACGGAATTTTGGAGGCGTTTGAGATAAAACCCTAAATGAGAAGAGGTTTCAGAGAGAGTATTTTTGGCTATGTATTGTGAGATGTAAGAATAACCGTTGGATCTTCCCTTTATTTATCGTTAGATTGTGGAAATTCTCTAGGGGTAAAAGGTGGAATCTTTGATTCGTATCTAATTTAGTTACAGCAATTAATAATTCGAAAATATTGCCTTTTATTCAATTAGTGGAGTCGTTATTTATGTAAAACTACTGTTATTGAAAAAATATTAATGGAAAATGTTATTAAAATGATCTTACAATAGAAAAAATTTTCCAAAAATCTTGGGCTTATATCATGCAAACGAGATTATGATTTTTTTTTTTTTTTTTTTTTTGTCATCTAGTTTTATTATTATCATCAAGGAGACAAGGAAGGATACAAGGTAAAACACTTGTTGGAACAAACTCTTAAGCCGGCGGAAGACAAGATTTCCCCAGAAACTAAGCCCAAACAAGGGAAGCAAAAGACTAATACGATGAGGCAAAGAGATATAATGATAGGAGACATATCTCACGACACAAAAACCAGAAAACTCGACCAACAGGATACTACCAAAACAACACAGAAATCCTAATTCCAAGAGAGTCTCTGAAAGAACCAATCGAAGATGCCCACGGCCAACCATCGAAACACGAATCCTCCTCATAAGGTGCCATACTGCCTAAAAGTAACCGAACTCCAATGCTATGCTTCATAACCCGGCAAGACAGAACAACTCTATGTTCCAAACACTTTCTTCCAGATACGGCGACGTCGTAAACAAGGCGACAATTCACACCTAGATAGAAGCCACAACAACGGACCAGATCCCGATCAGATCTGAGATGCAGAGATGAGGAGCGACCAAAACCAAACCGGATAACACCATTCTCGAAAGAGACAAGAGTAGTGAAAGATCGAACCAGAATGGAATCAAAGACATCTCCCAAAGAACCAGAAAAGAACCTGCAAGCTTAGCAAACACCAAAGTCGAGCAACCACTAATTATCATGCCAATAAATGAGAAAAGCCGACCCCCTATCCAACAGCCAGAGAAATCGCGATCAACTTCATCAAAAACCGGAAGACACTGCCTGTTCCGCATCCTAGACCGAAGGATAAGATAGAAGAATAATCGACAAAGTCACAAAACTCTGAAACTGTCACTGCCTAAACTTGGAATTAAACTTGGAATCAACTAAAAACAGACATCTCCCAAGACCAGGACGAGATTATGATAGAGATGTTTTTTTCACCGAATTTGATTATTTTTTTACCTATATTGTCAAACTTGTGTTAATAATATGCGCCTACTTATAGATGTAATATTTGGGCTACGGAAGCCCAATAATAACTAAGTTGTATGGGCCAATAAAGCCCAATAAACCTCGGTGTCGGGATATAAATACATATCATCATCTCGGAAACCCTAACTCTGAGATTTCGCACGAACTCATTTCAGCTTCTCGCAGCCGTCGGAACAGAAGAACAAAAAGAAGAGAAGTTAATAAATCATGGGTAAAATTCTTCGTGAGCTTCTTTTATAGAATTGGTTTTTGATTTTTCTTCTGATGTGGATCTGTTAACTGTGATTGTGTTTTAACGATATCAGGAAAGGTTCACGGATCTTTGGCTCGTGCCGGTAAGGTTAGAGGACAAACTCCAAAGGTTGCGAAGCAAGATAAGAAAAAGAAGCCTAGAGGTCGTGCTCACAAGCGTTTGCAGCACAACCGCCGTTTCGTCACCGCCGGTCAGTTTTTCGATCTAGATACTTAGCTGATTCAACTACGTTGTTAGTGTCTATTGGTTAATTCGATTTTTTATAAATTGATACTCTTGCATTGTTTAATTTAGTTAATGTTGTGAATTTGAATAAGAATTGTGATTACTCGAGAAATGTGTTACATGTGGGTTCGATGTTAGAGCTTCTGAATATATCATTTAGTGTTGACTCAAAGGCTTATTACATTGATTGGTGCAGTTGTTGGTTTCGGAAAGAAGAGAGGACCCAACTCTTCTGAGAAGTAGAAAGAAGTTAGAGAAAGAGATACTGTCGTGAAACTTCTTAAGGTCATTTGTAACTTTGAGGAAATTGTTTCATCGTTTGTTTTTTTTTGGCACCGAACTATTATGTTTTGATTCTATGCTATGAAATATTGCTATTTTCAGTTCTTATTTTGATCAATTTAAACATATAGCTGTGATTTTGCCAATACATTGCAACAAGATTAGCCTATTATTTATAATTCGTGTTCTAAGATTCTGCCAATATGTTAAACAAACATATCATAAATGTTGTGAATTTGCTAATTGAAATTGTGCTACGAAATACGATAACATTATTCTATGGAGTGTTAACTTCGTACTTCTTAATTCAAATCAATAACCAATGAGGAACCTGTCTAAAACCAAGGTTGACAAGGTTTAGAGTTCGTCATGAGAGTCTGAGACAGAACCTTTAGAAGATTTCTCTTTGAGGTACTGTACTGCCATCGATGCATGGATTGCAGCACCGTAAGGAAGCACATCCTCGTTGATTCTATAGAGTGGTGAATGAGACGATGCATAAGCGTTGGTCTCATCTTGCATTCCCAGCAGGGAGAAATGGCCCGGGATTGTTTCTGCAAAGTATGAGAAGTCCTCGGATCCCATTTCAGGCGCTGCTTCCACAAAAGCTTCTTGACCCAACAAATCTCTAACCACCTTCTTGAATTGCTTGTACAAGTCCATGTTGTTCACTGTTGGTGGCATCGGTTCTCTACCCTTGGGTGTTAGATTCACGGACGCGTTGCATCGGTGAACGGCTGCTTGCTTGGTAATAATCTAGAATCAAAAGTTGAAACCAGGGTTTGATTCTATTGTAAAATAACAATACCGTGAAAATCTATAAGGCGCAATCTTGGATCAGATCACCTCTTTGATTCTCTGCTGAAGCTGAGTAAACCCGGTAAAGGCTCGAAGAGTTCCTCCTATGGTGATTGAATCAGGGATGACATTGAACGCGTTGCCTCCATTAACCTTAGAAACTGTGACCACCTGCAGAAGAAACCTTAATGAGTTATACAAAGCATAGACCAGGTGAAAGCATAGACCAGGTGAGAGATCATCAAAGAGTAAAAAATGAAACCTTTGAATCCAAAGGGTCAGTTTCACGTGAAACCAGTTGTTGAAGACTGATGACGATGCTTGAAGCTGCAACAACAGGATCTATTGTATGCTGAGGGATGGCAGCATGACCTCCTTTCCCAGTGATTACAGCCTCGAAGACTCCAGCTCCAGCCATAAAAGAACCTGCACGTGAAGCGGCTTTCCCAAAGGGAGTCCGGGGGGAAAGATGTATCCCAAAAATAGCTTCAACGTTCTTCAAAGCTCCTTCTTCTCTCATCATCTTTGCTCCACTCAAACCTTCCTCAGCTGGCTGAAAGATAAGCACCACAGTTCCCTAAACAAAACAAAAAAAAAATGTGTTAGGCCAATGTTACTGATGAAAGTAGTTCAAAAGGGAAATGCATAGACCTGCAAATCGTGGCGATGTTCTTGAAGTATCTTTGCAGCACCAAGAAGCATAGCAACATGACCATCATGTCCACAAGCATGCATTTTACCAGGGATTTTGCTCTTGTGCTCCCACTCAACAGCTTCCTAAGAATCAAATCAAATTATGTTCTAATCCTTCATTCAAATTCCATCATCAAGTTTCATACTAAAAGACCAAAATCATAGACCTAAATGTATCTAATCGATTGGTAACACACCTGAATAGGTAAAGCATCCATGTCAGCTCTCAGGGCGACGAATGGTGGTTCTCCGGTACCGATATATCCGATAATACCGGTGATAGCTACTGGATACCTATACTTAACTCCGATAAGGTCAAGCTCCGATCTAATGAGCTTGCTGGTTTCGAATTCCTCGTAACCAAGCTCCGGATTCTCGTGGATTTTCCTTCTGATTCTCACCATCCAATCGAAGACCTCTGGACTCTTCGCGGATTCGAGGAGCTTCGTCGGGATTTGAGACACATCGCCGGCGATCCATGAAGATTCCGATGAAACGCGAAGTAGAAGGAGTAGTTGGAAAGTCAAACTGAGGAGCAAAAAGTAGCTTAGAGCCATGGAGGAAGATGACAAACGAATTTCTGATTTAACTGATGCGCCACTCAAATATATATGAGACTGAAATAAATCCACAAAGCCCGATTTTTAATGGGCCAAAAAGCCCATATATTTTATGAAAGGCCTAAGTTGTTATGTTCTGTTTTCTTTGATTTTGTTTTGTCTAGCTTTGATGTCGTAATCTTCTTCCATCAGATTAAAGGGAAATAAGCAAATGACGTCAAGAAACAACTTATATTAAGCAAATAGTTATGTTATTGTAACAACTAACAGCAAAAAAAGATATTCCACATTAACTGATTATACATAGACCAATACCATTTCCTAAGTGCTGTTTTGATTTGTCTTTTAACAATGCAAAAATATTTGTTTTCACTCAAAGTCGAAAGCATGGGGGTGTGGAATCTAACATGAATTGTCTTCTCTACATAGCTCTAAAGTGGGCGCGTGAGTACACGCGTGGGCGACTTTCCTCCATTCTTCTCACCAAGAACAACACAGTCGCCGTCAATTGCTTGCCTCTCCGGTGACCGGTTGCGACCGGTGCCGTGAGAGGGCTCTAGGTTCTTTCTGTCCGATTTCATTTGTGCACTTGAAGATTCGGAAGTCTTGTTTCGGTCCTGTTTCTCGCGGTGAGAGTTGAGGGTCCGCCGTGCGTGTCGGCCGTTCTCGGTGGTCGGAATCTCATGCTCTCTGCCTCTATTGCCTGTAGACGGCGACAGATCAAGGCGGAGGCTTGGTTTCTTCCCTAGCGACTCGCCTCTCTGGCGGCGGAGCAAGTTCACACTTGTAGATCTACTTCTAGATCTCCTTCTTCCTGGCGTTTCCGGAGGCGGTGCGGGCTTCTCCCGGCGTTGTTGTGGTGTGGCTTCTCTCCGCCTTGCTTGGTCTCGCATTTTCCAAGACTCCTCTTGGACTAACCATCGCGCTTCAACTCGTGTCTACCGGCGGTTTTGGGCTTCTCTCTGTTGGGATTTGCTTTGAGGACGGCTTTTCCTAGTAGCCAGTAGCTTCTGTCCACCCCGTGCGAGTCGTTTTCGAGTTTTGGAGTTTTGATTCGAGTGGTTTTCAGCGGCTCTGTCGAGAGCTTACCAGCCTAGCTTGTTGTTCTCTGACTTTCCGAGCCTTTGAAGCCTCGACCTCTCTTTCGTCTCTCCTTCGCTTAGGTTTCAGGACTTGGCTATTGTTTGATTCTGCTTTGAGTTTTCTGTCTCGACAAGCCTTGACGTTTGGAAGAAGCATTTCTCTGTTGGCATCTTCTGCTCGTGGACATTGGCAGGATTATTAGGAGAGTGCTTCCTCGTGGCAGGTCAAGTTGTTTTGTCTTTTCGGATGCTCTTTTGATCATTCTTATGGCTGCAGTAGTGTTTGATTTGTTGATGTTTTAGTTACCGGTGGTACTAGCTTCCATCGCCAATTGAGGACGTTACATGTATTCCAAGACTTTTGGTTTGGTTCAAGGCCTGGTTTTGTTGTGGCTTGCTTTTGTTTTTGCCTTTTGGTAGAAGTTTGCTATGCTTTGAGTGTCCGCCTCTTGCTTGCGTTAAGATTGTGCTATAGAGGAGCTAGTAAGGCTAATGGCCTTTGGTGTGGTGGTGAACTGTTTTTATTATTGCTCTGCGCTAGCCGACTTCGGGTGAACTTGGTAGAGGGAGCACACACCGTTGGCATAATTTGGCGTGTGAGGTTCCGTCCAAAGAAAGCTCATGGACTTGATCAAAGAATCGCTTCTGCATTTTGCGGGGAGAGAATGTGTGGCAGGGTTTGGAGTTCTTTTCCGTTGACATCTCGGTCTCGGGCCTCCTTTGAAAGGCTTCTAGAGCTATGTGTCTTCTGCAACTCGGCGGTCACAATTTGCAGTCGCCCTTCTCCTTTTGCAATTCTTCTAGGAAGAACAACAAAATCGTCATCGCTTCATTTAACTCTCATAGCTCTTTCGCTATGGATGGACCGAAAACCGTGGTTACTAACTTATGCTTCCATGTTTTTATCTTTTTTGCCATGGAACCATTTTCTAGGATTATAATCATCGATTGTAAACCTAAACATTTTTCATTTTATGAAATATTTACATTCTTAGCAAAAAAAAAAAAAAAAAATAGCTCTAAAGTTAGTTGGTTAGTTTGTTAGTTAGTTAGTTAGGAACAGAATCAAAAGAAAAAACGTAGAAAGACAACCAATTTATTACTCCATGAGTTCCTAAAAGAATAATGTTTTAGCTTTCACACAAATTTTTTAAAAAAAATTCTACATTTTTTTTATTTGTTAATTGAATAATAGCAATTCCAGTTTTTCTTCTTTCTTTATTGATGACAAATAAAAGTAATAATGATGTTAATACAAAACATCAATTTTTATGGAATAGGAATTAAAAAAAAAAAACTCAAAACATCAATCTATTGGGAATAGAGGGAGTATATTATTGTTGCACATGTCCAAAATTTACAATATTCCAAAATTCGAAGGAAAATAATACGTAAATAGTATAAATGGGGAAAAAAATCTAAAAAGTGTGAATGTAATAGCTTTAAAATGGGGAAAGTTAAAACAGTGATATAAAAAGGTTAGAAAATAGGAACGGTTAGAAAATTGAGAATCTAATTATAATTAAAACTAATTCTTTTAATCATGCATGCATAAGAACTCTATTGGACATGTGTCTATGATAATCCATAAGAATATCACATACTCCCTCCGTATTTTAATAAGTGTCGTTTTAGAATTTTTATTTTTTTAAATTAGATGTCGTTTTCAAATTTCTATGCAAAATTTATTACTTTTTAATGTTTTATGATGTCATAAAACATTAAAAAGTAATAAATTTTGCATAGAAATTTGAAAACGACATCCAATTTTAAAAAATGAAAATTCTAAAACGACACTTAATAAAATACGGAGGGAGTAGAAGTTAATGATCTACTATGTCTATTTCTGAAAACACATGTCCCAAATCTGAAAAGGAAGAAAATATGTCAAAAAGCTGACCAATTTCAATAGAAAGACTAAATGATTGGTATATTCAAAATTTGATAGAAAAAACGCATTAATTAAAACAAAAAATTTCTTAACTCTTGTATATAAATGTTAACAAATATTTTATCATTGCATGTAGTTATAAATTTATACTCCCTCCGTATTTTAATAAGTGTCGTTTTAGGATTTTATTTTTTTAAAAATTAGATGTCGTTTTCAAATATCAATGCAAAATTTCTTACTTTTTAATGTTTTATGATGTCATAAAACATTAAAAAGTAATAAATTTTGCATAGAAATTTGAAAACGACATCCAATTTTAAAAAATAAAAATTCTAAAACGACAATTATTAAAATACGGAGGGAGTATTGTTTTGGTCAAAATTGATTTTAATTTATGAATTTTGCCTTTTTAAGGGGTGGATAAATCTTGGATTCTAAATATTCTGTGGTCAAAAGACTTGGATTTCTCTCTAAATATAGAGAAAAGTACTTATCGTCTCCTAAACCATCACCACTACAAATACCCTTTTGTGCATGTCTCCATCAAATTACATCTTTTCCTAGACATTTTTTCTTGATCTTTAGTTTTCACAACTCATCTTCTTTTTTACTTTTTTTTTTTTTTTCTGAAGATGACTATCTCCGTCGAAAACCCTGTTTTTGGTAAAAACATTTATCTTCTTTTGGTTAATCTTTTTCTTTTATAAATTTATCTTGAATTTGCGTGAAAATAATAGTTTTTGTTACTTTTTTTGTTTAAGTACATGAGGACTCTATGACGCAGAAGGAGACCGGAGAGTTACGAATGGACAGTGGAATTCCAATGTCGAAGATATCATCTGATGATGAAGTGTTTTTGGCTCCTGAGATGAACGCATTTGGTCGTCAATTCAGGTTAATTTTTTTCAGATAATAATTTAGACTATTTCTATTAATAATTTCTTTTTCTAAAACATTAGATTTGATTGATGTAAATTGTTGCAGAGACTACACGGATACAAATAGCGAGAGGCAAAAGAGCGTCGAACATTTCTATAAAACACAACACATTAACCAAAGTTTGGACTTTGTAAGATCTCTTATCTATTACTAAATTTAGGGTTTATTACATATGTAACTATATGATCAACATAATAGTTGAGTCCTATATATTTTGCATTGGACGTGATTTATGAACTACTAATGAAAATGATAATCGTTCCTAACTATGTTAGCCAAAATGAACATATATACGATACATATTTGAACATACGATAACTTATTAAACGTTTGCAGGTAAAGAAAATGAGAAGTGAGTATGGAAAATTGGACAAGATGGTGATGAACATTTGGGAATGTTGTGAACTTTTAAACGAAGTGGTGGACGAGAGTGATCCCGACCTCGACGAACCACAAATTCAACATTTGCTTCAATCCGCGGAAGCAATTCGTAAAGATTATCCTAACGAAGATTGGCTTCACCTCACTGCTCTCATCCATGGTAACTAATCGTTCTTTATGACCAAAACAATCATGCTTATTATAGCTATACTTGATAATTACAAATCAAAATTACCATATATAAGAATCCTAAGAATTACTAAAATTAAATGACTGAATGTCCAGATCTTGGGAAGGTTCTTACTCTACCACAGTTTGGAGGGCTTCCTCAATGGGCTGTTGTTGGTAAGTTTAATTTGTGATTTCATTGCAATTATGGAATATAATCAATTAATATTGTTTTCTCAATTAGTAAACTTATCAATTTTAAGTAACTTATGAATCCTCTATCCAAACCTGCAGGTGACACATTTCCTGTTGGGTGTGCATTTGATGAATCTAACGTACACCACAAGGTACATATAACTGATCAATATATTTTGATTAATATTTACGAAAATATTGATAGTTAGAATCTATATTTGATTAATATATTTTATATATATATATATATTTGATTAATATTTACGAAACAAGTAATTATATAATCTAATTTTTTCCTTTTTAACCTTGATTTGCAGTATTTTATGGAAAACCCTGATTTTAACAACCCAAAGTATAATACCAAAAGTGGAATTTATTCTGAAGGATGTGGACTTGAGAATGTTTTTATGTCATGGGGACATGATGACTACATGTATATGGTAAATTCATTAATTCATTACTATAATTTATGAACTATAATAATTATGATTACAATGATTTACAAATGGTTAATAATATGTTCATAGGTGGCTAAGGAGAATGGAAGCACCCTACCATCCCCTGGACTATTCATCATCCGATACCATTCCTTTTATCGTAAGCACAATAAAGACTAATAACAAACTAAACACTTAATTAGTAACCTAATCTGATTGATTAATTAAACATTTATATGTGGTTAATGTATGTAGCATTGCACAAGGCTGGAGCTTACACTCACCTTATGAACGAAGAAGACAAGGAAAATCTCAAATGGCTCCATGTTTTCAAGTAATTAATTTATTTCTCTAAATAAAAATCTTTCTTAATTAATTAAACCCGATTTTTACCCCAATGATCAGATTTTAATACTTATATTGTCTGTTTTATTATATAGCAAGTACGACTTATACAGCAAGAGCAAAGTACACGTCGATGTCGAGAAGGTTAAGCCGTACTACATGTCTCTTATCAAGAAAGTGAGGATCTTTACCATTTGATTTATGTTCGTATGTTGATTTATTTCTTAATTTTACAATTTAATAATTTTGTTTTGGATTTTTTTCAGTATTTCCCGGAAAATCTGAGGTGGTGAAAACTGCATCAAGGCCGTCCAAAAAAGTCTACTATTAGAAAGATAAAATGGTGTGTGTGTGTGTGTGTGATTGATTAGTAGACGTTTAAGCACTGGAAAGCATTATTGCCCAGTTGATAAAGTTGTATTGTTACATTAGCTAATGTTAATGCTAATGTTTATACAAACTATTATTGTATCCCGTCTGTCCTATTATAAATTAAAATATTATTTTCTTCTCTATTCTTCTAACTTCTGTTTTGAAAAATTTCATGATGTATCGTTTTTATGTCTTATTTTCTTAGTCTTAATTTCTTCATAATTTTAGTGTGAAAAAACATATACAAGAACAAAAAAGATAGGATCAACGTAACGAAGATAACTTCATTCATTCATTCAGATGTGGAAAATGCAAAGAAGATTACAAAACTAAACATCTAGAAAGAAAACTAAACTTTGTGTTTTGTGTTATGCCAACAAAAGGGCAAAATCGTTAAGATAACAATTATTTCACTTTCGCCTAAAACGGCATCGTTTTCAGAAACGCCTGAGTAAATATATTTGCCATTATGCTCTGCAACTTCTTCACTTGGTGACTTCTTTAGTCACAGGAGGAATATCGACAGCTCCGTCGTCAAGAAGCGGTGTTTCTGGCAACTCTTTCTTCTCTTCAGATATATCCTTAGGCCCCAAGAAACTAGGCTGGTTCGTAGAAGACAATAACCTCGCCCACATTCTATCCGTAATTACTACATTGTTCTGTGTCTCTGTTATCCTCTGCAACAGAAAGACAACAAAAAAAAATGACACGAATCAGAATTGCTCACAAGTATAGGACCAAAGGTTCAGAGAAGATTCAGGACCGTTCCCCAAGACCAAGGGAACAGACTAGCCCAATGTAAGGTCTTTAATCACAATTGGGATCAATCCCGCAAGTCAAAACTCGGATTGAAAAACGAAAACACATTTGATGTGTCAGTAACTTACGTAGTAAGGGATGTATGTTTGTCTTCCATTGACAAGACCACTGGTGTAGCCAGTGTAACCAGCCATTGCACCATGAACCGCACTCTGAGCAAGAAGTGTACAGTAAACATTGTCTGATGCATTACTTGGAACAGCCCGGATCATGTATGTAGGATCAATGTATTTGAGATTCATCACCATTTTATTCTTATTAAAATGATCCTACAACCAGAGGAAAAAAACAACAAACACTATTGAGGAAATTTTCTGTAAAAGGCATAAGACTATCATGATCTTGAAAGTTTTAAGTCTTACCTTGATGCTTTGTGATAGCCACAAGCCGACATCTTTAAGAAGTTTGTTCCCAGAAGCATCCTTAAGAGTAGAGTCCATGCTTTTGCACATCAAATCCTGTCCTGCACCTTCAGCAAGAACAATCACCATGTGACCATTCTCCTTGAGCCGTCTCTCTACGAACTCAAAGAGTCCACCTTCTCCTTCGAGGTAAAATGGTGACTCAGGAATCAAGCAACAGTCAACATCTCTGCTGGCTAATGTAGCATACATAGCTATGAACCCTGTTGTAAATCACCGCCTAGCCTTAATCAGTAACAAATCGAAAAGGTCTTTTAAGTTGTATGTTTCAAAACAAAGACTTACCGCTGTAACGACCCATAAGCTTGACAAAACCGATACCATTCTCATTACTCTCAGCTTCGACATGTGCTGCGTTAATTGCTCGTTGAGCTTCCTCCACAGCAGTGTCAAACCCAAAGGATTTGTCTATTACAGGAATATCATTATCAATAGTTTTCGGAATTCCAACCACAGCAACTTTAAGTCCACGTCTTCTAATTTCCTATATGATTATAGACAATCTAAGTTCAGTTGTTGATTGTTAAAACTTAAAACTTACAACCGTTATTCTGAAATATCACAATTGCATTACCTCAAATATTACTGAAGCACCTCTCTGGGTTCCATCTCCTCCAATAATGTAAACCTATATAAAACATGACTACATCAAGAATAGGTTGACAAACTTTTCCTATACAAAGTTAAAATCTGTGGCTGTATTTCTTCCCGAACCTGATTAATTCCTCGATCTTGAATGCTATCAACTATCTTCGTGGTATCGTGTCCACCTCTTGAGGTCCCGAGGATTGTTCCTCCGCGTTTATGGATATCATTCACGACTTTAGAGTTTAAGGGGATTGTATTCTTGGCGTAGAATCCTCTGTATCCACCCTATAAAATTTCAACAAATGAGAATCATAAGGACAAAAGTCGCAAAAATTAAACTGCAAATGAAGAGATGAATTATGATTCACCAAACTTACATCGATTCCAAGGATTCTCTTCACTCCATACATGTATGATAAGCTGCTCACAATTTCTCTAATGACGGTATTGAGACCGGGACAGAGACCTCCACATGTAACTATGCAAGCATGCACTTCATCAGACTCAAAGTAAACCTTTTGACGTGGACCAGCGCGTCTGAAATGGATTCCTCTAGGACCATCCTTGTGAACCACAACCTGAATAACACGAAAACAAAACAGAGGAAAGGAAAAGAGAGCATTTTGCTGTTAAAAATCTCACTTTCAGAAAGAGATAATCACCAAACACTATTCTTCAGACAATTCCAGGTAAAAAAGGATTATGCTTGATGAATTTACCTTCTCAGGGACACTATCATCTGCATCAACAAAGTATTGCCTGATAGAAGAAAAACAAAAAAACATGCAAATGAGAACAAAAACTATGAACTTTAAGCAATCTGAAGTAGGTGAAGATACTTACTTTACCACTGAGTAAGCTGGATTGTCTTGCAATGGATTCGGATAAGTCTACAAAAACATCAAAAACGTGAAAAGAATCAACCATTTGATTCGATCAAAACATTGAAACCCAAAAGCAAAAGATTCCTCCTTTGTTAACTAAACGCTATCAGATTCGATCTCTTTGTGTCAATCGAGAAATATTCAAAACAATTTAGCAACAATCAGAGATCAAGTGCAACATACAGGAAGATCAGGAAGATAATCAATGAGATGAGGAACGTCTTGTAGAATATAACCACCAGGACCGTTGACGATCTTCGGCTTAGTACTTCTCGGACTAGACATAACGGAGACGATCAACAAATCAGATCAAACTCTCTCCACGAAGATGAAATCTCGAACACAGCTTCTAAATTCGTCAATGGGGAAAAAAAACCAAACTTTGAAACGAAGAAGGAAAATGAGAAATCGTGAATCAAACCCGTTGATCCAATATACTTGATAACCCAATTTCGTAGGCGAGATAACAAATCAGAAGAGGTAAGAGAGAGAGTGATAGACCAATCGAGACAAAGAAAGTTCTAGCTTTTTGAGATTGGGAATTTGATCGAACAGGTGGTGGGCATTAAAAATATATGAAGAAAATTTAGTGAAAAAGAAGAATATTTTTATATACATACACACACATTTACATGTATGTATATGTTAATTGGGTACAAGATTCTCGTGTATATATATAAAGCTGACGATCACGGAGGCAACAAAAAAAAAAACGAACGTTGAAACTTGGAGAAGATGATTCACTTTCTTCTAGAACAAGACTTTATTTTAAGTTTCCATTTATTGACATCGATTAATTTTGGGCCTTGGAAAACAAGTTCTCAATTTTAATACTCCCTCTTTCCCATTTTATTAGATGTTTAGACTAAAAGCACATAGATTAAGAAACAATAAATGTTTTCTCATTTATGAAAATTCAACCAATAGAAGAAGATACTACATAATTAAAAACTATTAAACTAATATAAATCATGCATTGAAAGTAGAAAAAATCTTATATAATGGAACAAATAAAAAGGCCTAAAACATCTTATATATTAGGACAGAGGGAGTATGATTTTTATTTTTTCTTTCAATTTTTGTGCTTTTTGTGATATTTTCACTATTTCAGATCTTATAGGAATATTCCGGTAATTAAAAAAGAAGAAGAAAGAAGAATCTTTTAAAGAGAGAAAGACAAATCCAATTTTGTGTCGGCTGATCTCTATTTTATGTTTTGTGTGTATTAGTTTAATAGTGTTTCATTGATTTGCCGATTTTTTGTTGTCAAGCAACTATTTGCTGGTGACAAAGAGATAACAATATATAATAATTTTAAAAATGAAAATAAGAGTTGACGAAAAGCTTATTAGTGTATAATGCTATCAGATGACATACTTGCTTAGTCGTTTTACATTAAAAAAAAAGGGATATATATGTGACAAATATATATATTTTTTTGAAAACAGCTTGCGTAATGGTAAATACGTAATCGTATGAATCTTCATAATGTAGAAAAATAATGTTTATTTGCCGGTCGATTTCGAATCAGAATCAAAGTAGCAAAGTTGTATTAAAACTTGCCGTTATTTTCTGTTTCTTTAATATGACTCTCTCTCGCTACTCGCTTATCGCTTGCAAACAAAATTTGTAGTTTCCTACACATATAAAATATTTGTGTTTCGTAAACTTTTTTTTTGTTTGTGTTTCGTAAACTAAACGTTATATAGTTTTTTTTTGCCGTAAGAAAAGAAATGTATTTACAGTTGGATATGAAAATTATTTCTGAAAAAGAAATGGAAATTATTGATCGATCTTCTGCAGTTCTGCATTAGGTCGGATATGAAATCAAATTTTTGAAAAAAAAAAATAGAAAAAAAATCTGAAAAACAAACAAAATGAAGCTAAAATGGGCGATTGTGAAAGCCCAACATTAGTTATAGGTTGATGATAAATAGACCATTGTTTGGCCCATTAAACAATTCAAAAGGCCACTAGCCAAGTTTTAGAAGCAAAAGTTGAAAATATAGCACTTCGTTTTTGAGTGAAATACTGAAATGTAGAACACCTAACTACATAGTTTATGTCAAAATATAAATATTTGCTAGATAACGGACTAGTGAAAATATCATGGTTAAATTATGTACTACACGCCATTAATTGTTTTCTATGTTATAAATTAATGTATATCATGAAACACTAAACAGAAAATTTAAAATGTTTATTTTATTATTGTGTCAATGTGTTTTCATACTAAATAAGCACATAATTACTCGTATCAATTTTTTAAAAAAAGTCATATATACCCAAATAAAGGATGTTTATGTTCTTGAACACCTAATGTTTACTCTCTTTTTTTTCCTCTTTTCAAAGAAAAACAGAAAAAAAAATACGAAACCTAATAATCATTTAGATCAAATTAATGATGACCGTTTGATCTGTTTTGTTCAAACAAATCTGAGGCTAGGCCCCATCTCCCGACATCATCATTGGACCCACATCAATGTAGGACCACTGGGTTCAAATCCCCCAAGAATATTATTACATTCTATACTATATGTTACCTATTTCAAATAATGTGAAAGAAAGTAAAAAGAAAAAGATTCTTAAAAACATGTGTTTGCCTTATAATCCAAAAAGATTATCCTTAAATGCTTTGTTTCCTATGTTATGATCTTTTCCTGCGTTCTTTAATTTAAAATAATAATATGCTTCTGCTAAATTAACCCGTAATTATGTTCAAATATACAAAAGATTAGAGAAGGTAACAAATTTTATATTATTAAAATGTATGTAAGAAATTTTAAGATAAAAAGCAAATGAATCAAAATTTGGTGCAGTGTTCTGTTTTCTAAATAGCACTTCTGTTTATTTTAAACACAAGACCGAGATTCAACAGTTAATAAAAGCACAAGATAATTTAAAATTAGATTTTAATCTTTTTGATAAAAGAAGGCTTTACATCTTTGACTACATTTAAAACTTCAATCAAATTATAAATATTATATTATTCGTATTTTTTCATATTGCTCAAGAAAATGTTTGACATAGTCTGATATGTATAGTTAGCTGTGTACTACTAATATTGTCTGTACAACAGTTCAAATTATTATAATACATACCATTATCACCTAGGAATATGAATACACTTTATATAACTAAGAAAATATAAAACAAAAAGAAAATAAATAAAAGGTTTGGTCAAGAGACTGAAGAGTCGCACAAGACAAGAGAGAGTAACATTAGGGTTTTAACCTTTTCAGTCTCAACTCCTTTTCTTTCCTTTACTCTTCGTCTTCCTCATTTCTTCCTCATTTCTTTATCTACTTGACATAGATTTTTCAGTACTTAAAGTCGTATCTACATGTGTTTCTGTGTCTCTTCTGGAACCAAAGACAGATATTAACAACAATAATTATAATAATTAAAAAGCATAAATCATAGGTTATTAATTTTTCTATCTACTATATATATTGAGATCACTCCCGTCTTTATCAAATTCTTCTTTCTCTTCCATTTTTCCAATCCAATCGATCTCACGTAGATCTGGTAATCTTGATATTTGTTTTTACTTCTTTTTTATTGTACATGTTTTTAAATTGTCTATGTGTTCGTTAATCTAGCTCTATATATGTATATTAATGACATCAACTCATCTTATCAATTTATTTCTTTTAAGCTCTTAATTTCGGTAGATCTCGTACTGTCATACATATCTAAAAATCTTTATAGTATTTACTAACTATTTTTGTCTTCTTTTTTATTTTATGCTTTGAATCGTGTTTATATTTGCATCGAGCAATATCTTTGAAAACTTTACTTTTTTAATAAACTGCAGATCAATTTCTCATCAATCATTTAGCGATCAAAAGGAAATGAAGAATAGTAAATGTAACCTCATAGATTCAAAGCTCGAAGAACATCATCATCTTTGCGGATCAAAACATTGTCCTGGATGTGGTCGCATGATTCAAGCTGCAACTAAACCAGTAATATTCCGTTACACCTATAGACATATATAAGTATATAACCTCATCAAAGCCCCCAAGAATAAAAATAATTAAAGGATATCCTGTCACTTTTTTCTTTCCTTCTTTAAAATTGTTCTTCTTCATTAATCAGCCTTCTAATTTTGTTCTTTCTTTCTTAAAGAATTGGGTTGGATTGCCGGCTGGAGTGAAATTCGATCCGACAGATCAAGAACTTATAGAACATTTAGAAGCAAAAGTGAAGGGAAAAGAAGAAAATAAGAAATGGTCATCGTCTCATCCACTTATAGATGAATTTATTCCCACCATTGATGGAGAAGATGGGATATGTTACACTCATCCTCAGAAGCTTCCAGGTTCATTTCTAATCTTTAATTAAATACAAAAAACTCTTGTAGTTTGATCTATATTATCTGCATGGAACGAATATAGTACTAATGAATATCTATTGTTTTAATATTTTGAAAATTAATGAGAAAATATTTTGTGCTTTTTATATACGCAATTTAGAAATCACCACTAGCCCCCTTATATTAATTGCATAATTATTTTTGTAATTTCTATTACATAGTTATTCGTATAAGAAAAACTTAAGGGGGTAGTGATTTCTAAACTTTAGAACAATTATTTCACATTTCTCTGTTGTATATATTATAATGTAAATTACCCTTTTAAAAATAAGATCTCTAATATGCTATATTATAAATCAATTAAAAGTAGAAATAAATTTGTTTTGAAGCATCCTATATTGAATCGATATATTTAGTGTAACCAATAAAAAAATAAACAAAACTTTTCAAGAAGCTTATTACGGAAAAGAAAATAAATGCGATGCGTTTTAACTTTTAATTAATCTAAAAATATTAATAACACAATTAATCGATTCCCTGCTTAATTTCTTTTTTATTGGATAACTTCTTATAGTTCACACATATTTTATATATTTATGAATTTGTACCAAACTGTGCATGCAAGTATAGTAATATTGGGATCTTGGATAATGTTTGGTGACCCAACTTTGAAAAACAAGTTTCCTCATAAATAATAACTTGTTTTGTTCATCTTACATTAATTTTCTAGAAATTCAATTCAAAATTATATTTATTTTTTCTTGCAATTAAGGGGTGACAAGAGATGGCTTGAGCAAACACTTCTTCCACAAACCTTCAAGAGCTTACACAACCGGAACAAGGAAACGACGTAAAATAATCCAAACCGATCACGACTCCGAGTTAACCGGATCATCAGAAACCAGGTGGCACAAAACGGGCAAAACAAGACCGGTTATGATCAATGGTCAACAAAGAGGGTGCAAGAAGATATTAGTACTCTACACAAACTTCGGCAAGAATCGACGACCAGAGAAAACAAATTGGGTGATGCATCAATATCATTTGGGGATCAACGAAGAAGAAAGAGAAGGAGAGCTTGTGGTCTCTAAGATCTTTTATCAGACACAACCTAGACAGTGTGTTAGTAATATTCATTGGTCTGATCATCATGGTTCCAAAGACATGATCGGAATTGGTGTCGGAGATGAGATTTCCGGCGTAGCTGCCACGTTGCAGAGTCTTGGCTCCGGTGACGTCGTTTCTAGGGCTAATATGAATCCCTATACAAGAGGCTTTGATGAGGTATATATACTTTTTTCCCTTACAATACTAAAATATATATTATGATAGTATGAATAACTTCAAAACATAAGTATTTTGGTCAATTTCATTTTCAAAAACTCCACATCTTATTTGTTTGTCAGCTGATACTACTATAATTATGTATTCATAGTTTTTTTTTATTGTGTCTTTATGTATATAATAATTTTTTATATGGTGGATATAAAATACATTTTCTCTAATTTTACGATATATTGCTTCTAATGTTCAAGTTTTACGTAAAATAAGTCTTACTATTGTGGTGTCTTGATGCAACAATGAGAGTTTTAAGGTATTAGAAATACAATGAGAGTTTTACAGACATTTTCTTTTTGTTAACCAACATTTTTTTTGTGTGGTAATTAACATGTACGTAATCAAGGGGACAGCCGAAGCTTCAAAGGGAAGAGAAAACCAGCGTGTGTCTGGCACGTGCGAGGAAGTATATGATGGGATCATAACATCATCAATGTCATCTCATCATATGATTCATGATCATCATAATCAACATCATCAAATCGGAGATAGAAGAGATGTTCACATGTCATCATCATATCCTATGACCCCTACTATCACATCACAACATGAGTCAATCTTCCATGTTACAAGTACTATGCCCTTTCAGGTAATGTTTTCATTAATTAATTTTTACTTAATAATCAAACAAAAAAAATTATTCCTCCGGGCTCCAAATTAGCTCAAATCTAAAGTCAATGCACGCGAACGTGCATGCATGGATATAGCTAGATAGTAGTGATATTAGTGTTTCTTGTCTACTTGGACATTTAATCATAACCACTCATTTAAATAAAGACTAATGATTTTGGATCTACAGGCTCATGCAAAAAAGTAATTCATATATTACAATATCAATTAATTCCTTCTCATATTCGTTATAATTAATATTTTAATATTAGTATTGGCATTTTGATTGTTTTTTTAAATGACAGCAGCAGCAGCAATTGAGGGGTCGGTCGTCTGGTTCAGGATTAGAAGACCTAATTATGGGTTGTACCACAGCTACTTGCATAGAAGACGTAAGTTTCTAACGAATACGTGTGTTTCTTATTAATTACATTCGTGATTGTTCTAACATAAGTTGTGTGTATTGGTCAATCTTTTGAATAAAACGAATGATATAATGACAACTAATTAAATTCGCAGGAGCATTCATCAGAAGCAAACCCACAGCAAAATGCAGAGTGGTTAACGTTTCCACCTTTCTGGTAGGACCAAAAAATCAAATTATATACATCATTAAAAAAATTTGTATTCTAAACAAGTCATTTTGTTATACTTAAAAGATGGATATTGCTAACCACCTAGACCGAACACAATTCCACAGGAACCAAGCCGAATCAGAAGATCAAAACCGGAGATTTTAACAGAACCAAAAGGAAGCAGAGAAGTCTTGTCAAAACACCTCCTGCTTAGCTTTTGATCGATTTCGGAAATACTGAGTTATGACTGACTTAGTCTTTGCCATTTAACTTACAATATCATTAGAGGTTGCAATGAATGCTGATTCACTTAAAGGAGATTGTAATCTGTTAAATTCCTCAACAACCTATTTATACATGAAATCACAAGCATTCAGAAACAAATCCTAGAGTCTCTGTATTAAAGAACCACACACACAAAAAGATCCTGTATTCAGTTTCATTATATGATTGTATCTTTGGTGAAACATATCGATAAAGCAATCAAGATTTACCTTCCTCTGTGAAGCATGCAATAAAACCCGCGGTCTTATTGAGCGCACATGTTCAAAAGCTGCAGCTACAGTCATACTCTTATGTTCAATCTGAAAACAAATAGAGAGAAAACGTTAGTGAGAAAGGAGGTTAATAAAGGACCAACTGCAAGTTTAATTTAACCGAGATGATTTGATCAATGAACTTACCAGATAACAGAGAACAACGGTAGTACTTCTTCCGCGACCAGCTTTGCAATGGACGTAAGTAGTTTTACCAAGCAAAGCATTCTCTGTTACAAAACGGGAATGTAGAATAAGCAGCAGAAACTAGAAAGAGTAAATGCTAGTAAAGATAAAACGAAAGCAGAACATCACTCACTATGAATGAAGTTGACAGCTCGGGTTATATCTGCAATCGAAGGAGCAAACAAGTAATCCCGTGTTGGTATCACTAGATGCTCCATTTCATATGCCTAAAACAACTTGCAATCATCAAATACTCCACAAGTAGAAGAAAAAAAGATTTGAAACACAAGATTTGGTGCCATTGAACCTACATTGTACAAAGAGGATGGTACCAAAGTCTCATAAGGTTCATTAAGAGTAATCACGCCACCAACACCTAACTGTTTTAGTCGCGGAACATCCTTACGAAATGGAACCGCTCCCATCAGAAGATACTGAACAAAACAAAAAAAGACTTTCTGCATCAGAAACAAACGCTGCATAGACCAAATTGATACTCAGGGATTTGAGGAAAGAGCTCAAATTTCAATAGTTTGCTGCATAACTATACAGACAGAAACAATTCTGACTTTAGATAGTCTGAAAAAAACTGATCTTTAAACATCACATTGCCTCCTCTTTCGGATCAAAACATTCCAGTCAAAATTCAGATTCCTAATGCTAAAAAGTTATCTCCTTTAAATCTCATTAGCACTAAGTTAAAGGAAGAAATAACAAAAAAAAAACAAAACCTCATCGATTTGATCCCACCATCTGAATTGAGACTGGAGTTTGAAGCGGACGAGGTTGTATAAAAGTGTCGGATAAAACAGGATCCGACCACCAGCTCCGATAAGAGCTCTCTTTGCTTTATCTCCCTTCGAACCCACACTCTTCTTCTTCTTCTTTGAAACGCCGTCGTTTCGTGATGATCGCTGCTGCGTCTTGTCATCTTCCTCCGTTCCATCGGTCATCGCCGGGAAGAAGAAAAAGTGAGTTGGTCATATTTACAAAATCACCATCCCTTATAAAAGAAACATATTAAGGCCCATTACATAAGGCCTACTAAGATCTTTGTTCTTCTTTCTACCTTCAAAATCTTTTTTTTTTTTCTTTCTAAAATCTTCCATTATTTCATAATAAATTTGATTTTACCACTTAATATTTGTGTTTCAGAAAAAGTGTCAATTTATCTTTGTAAACAAAATTTTAAGTACTTAAATGACATTTATTATGAAACATAAAGAGTTTTTTTTTTTACTCAATCTTTGAATATTGTTGTTGTTTTTAGATTAATATTTATTGTAATAATGTGCTTCCAAACTTATGTTTTTAAAAAATATCATAGTGAAATCTTTAAGAAAAAAATTACATATATTGGAAGATTGATGGTATTTATTAAAATCCTTTCATTTTTTTTTTTGGGGAGCCAAATCCTTTCATTTTATTGTTTAAACTAAAACTAAATTTAGTTTCATTCAATGTTAAAGCCAAAAAATCAACAAAATTAATTATTATGAAAAAGGAAAGACTTTTTTTTTTTAAGGAAAACACCATATTTAATTTAATGTTTTTTTCCTTAAATAAAGTTTTTTCCATTTTACTAACTCTAGTTTTCAATTTGTTATATACAGATTTTCCTCCTTTTTCAATTAAGATTTTCTATATAATTTTTGTTAAAAAAGAGATGTACTGGCACGTGTCGATCATGTATAAATCTATATATTTGCGTAAATGCCACTGCCACAAACACACACTCGTAGTTTCGACGCTATCTCTAGTACATTCCGATAAACCACAAAGAAGCAGAGCCGAGTAAGAAAGAAGGAAGAAGACGAAGATGTCGTGGCAGACTTACGTCGACGATCACTTGATGTGCGACGTTGAAGGCAACCGCCTCACCGCCGCCGCAATTCTCGGCCAAGACGGCAGCGTCTGGGCTCAGAGCAGCAATTTCCCTCAGGTTAGGGTTTATATCTCTACCCAGTGCTCATTCTTAGTAGCTATATTCGCTTTTGCTGTTTCTGTTTGGATCTCTGTTGAAATCTGCAACCTTTTTTTTTGTTTAGCTTTAGCTACTGTATCACCAAAATTCAGCAATTTTCATGTTTGGTTTTGGTTTTCTGATTCATGTGTTCTTGAACAAGTTTAATTCACGAGTTTAAAGCTCTTTTAAGCAGAAAGTTGGTGACTTTGGAAATGGAGAACTTCTTTGTGGTTGAGTTTTGTTTAATGGTTTTTGTGGTTCTTCCAGACTGAAGTGTTTACTGATATTACTTGTTTAAGAAATGCTGTTTCTTAGTTTTGGATTTTTCAGCGTTTGCACTGGTTATGTAGTTCGTAGGTTGCTTTCATGAGATCTTTAAAAGAAACTGAATTTGCTTTGTTTCGGTATTTTTGTTATTTTAGTTGAAGCCTGAGGAAATTCAGGGCATCAAAGACGATTTTACTACACCTGGAACACTTGCCCCAACAGGATTGTTCCTTGGTGGTAACAAGTACATGGTAATCCAAGGAGAGCCAAATGCCGTCATTCGAGGAAAGAAGGTAACTAGACTGTTTGATTGTTGTCTGATTTTTGATGAACCTTTTTCACTACTACTTGTTTTTTTATGAACTGCTGTTCCTTTTGCTTCCATTGTAGGGAGCTGGTGGTGTTACCATCAAGAAGACCACCCAAGCTTTGGTCTTTGGTATCTATGAAGAACCAATGGCTCCTGGACAATGCAATATGGTTGTGGAGAGGCTCGGTGACTACTTGATTGAATCAGGGCTCTGAAACCCAAGTCCTGCTATATTCATGTCGCTCATGTAATCTTGTAGTTGTGTCGTGAGAGAAAAACTATTTATATATCGAAGGTGATCGATCATTCGACTGTGTATTACTTACCATGTGATGGATCTTGGGGTTGTATGATTTCTAAAACAATATGGTATTGTCTCCATTTGTGTCGAGTTGAAATTTTAATGAATGGCAGTGTGGTACCATAGCTTTAGAATTCATGAATGGTTATGCAGTTTGAGATTTTTGTGAATTGTAGTGAGGATGATTCAGATCACAAGACTATGGACACAATTGATTTCAGACAAGTTTTCAGATAGAATGTCTGTACAAGGATTCCACTGCAGGAAGAAAGACAAAATCTTAGACCAAACTAATCAGGAACAAATTTTGCTTTTTCTTGCTATTGCTACATTTCTTTCAGATTCCGGTTAGAGTGCCTGTGAATTCATAGAGTGCAAACTGAAGAACAACGAGATCATGAGACAGAGTTTCAAAATCCATTGGAGTAGCTCGTTTCCACGCGAAGTTGAAGCCGAGGAGGTCAATGCAGTTGCATTCGTCGCCTTGGTTTTGTTCCTGCAGAAAGATTTTAACAAATCAGTAAGAATATTTATGTATTCTTCTTCAATTTACAAATCTGAAACAGCTTTCTTTATGACATACCCTCCTGCAGTTATGTATATGCATTTGTCATAACCTGTAACAACAATGAATCAGATTAAGGTAAGATCAAGACTGTTGATTTGTGATTTTTGCAGAAGTAAAAGCTGGAGATTTTGTTAACTTACTAGGGTCCTTGTTGACCTTAACACCAGCTCCTCCAAAGCTACAAGCAACGTCTGTTGCTCTATTCTGCTGGAAATAGCTATTGAACACGAAAGAAGCATGAGAAACCAAAGTATCTGGTTGGAAACAAGGCTGGCTTGGCTGAATAGCTGTGCAATCAACATTTCCAGGACCACAAGCCCAATCCAAAGCACCTTTCAGATCTCTCTCTGAAGCTTTAGAAGAAGCAATGCACCAGCTATTACTACTCCCACTCGAGTTTGTACCACTCGAATTCGAGTGAAACCCGTTACTCTTTCCCGTGAAATCCAACTGATAAACGCTCGTCTGGTCAGGGTAGAACAATCCCCAGTTTCTCTCTGAATCTAAACCCGTTTTTCGATTCTCGTTGAACAGAGAAAATATATAAACGTTCATTGCCTCTCCTGGCTTTGCAGGTGTGCCTTGGTTGGTAACCACATGACGGATTATGTTTGAATTGTATGTCTCTGCGTTGTCAGGAGACGCAGCAGCTTTCTCCTTCGGTGAACCTTTGGTTGGCCATCCAGTCTCGGTAACCATAATCTTGATTGTCCTGAAGTTTAAGGCCGTGAGAGCGTAATATAGAGCATCAACTTGAGCATCAAACATGTTCTTGTAAAGCAAACCCGTGTTCGGGTCAATTACTTCAGAGGAAGACTCAAACAACACATAATCCAAAGACACATTGTTTGGAGAGTCTCTATAAGCGTAATACGGATAAAGATCGATCATGAAAGGAGACTTATTCTCTGCAAGAAACTCTAACATTGGTCTCAAGAAATACGCATAGCTGCTGTTGAATGCTCCAGCAGAAGGAGGGAAAGATCTAGAGAGAATCCCAAGCGAAAGAGTCGTCGAAACCTTGATTCTTCTACTCAACCCGACTTTCCTCAGACCGGTTAACACGTTCTGCATCGCGGGGACAACAAAAGATGAAGCATTGATATGTGGATCATCAGTAGATTCAGCTCCAACGGTAATGTAAGTAATCTTGGTCGTTGGATAGTATGGTAAGACGCTGTTCTTTAGCCAGGTGTCTACATTTGATTGGGATTGAGAGAAAGCGTTAAGATCAGAGTTTGGAACTCCAATCATAAGCTCAATGCTTGTGTTTCCAAATGCTTTGAGGACTTGAGAATTGTAATCATAGATTCTAACGTATTTGATGTTGTGCTGTTGAATCAATTGAACAACTTTTGCCGGTGTTGGAAGATCATCGGCGCTTCTTCCGTAACAAACTCCGACCTTGCCACCGTAGCAACAGTCTGCAAAATTTGGGGGAAAAAGATTGAATCAATTGGTTTTTTTTTTTCTGACCAAAATGTTCTTTTGATAGCTCTATGAAATTGCCTAGAAGCTCTACAGTAGATTAGAAGAAGGTAATGGAATCTATTCGAATTCCTAATTCAGAACAAAGTCTCAGAGAGCTCTTGAAGTGAATACTAGAGAGAGAGATAGACAGAGAGACAAACCCAGAAGCAGAAGCAGAAGAGAAATGGAGAAGATGAGCTCGAAGTCTCTCGCCATTGCTGAGTAAACTACACTTTGCTTTGCTTCCTTTCCTCGAAAGAAGGAAGCTTTATCTTCTGGCAGCTCTTCTTCTTCTTCGAGTTTCTTTTCTCTTTAGAGAAAAAAAGTTTGAAGCTTTTTCTCTCTCTACAATAAAAAAGCTTCGTTAAAGCTCTCTCTCTCCTTCTACAGCGAGAGTGGGAAACTAGTTTAGTTTAGTTTTTTTTTTTTCTTGGCTATTGTTTTTTTCTTGTCAGAAGTTGAACACTGGTCGGAAACAAACCGGGCCTCAGGCAGTACAATAAATTCGATTTGATAGAATTGTCTGGATTCCGCTAAGCTTTGAGACCATTTTCAACTTTTCTTTCGTCCCCCGTTATTTATGCGTATTCTCAAAACTACCCCAATATAAATTATTGGTCCCATGGAATTTAATTTTGTGAGCTTTGGATACGCTCTAAATATACGATCACAAATACATTAATTTGCTTATAGCTTTAAACAGTGGAAGAAATATTATTTTCAATCCGACAAAATGAAAAAAAAAAAGTAATTTAAATTCATTTATCCAATAAACAAATAATTACATAATAAACCTTTTTACGATTCCAAAAAAAAAAAAAACAATTAAGATTATTCTTTTTATCGCCAGCTGTGTCGATCATACCAGAGATAACCGGTGGAATGGTTCGAAGAACAGCTGTGGTGCAGTTAATGGGCCATATCATCTTATATTATCTATCAGTTGAAGCCCATTAAAATCTTATAGCCCAATTTATTTAATTTTTAATTATATGATTTTGGAATTTTCTTTTTTCTTTTCCCGGTCTTACGCGTTCAAAATAATAAGTCCGTTAACATTGAAGAATCGTCGTCTTCTCTCCACTACTTTCTTTCTCTTTCTTGAAATTGCTTATTTAGAAACCCTAGAGAGCGAGCGATAATCCCTAGAAAGAAAAAAATGGTGAAGATCAAATCGAACTTGAAGCAGCTTAAGCTCTCCGTTCCAGCTCAAGAATCCACAATCTCTTCCTTCTTGTAAGTTTCCCGATTTCTCCTTTTTCTACTTCGATCTGTTTCGTTTCGCGGGATTGCAGAACAAAATCGATTGATTTGAACATTTATTTTCTGGGTTTGAATTGATTCTTTGAAATTGATTGAATTCGATTTGAAAAAATAGGACTGCGAGTGGAACATTTCACGATGGAGATTTTCTTCTGAATCAAAAGGGCTTAAGGTTGATGTCAGATGAGAAGCAATCAAGGGTAATTTCAACCCTAATCTTGTTTATGAGAGATCTCAATGTTCCAGAGAATTAAGTAATTAAGTGGATTTCTTTGTTTGTGTTTTATGTTTCATTTATAGCAATCTGATAGCAAGGAGCTTGATTTTGAAATTACCGCTGAAGACTTAGAGACTGTGAAAGTTATCGGAAAAGGCAGCGGTGGTGTTGTTCAACTAGTTCGACATAAATGGGTTGGCAAATTCTTTGCTATGAAGGTAAAGTACTTGTTTTTCTTCTCATTGACTAGTCAATTCAAGTAAAGTTTAGTTCTTTTGATAATATGATCACTTGGTTAGGACTAATGATTCACATATAATGCTGGTGAATGAGGTCTTTGAGTATATTTGGGGTTTTGAGTTTGTTTATTTTATGAATCACAGGTCATACAGATGAATATACAAGAAGAAATCCGTAAGCAAATTGTTCAGGAGCTCAAAATAAACCAAGCATCATCGCAATGTCCACATGTAGTTGTTTGCTACCATTCTTTCTATCACAATGGAGCCTTTTCTCTTGTGCTCGAATACATGGACCGTGGTTCTCTTGCGGATGTGATAAGACAAGTCAAGACTATTCTTGAACCTTACCTTGCTGTTGTCTGTAAACAGGTCCATTGAACTTTTTATACTCCACCAAATGGTTCAAAAGTATTCTCATGGTTTGTCGTCACTCTTACTTATATTTCCCCTTGTTTACAGGTTTTGCTAGGCCTTGTGTACCTGCACAACGAAAGACATGTCATACACAGAGACATTAAGCCTTCAAACCTTCTTGTAAACCATAAAGGGGAAGTGAAAATCTCAGATTTTGGTGTAAGTGCAAGTCTTGCTAGCTCCATGGGACAGAGGGACACATTTGTTGGAACCTACAACTATATGTCGGTACGAAAGCATTCCAAAAATAATCTACATTACAAATTTTTTGATGTTTTTGTATTGTTAAACATACATAATCATGACTTGTCTCTTTCTCACTTCTTCACTTCACAGCCTGAGAGGATCAGTGGAAGCACATATGACTACAGCAGTGACATTTGGAGTTTGGGCATGTCAGTGTTAGAATGTGCAATAGGAAGATTCCCTTACTTAGAATCTGAAGATCAGCAAAACCCACCAAGCTTTTATGAACTCTTGGCCGCAATCGTAGAGAATCCACCACCAACTGCTCCTTCTGATCAATTCTCACCTGAATTCTGCTCCTTTGTATCAGCCTGGTAAGTGGTAACCCATCATCATTCGCATCTTCATATAATTTGGATAAAGACACAGACAGAATGAATACTAATGATCCAAATGATTCTGCTGTACATTAACAACAGCATACAAAAAGATCCTCCAGCAAGAGCATCATCTTTGGACCTCTTGGTAAGTAATTCCTACTCACCACTCTCTCTCTCAGTCTTGGTTATTAGTATCTCTGATGAAACATTCTAAGATTTGCTTGTTCATGATCTCAGAGTCATCCATTCATAAAAAAGTTTGAAGACAAGGATATTGATCTCGGGATACTTGTTGGCACTCTGGAACCACCTGTTAACTACCTTAGATAAGTAAACCCTCTTCTTCCGCATTTGCATTTGGTATATGATATGATATGATAAGATACATGATATTGTGTAATGTATCTCTAAAGATTATTACTTGACAATGAAAGTTGAATGAGATTTTATTATACAAGGTTTTGGTTAAATATGTGATAGTCAATTTTAAAACTTATTTTCTCCCAAATTATGACATTCCATGTAAACAAAAAAAGCTCTGTTTTCAAGAATTAAAGAAGATCCGGAGATAAGAAAACAAAACCATCAAAAACTCCAAAGATAAAAAGTCAAGGGAAAGGAAGAAGAAAGCTAAGAACGTCTCTGCGTCTTCTAGAGAGACACACACCAATCACATAAGAGAGTCACATTAGTCAAACACAAACTCACATATCTCTGAAACTCTCTCCATAGACTTTAACTCGCTGAACCTGGAATCACATTGGTTTCTACATTTCGTTGAGAATGTCGCCCTCTGTAGGAAAGTAGCGTTTGCTAGTATGTAACCAACCATATCCTTCTCATGCTCAGTTCCTTCATAATCTCTCCATTTCAAGATCTCAAGACGCGTAGATAGACATTCAGGAACAACTGTTGGTTTTTCCCAGATGCTCTTCGGATTGATATCGTTTTTATGTCTCTGACATGAAGAAAAAAATGAAAGAAACATTACGTGTGTTAGTGTTATAGATCGTCTAAAAAGAAACGGACACACAGAGATGATGCTATGGTATACTATTTTTCTATGTTTAAAGAACGTGATTCTGCAGTTTTTATCATTCAAAACATTGCTAAAGTTTTAGTGTTGCTAGTAGTGAATGTGTAGGAAAAATATCACAAGAAAATGTTATCATACTGTTCATCTGACATACTAGTAAAAAAGTTGCATTCTACATACCAACTTAAGTGTAAGAGATCGAAGATTGGGAGCGTCATTGAGCATACACGCAAGTAGATTCTGCCATCCCGCAGAACATGTACATAGCTTTAGATGTTCAAGATTGGGGAATTTTGTGTCTGTAGGATATGGAGTCTGCAGTTATAAAGTTTATGTTATCTTCAGTAATGAGAATAAACGAAACATAAAAGGAGAAATATTGACATTATTGGAGTAAGAGAGTTTTTTTACCGTTGAAGTTGGAGAACAAAGAGAAAGATGTCGGATTGAGGAAAGAGACTCTAAGAACTTCTCAGATTGGGTATGAGTAACCTCGATATCCGATTTGATCATCGCAGGCATGGATTCAAACAGTATACAGTTACTGAATGTATCCTTAATGTTCAAAAACATCAAAGAAGGAGCATTTATCCAAAAGCCACCGGTGCGCCCATACATCCCTTTCCTGTTATCGATAGATAAGCTCCTCAAAGTAGGCACATTGATATTGATCATAGTCACATCGTCATATCTGTTTTGGTGTACAACCAAACGTTCATGAACAGAGTAGATTCTTATAAGACTTGCACCAGAATTGCCTCCCGCAACCGATGAAAGTTGGAGAGTTTCGACTGATGGCAAACGAAACCAACGCGGGACAGGCTTGATTCTTAAATTATCGAGTACCAATTCTTTTAGGGTTGTGCAAGTACTCAAGCAACAAGGCAATTCTAGGGTTTTTCCAAACAAGTCGATTCTCAGCTCTCTCACAGATCGATTAACCCCGAGTTGAACAAGAAAATTGATATCTGAAGCAGAATAGTAATTGCTAAGCTTGAGATGCAAGCTATCTAGAATTTGAGCATCCTTGGACATCAAAGATCCATATACAAAACTCATAGAAGTATCGATTGATTGATCATCAAACATGGCATTCGGCTCCGGTGCCCAAAGACCCTTCCCATATTCTGATATGAAACGTGTTGCTAAATCCTCTTTGAAAAACGGAAGAAACGAGAATATCTTCAAGATTAATTCATCAGGCATATCACTGAGCTCTGTTGGTGTCTCCAATTCTTTTTGCTTTTTCTTCTGGCAGCTCTCCATGATTCTGGTGAATTCTGCTCTCTGTTTTGGGACGTGTGTGCAAAGGAAGAAGAAAAGAGCCTTAGGTAAATTAGGTTTCACGATTACAAAAAAATCAATTTAAGATATATGTTATAAAAAAAAGATTTTCTTAAAGATTTGAGTTAATCTGGATAAGTTTCACAAAAGAAAAGTCGGAATTATTAAAATTTAGTCTTATTATACTTTTTTTTTTTTTTTGTGATTCGATGAGAATAATTCATGCTATTATTATTGATGCAAAATACGATTATTATTGTTAAAAAAATCAATAAAAGTAAGTTTCCTAATTTTTATTTGACGTGGGGAAAAAGTCTAACTTTAACTTAATGCTAATTTTTAATTTTCCCTTTTCAATTTTCTAATTGATTAATTGTAATTTTCTTTATTTTTTTTATAAATGCTAATTTAACTACATTTGCATTTTACTTGGACTAGGGCCTGACCTTAAATATTCCATACTAAATAAAATAATAATTAACTTTTTTAGTAGTGAAGATAACTTCAAAATCTTAAGTATATTTTAGTGATTTCAAAGAAAATATATACTCATACAGTGAATCCTTATAAATTTTGAATATTAAAATAGAATTAATACCCCATTAATACAGTACAACAAAAAGATTTGCATCAATAATTTTTTTTGGTAGGCATTTGCATCAATAATTTTAGTATAAAAGAAAAACACAGAGACATTATAGTGAAAATCTCAGATTTTGGCGTCATAAAGAAACTCTTTCATTTTATTAGTTTTTGGAAAAAATCCCATCTACTTTGTTTTAGTTTTAGTTTTACGAATCTCTTTGTTCTGATTATCTTGATGAAATGCATGAAAAGTATTGAATAGTGTAACGTTTTCAAATATGTAAACAAAAACTGCTCTGTGTTCACAAATAAAAGAAGATCCGGAGATTAGAAAACAAAACCCACAAACACCAAAAATAAAGTCAGAAGAAAGGAAGAAGAAAACTAAGAACCTCTTTGTCTTAGAGACACACACCATCACATAAGAGTTTAGTCAAACACAAGCTGACATGTCTTTGAAACTCTGTCCATAGACTTTAACTTCTTTAACATGCGATGATTTTTATTTCTACATCTTGTCGAGAACGTCGCCATCTTTAGACAAGTAGCGTTTGCTAGTGTGTACTCAGCCACATTCCTTTCTTGCTCCGTGCCTTCATATTGTCTCCATTCCAAGATCTCGAGGTGCTCCGATAAACATTTAGGAACAACTGCTGGTTCTTCCCAGAGTGTCATTGGATCATTGTAATTTGCACTATGTTTCTGACACGAAAAATAAGAAACATTACTTGTGTTACTATTATAGATCATTAAAAGAAATGTGGACACACAAAAGACAATTGAATGAAACTATTTTTTTTCTATGTTTTAATTAAGGACATGAGTTTGCAATTTTTTTTATCATTCATCAAGTTATTATGTAGATCTAACATACCGACTTAAGCTTGAGAGATCGAAGTCCTGGAGCGGCATTGAGTAAACAAGTAAGTAGATTTGCCCATCCCGCAGAACATGTACATAGCTCTAGATGTTTAAGAGAGGAGAAAACAGTGCAAGCAGGATATGGAGTCTGCCATTAAAGTATATATCATTTTACTATAATGAGAATAACAAAACATTCAAGGAGAAATCTTGACATGTATTGGAGTAAGAAAGTTTTTACCTTTGAAGTTAGAGAACAAAGAGAAAGATGTTGGATTGCGGTAAGAGACCCTATGAAGTTCTCAGATTGGTCACAAATAACCTGAATATTCGCTTTGATCACCTCAGGCATAGGTTCAAACATTGTAAAGTTACTCAATGTATCCTCAAAGTTCAATTCTGTCAATGAAGGAGCTTTGATCACAAATCCATTACTTCCCTCAACGTATGTGCGTTTCCCTTTGGAATTCCTAATAGATAAGTTCCTCAAAGTAGGCACATCGATATTGGATATCATCACGTTGTCATTTTTGATTTGGTCTACAACCAAATGTTCAAGAACAGGGCAGATTTTTAAAAGACTTGCAACAGATTCATCGCCCAAGAACTTAACCGATAGAAGGTGCAACGCTTCGAGTGATGGCAAACTAAACGAAGGAGGAACAACCTTGATCCTTAACTCATGAAGTATCAATTCTTTTAGGTTTCTGAAAGTATTCAAAAACAAGTCGATTCTCAGCTCTCTCGCAGATCGGATAGTTAAGCTCCTCAAAGTAGGCACATCGATATTGGATATCATCACATTGTCATCTTTGGTTTGGTCTACAACCAAACATTCAAGAACAGGGCAAATTTTAAAAAGACTTGCAACAGATTTGTTGCCCAAGAACTTAACCGATGAAAGGCGCAACGTTTTGAGTGATGAAAAACGAAACCAAGGTGGAAAAGCCTTGATACTTAATCCATGGAGTATCAATTCTGTTAGGTTTCTGAAAGTACTCAAGCAAGTCGACAATTCTAGGGTATTGCCAAACAACTCGATTCTCACCTCTCCCGTGGATCGGATAGATAAGCTCCTCAAATTAGGCACATTGATATTGGATATCTTCAATTTGTCATATTTGCATCTGTCTACAACCAAACGTTCAAGAACAGGGCAAATTCTTAAAAGACTTGCAACAGATCCGTCACTCGAGAACTTAACCGATAAAAGATGCAACGTTTTGAGTGATGGCAAGCGAAACCAAGGCGGGACAACCTTGATACGTAATTCATGTAGAGTCAATTCTTTTAGGGTTCTACAAGAACACAAGCAACACGGCAATTCTAGGGTTTTGCCAAACAGGTCGATTCTCAGCTCTCTCACAGATCGGTTGACCGCGACTTGAACCCAAAAATTGATGTCCGAAGCAGAATAGTTTTGGTTAAGCTTGAGATGCAATCTGTCTAGAATTTGAGCATCGTTAGACAAGAAAGATCCATAAACAAAACTCATAAAAGTCTCAAAACTCTTAAATGGTGTATCATCATCATCAAACATGACATCCGGCACCAGTTTCCAAGGACCTTTCCAACGTTTTGATATGAGACGTGTTGCTAAAGTCTCTTTAAACATTGGAAGGGATGACAATATCTTCAAGAGCAATTCATCTGGCAAGTCACTGAGTCTGAGCCTCTGTTTCTCCATTTTTTTTTGTCTATTCTGTTGAATTCTGCTCTTTGGAAAACCCGCCCCAAAATGTGCAAAGCAAGAAGAAAAGAACCCTAGTCGTCAAATTAGGGTTTCGCGACCAAAAAAAAAAAAAACACTTTTAATATGTATATGAAACAAATAGCAGCAATCAATAAAAGTTAGTTTTAGATTTTCCTTACTTAAAATTTGTTTATTAGAGGCGGTGGGGAATAACTCATGCGATTATCATCAAAAATTTGAAGCAAAAAAAAAGATTATAATTAGAAAAATTAAAATCCAATAAAATTAATTTTCCTGATTTTTAACATTCATTTTACAATCCATTTCCTAACTGATTAATTTTTTTTTTTTTTGTAAAGACTAATTCAACTACAACTATTTAATTTGTGAAAAAAAACTGCTATGTTTTCAAAAAAAAATTAAAAAATCCGGAGATTAGAAAACAAAGCCCACAAACACCAAAAATAAAGTCAAGAAAAAAGAAGAAGAAAACTAAGAATCTGTGTGTCTTCTAGAGACACACACCATGACATAAGAGTTTAGTCAAACACAAGCTGACATGTCTTTGAAACTCTGCCCATAGGCTTTAACTTCTTTAACATGCGATGATGTTTTCTGTTTCTACATCTTGTCGAGAATGTCGCCGTCTTTAGACAAGTAGCGTTTGCTAATATGTACTCAGCCACGCTACTCTCTTGCTCTGTGCCTTCATATTGTCTCCATTCCAAGACCTCGAGATGCTCCGATAAACACTTAGGAACAACTTTTGGTTTCTTCCAGAGGTTCATCTGTTCATTGTAATTGACACTATGTTTCTGAGACGAAAAAAGAAAGAAAGAAAGTAACATTACGTGTGTTAGTGCTATAGATTTGTTAAAACAAAAGACAAAGCGTAAACACAGATTATTGAATGATATACACTATTTTTCTATGTTTTAAGAAAATGATTTTGCAATTTTTCATCATTCAAAATATTGATACAGTTTGTAGGTAGCTACTCGTGACCTTGTGAGAAAATATTACTAGCAAATAAACATCATTAATTAAGTGTTCTATTCGAGTATGTCCGTTATTATATTGTTCATCTAACGTACTAGTAAAAGTGTAAAACCTATAAAAAACTGTACATAGCTCTAGGTATATAAGAGAGGAGAAGGAAGTTATTGCATTCTACATACCGACTTAAGCTTAAGAGATCGAACTTTGGGAGCGTCATTGAGCATACGCACAAGTAGATTCGCCCATCCCGATGAACATGTACATAGCTCTAGGTGTCTAAGAGAGGAGAAGGAAGTTCCTTTAGGATATGGAGTCTGCAATTGAAGAATATATTATTTACTGACATTATAAAAGAAGAAGTATTGAAATTATTGGAGTAAGAAAGTTTTTACCATTGAAGTTAGAGAACAGAGAGAAAGATGTCGGATTGAGGTAAGAGATCCTATGAAGTTCTCAGATTGATCACAAATAACCTCGATATTCGCTTTGATCACCTCAGGCATAGATTCAAAGACTAGAAAATTACTTATTGTATCCTCAAAGTTCAAATCTGTCAATGAAGGAGCTTTTATCACAAAGCCATGACTCTCCGGAATGTAGGTGCGTTTCCCATGTGTCTCGTTCGGGTTATCGATAGATAACCTCTTGATAGATAAGCTCCTCAAAGTAGGCACATCAATATTCGATATCATCACATTGTCCTCTTTGGTTTCGTTTACAACCAAACATTCAAGAACAGGGCAGATTTTTAAAAGACTTGCAACAGATACGCAGCCCAAGAGCTTAACTGAGAGAAGGTGCAGAGTATTGAGTGATGGCAAACAGAACCATTGCGGAACAGCCTCGATACTTAGTTCACGGAGTATCAATGTTTTTAGGGTTCCGCAAGTACTCAAAATAGGCACATTAATACTGAAGACTTCTGTGTTGGTTTGATCTACAACCAAACGTTCAAGAACAGGGCAAATTTGTAACAGACTTGCAACAGATTTGTCGGCCGAGAACTTAACCAATAAAAGGTGCAGAGTTTTGAGTGATGGCATATAGAACCAATGTGGAAATACCGCGATACTTAGTTCACGGAGTCTCAATGTCTTTAGGGTTCCCCAAGTACTCAAAGTAAGCACATCAATGTTGAAGACTTTGGTTTGGTGTACAAGCAAATCTTTAAGAACCGGGCAAATTTGTAAAAGACTTGCAACAGTTTTCTCTGCCGAGAACTTAACCGATAAAAGGTGTAGAGCTTTGAGCAATGGCAAACGAAACCAACTGGGAACAATATCGATCCTTAGTTCACTAAGTATCAATGTTTTTAGGGTACCCCCAGAACTCAAAGTAAGCTTATTAATACTGAAGACTTTTGTTTGGTGTACAAACAAATCTTCAAGAACCGGGCAAATTTCTAAAAGACTTGCAGCAGATTTGTCCCCCGAGAACTTAACCGATAAAAGGTGTAGAGTTTTGAGTGATGGCAAACGAAACGAATGGTGGAGACCCTCCATACTTAGTTCACAAAGTATCAATTTTTCTAGGGTTCTGCAAGTACTCAAGCAACTTGGTAATCTTAGGGTTTTGCCAGAAGGCCCAACACAGTCGAATCTCACCACTCTCACAGATCGATCAACCGCGGCTTGAACCAAAAAATTGATGATTGAAGCAAAATAGTTCCGGCTAAGCGTGAGATGCAGTGTCTGTAGAACTTGATTTTTTAACACCAACGATGTATGCACAAAACTTACAAAACTGTCACAACTATCAAATGATTTGTCATCAAACTTGAGATCCGGCACCAGTTTCCAAAGTTCCCGCCAACGTTTTGATATGAGAAATGTTGGCACGGTCTCTTTAAACATAGGAAGCGATGACAATATCTCCACGAGCAATTCATCTGGCAAGTCATTGATGCTTTCCATTTTTGGAGACGCAGGAGAGGAAAACTAAGAAGTAAGAAGACTAGCTAGTAAAATTAGGTTTCGCGTAAAAAAAAAAAAACAATTTAATATATATGAGAATATATCCTAATCAACAAAAGTTATTTTCGTATCCTAAATAAACTCCTAACTATTCGTGATTTTTAAATTATGGAGAATATACGAAATATTTATTTTCGATTTTTTAAACAAGATTTTGGTTGAATATATATGTGGTTAAATAGACTCAGTCAATCTTAACCAAAAAACAAAAAAAAATAAAAATAGACTCAGTCAATATAAGAACTTATTTTTCTCCCAAATTATGACATTTCATAAAGGCCAAATCAAAGGATAAGAATATACTATAGTAGACATGTCAATTAGGGCCAAAGCCCGCGGGCTAGCCCGGCCCAGCCCTGAAAAACAGCGGGCTCGGGCTTAAAAATATATGTCCAGAAAATATCGGGCCTTTCGGGCTAAGCCCGTTCGGGCTAAAGGGTTTTTTGGGCTTAGCCCGGCTGGGCTCGGACTAGCCCGCAAAGCCCTTTAAATAATATTTTGATTTTTTTTTGTTAATATTTTCTTTTAATTGTAAGATTTGTTGTAAAAAAATTGTTTAATAGAGTTGAAAACTCTAAACATAGTTTTTTTGTTGTGTATTACTATAAATCGAAAAAGCAAATATTAGCTCTACTACCTAATTTGAATTATTTTGATTTTATATATTATATAGTATAAGTTTAAACAATTTATTTGGATTATTTATTTATTTTTAACTCTCTTTTTTAAAAACTAAATTAGCGTTAGTGGTTATTTAAATTTTGATTGACTCGTTTCATATATAGATTCTTTTTAAGAGATATTATAACTTATAAGTTTGTTTTTTTGTTGTCGGAAGAAAAGCCCGAAAAAGCCCTGTAGCCCTGTTAGGGCCGGGCCGGGCTTTAAAATATAGGCTCGGAATTTTTACGGGCCGGGCCGGGCCGGGCTCAAATATGTACGGGTTTTACGGGTTTCGGGCTGGGCCGGGCCGGGCTAGCCCGATTGACATGCCTATACTATAGTCTTGACATGAGAGATCCTATCTAAGGAGAATAACATATGGTGGAGATGAGTCATGGACACTCATGGGTCCATATTCCAAAGACCCATTCATATATTTATTTATTAGAATAAAAGTCAAATGATTATTATTTCTACCAATAGAATAATGATTATTCATCAACACAAGTCTTACATATAGTTTACTTTTTGCACAAGATTAGTTTTTGGAAATCCCCATCAATTTTTTTCTTTTATGATTCCTTTGTTCTGATTTTCTTCTTGAAACGCATGAAATAATATTGAATCTTTTTACTTATAGTGTAGCTTTAAGCAAATTATGTGAACAAACAACTTCTCTGTTTTCGCACATTATGGAATCCGAAGGTAAGAAACAAATAAAACAAAACTAAAATCCAGAAGAAAAAAAACGAGAGATAAGAAAGCTAAGAAACTCTCTGTTTTCTAAAGACCAAAACCATCACATAAAAGAGTTTAGTCAAACACAAGCTGACATGTCTTTGAAACTCTGTCCATAGACTTTAACTTCTCTAACTTGCGATGGCTTTTGTTCCAAAATGTTGTTGAGAATGTCGCCATCTTTAGACAAATAGCGTTTGCTAATATGTACTCAGCCACATTCCTCTCTTGCTTTGTGCCTTCATATTTTCTCCATTCCAAGATCTCAAGGTGCTTCAATGAAGATTTGGGAACAACTATTGGTTCGTTAGAACGAGTCATTTTATGAATGTCACGAGTACTATTATGTTTCTGAGACAAAAATAATAAAAGACATGTTTTAGTGTTACGGATCGCTCAAAACGAAAAGCGGAAACACAAAGACAATGACTCATCTACGGTCAACAACTTACCGACTTAATCAGCTTGAGAGATTGAAGTCTTGGAGCGTCTTCAAGTATATGGTTAAGTAGATTCCACCATCCCGCAGAACATGTACATAGCTCTAGATGTTCAAGGTAGAAGAAGAAACTGCCTCTATGATATGGAGTCTGCAATTGAAGTATACATTATTTATAGTAATGAGAATAACAAAACATAAAAAGAGAAATCTTGACATTATTGGAAAGCTTTTTACCTGAGAAGTTCGAGAACAGAGAGAAAGATGTTGGATTGAGGTAAGAGATCCTATGAACTTCTCAGATTGGTCACAAGTAACCTCGATATTCGCCTTGATCACCTCCGGCATATGTTCAAACATTAGAAAGTTACTGAACGTATCCTTAACGTTCAAATACATCAAAGAAGGAGCTTTTATCACAAACCCATGAATATCTGCACCCTTGACGCGTTTCCGGCCCTCCGAGTTATCGATTGATAAACTCCTCAAAGTAGGCACACTAATATTGAATATCATCACATTGTCAACTTCTTTTTTGTTTACAACCAAATTTTCAAGAACAGGGCAACTGCTTAAAAGCCTTTCAGCAGATTCGTCGCCCGAGAATTTAACCGATAGAAGGTGAAGACTTTTGAGTGATAGCAAACGAAAACCAGGCGGAACAACCTCGATTCTCAAGTCCACGAGTTTTAATGTTTTTAGGGTTCTACAAAAGCTCAAGCAACTATGCAGTTTTAGGTTGTTGCCACCCATGTTGATTTGCAGCTCTTTCACAGATCGATCAACTGCGGTATGAACCCAAACATCGATCTCTTTATCCCAATGATAGGGTAGATTAAGCTTGAGACACAATCTCTCAAGAACTTGAGCTTTGCTAAACAACAAAGATCTATAAACAAAACTCGTAAAACTCTCACTATCATCATCAAACAAATCAGCATCAAAATTGAAATCCGGCACCAGTTTCTAAAGATTTCGCCAACGTTTTGATATGAGAGATGTTGGTACAGTGTCTATAAACATAGGAAGCGATGACAATATCTTCAAGAGCAATTCATCTGGCAACTCATTGATCCCCTTTGCCTCCATTGTTTTTTAATTGGAAGTGAATTTTTTTGTTCTCGAATTTGGGAAAACCCTTCTTGAAATTTATAAGAAAACGTAGTTTCCTTTTTTTACTTGGACTTGAATTAGCCTCGAAAGCACTTAAAAAGGTAACTTGGGACGCAGGAAAAGGAGAAAGTAAACTAATAAGAACCCTAGTCAAAAGAAAGAGTTTGAGTTTTGTCTTCTTAATTACTAATGCGGTGTCGTTTTAGACTTTTATCCCACGAGCTTTTGCTAGATTGGCGTTTTATCAGATGGGCTTTTAAGAAGCGAACAGATTTAGTAAACACGCGCTTTATTCGCTAAAATATGCGCGTGGGATATTTTGTTTACCAGCTTGGATCCATTATAACGCTTTTTTGTTTTATTTATTTTGCACTTTTCTTTGATAATTTCATGCAAGATTGGAACTTCGAAAGAAATATTTATTTTTTAAAATGAAAGTGAGTTTTTTTCCATCTATTGTGAATATTATTTTCGATTATTTTTTCCTTTTTTTTGCTAAAGATATTCGAAATTTTTAAGGAGACTTTTAATATGTAGTAATGTCTATACTAAAAATATGTGTGTAATGTGAATAGGAATAAATAAACCCCTAACTCAGGACTTTAATTTGCAATATGTATATTCAAGTATCATAGATTTTTACTTTGAATTTTATTCAGTGTGTACAAGCTATAAATCGTTTGAAACTTGAATCTTGATATTATCCTCTATATATCAAGAAAAAAAAAAGCTGTTTATGTGTCGGGAAAAAGTTGTTTAAAGAAGGACAAGATTCTTGTTTTAAGGATATCGCGTAAAGAGTAATTTAACACAAAATGTGAATATAAAATAATTTGAGGATATACGTTGTTATTTTTCTATTTAAATTGCTTTTTTAGGAAAAGTCGTTATTATTAGTGATGGGAACTAAAATTTTCGGTCCAATTAACAAAATCAGAAATAAAAAAGGGCAAAAGGATAGAGGTGACGAGGACATGATTCGGATATGTTTTAAGAGAATGGGTCTTATCTTCTTTTGCCTAGTAACAGCACCATAGGGACTTGAAAAAGAAAACTCCCTAAGCAAATCTAAACCATAAATACTACTATTTTAATTACACAAACCGACCTTTATTTATATTTTATCTTCTCTGCAAAACCTTTAGACCTAATCTCTTTGTTTATCTATTTTTTTAGTAAATCCTTTATTTTCACTGGAACATCTGTAAATGACAGAAACAACATATGTTATCTTATCAAACTACAAAAAATACTAATTATAGTTAGTTTAGAAATGAAATTTTGTAATGTTATGGAAAACGAATAATACTCTAAATAACAAATTAAAGGGAAAAGTGAGTTAAAAAAACCAAAAACAAAAAGCAAAAAGCTGTGATATTGATAATGACGGCCCATAGAATGAGAACCACATATGAGAAAAAAACACAATAATAGCAATTAACATATGCGATGAGATAATCAATAATAACAAAACAAAACACAAAAGTTTGGAGATAAAACTTGAAAAAAAAAAAAAAAGTGAAATTATATATTTAAAAGGGTCAACGTTATCCACGGCTTGCACGTAAGTAATACCCACACATATATTTATCCTTTTTTTCTTTCTCTTTTTTCGCTTTTAAAATTTTAAAATAAAGAAGAAATAACTCAAAACCTCTTCACATATCCATATATATTGTAGATATCTGCAAATAGAAGAACTCATGTTTCTTTGTTTCCAATTGTAGAACAACAACACACCAATCCTTTGACAAAACAACTTTCTTTCTTGTGTGTTTTCTCTTATGTTCGAAGAGATGAATCTGAATCTGAAGCAAATGGGCAACATGATCTATGAAGATCCAACAAGGATCCAAGAAGAAGACATTGTTCAAGGAGTTTCAAGAACATTCTCTGAGGAAGAAGAAGATTCATCAACTTGTTCATTATCTTCTTCCATGTGTTCTTCATCTGATTTGACAGAGGATGATGATGATGATGTTTCTTCATCTTCTTCTAATGGACCTCTTGAAGATCTCTCTGACCTCATGTCACATCTCCCAATCAAGTAAGAAAACAATCTTTTTGGAAGATTTTGGGTTTTGGGGTTTAGTACCTAATGGATCTAAACATTATTCATCTCTGTTTTCTGGTAATAACAAAAGTTTTGTTTATGATCTCAGGAGGGGATTATCAAAGTTCTATGAAGGAAGATCTCAATCATTCACATCACTAGCAAATGTTAAAAGCCTTGAAGATCTTATGAAGAGAGGGTTTAAAAATAGAAACTATGGAGCAAAAAGAAAGTCATCTAGGAGTACTGGAGGGATTTTAGATCAAAGCTATAAAAGGGTTTATAGTCCTAGAGCTACAATCTCCAAGAAACCCAACAAAACACCTTCCTCTGCTCTCTCTTGTCTTGCCAGAAGAAGACCTTAGATCTCAGACAAATATTAGACTTTTTTCTTCTTCCAAGTTTTAACCCTTTTTACGATTCACCATAATCGGTTTCAGTAACATAACAAGGGAATTAAACATCGTAGCATTCCACTGTCTTAATTTGTAGAATAGACTTGTTTACACTTTTTTTTTTGGCTGTTTGGTTGTAGGCATGGGCGTTCGGATATTCGGGTCGGGTTCGGGTCGGGTTTTTCGGGTTCGGGTTTTTCGGGTTTAGAAAACTAAGACCCGTTCGGGTATTTTAAAACTTCGGGTTCGGATCGGGTTCGGATCGGGTATTTCGGGTTCGGATTCGGGTTTACCCGAAGTATCCAAATATTTAAAAATTTGTATCCGATTCTATGAAAAGTATTGAAAATACTCAGAAAATCTATAAATTTTAAGTATTTTATACCTTAATCTAACCAAAAGTAGCTAAAACACCCGAAAATATCTTAACCTCCGAATAATTTAGACACTTAGACTATTACAAGTATAAATATTACTAATATATTATAGCTATGTATTTATATTTCGGATATGTTCGGGTACTTGTTCGGGTTCGAGTTCGGGTCGGGTTCGGGTTCGGGTTTTCGGGTTGTGAAGTTTAAAACCCGTTCGGGTATGTTAAAACTTCGGGTTCGGGTTCGGGTCGGGTTTTTCAGGTCGGGTTCGGTTCGGTTCTTCGGGTTCGGGTATTATGCCCAGGCCTATTTGGTTGTATGTATCAAAGCTTGTAAACAGGAGTGATTCAGAGAAGGTGGAAGCATTTCCGCATAACTATGGCTGTTGCTTTACATAGTAAGAGTCGGCTTGTCTCTTGTTCCGAACCAGTAACCTGACAAAGTTTTATAATGGACCATTGTTTTACGTTAAGTAAGAATCAGACCATTTGGTGATTTGATTATGCAAAAAGATTCAAGTCAATTTTAAGTTAAGAATCAGGACAACTTTTAGTATAGAATGTTTGATAACATACCTGAAAATTTGTGTAGAACTTGTAGTATTCAGATAAGTTAAAGAGGTACTTGCACAGTACGCTTGGTAACAAATTGGTAAATACTTCCTCAACAGTCTGCAAGAACGTTCACAACATTGATCTAATCGTATAAGATCTTTTCATCGAAAAAGAAAAACAGAGCTATCGACTGATCGATCTACCTCAGAAAATCGTAGCGAGTGAAGTCCTTGTGCTCGTTCATCCGCATGATTCAACACTAGCTTTCCTGTCTGCAACAAAGCAAAGAAGATGTTGTGAATATGAATTCAAGGAACACAAAGAAGTAAATTTGAGATTATGCAGCCAAAACAAACACACCTTCTTAAGCTCATTTATGTCTCGGCTGTTTAATCAAGCTCCTAAGGAGTCCACTCTTGTTCCTTACCTGCACAGAGTCAATCTCAGAGGTTGAATATTTTCACATACGTAACTTATTCAAGAGAATGATTCAAGAATACCAAAATGTAAACAGTAACAAAGGCATTTATACCGCACTCAATAAGAACATCTCTACTGCGAGTCTTGGCATCATCTAGCAAATAACTTAAAGGGACCACATCTGAATCTCGAGTTCTAAATGGTTTGCCATCTTTTGGCTTGACAAAACCAAAACCAACATGGCTTGTTTTAGGGTAAGTCTTGTCATCATTATCCTGATTCAGCCTTAAATGAAAACAACCATGAATTAGAGTTAAGTTAAATCAAGACACAGAACTTCACATAAAACCTACTTTTGAACACCAAATCAAAGTGCAACTGTTGTCATAACCGGTAACATATAATCCACTCAGCTTTCTCTTCATTAAGTCGATACCTTGAAAAAACAGAGTTTATCATCAGCAGACAATTCATTAAACAATATACACTTATTGAAGAAAACATTCAAAAGATAACCAACCAAAGAGCAGTCAGATCTGTTGTCTCATGTTATAACCACCATGACTCTTAACAACCATAAGTGGCTTAGCTATGCCTTCATTGAGGATTCTTGAACTGAGTACCCTCCTTTCCTTTGATCTTGGACCAGAGATGCACCGCATTGTTACTGTAAACAACAGTATTGAGAAAGAACATAAGTAAGCAAATAAAGAAAACCAAATTTTGGGGAAAAAGAGAGCAGAACCATTGGTAATGACCGAAATTTTCAGAGCAGGTTTCAACATTAGGTTCATCCGGAACCGGAACAGTTAGTTTAGAGACGCTTCAAAGAGCTTAGAAACTTACTGTTTGAGGTTTCCCGTGAGTTCTTCCTCCTGTTCCAGAACCTTAACATAAGTTTCAAAACAGAGAAACAAATATCATTTTATCTCCACCATTCTCTCCAAGTTAGAAGCGCCACTTACCGTTGCCATGGCTGATGTGTCTTGGTTGCCAAAGGATAAGTCTCCAAAACTGTTGTTCTCAATTTGAGTGTCTACATTGCAGAAAAATCATTACAAACATTAGCAACTTCCCAACAATCGATTGTGAAGTATCAGTAGTTCAGTACGTACGATTATGAAATCAGGAAAAGGTTTTATCAGCCGTTAACGCTAAACCCTGGCACCACTGGAGTCTAAATTGCGGATCGGGTAGTTGTAATCGCTAGGGTTAAGGAAGAATATGAAGAAGAAATCAGGAAAATTTTCTTACGACTTTAAATTCTCCGGAGATCGGTGGTGTTGTTCTTCTCTCTATCTAAGTGGCTTGATCAACAAGGCGACTAAGAGCATCTCCAATGGAAAAGCTCTCACCATTGGACTCTCTCAATTGTTTAATATAAATTTTAGAGTTTTGTGAGATGAGAACTTTTAATTTTTTTTTTTAAATTTTTCATAGTCCAATGGTAGGTTCTCTAGTGGAGCTCTCTTAGCAAAAAAAAAATTATTAAAATTTTTATTTCATTAAACTATATAATTATTGCAATTCATAAAAATATTAAACATTTGATCAAATTTATGTGTTTTAGTTTTTAAAACACTTGATCAAATTTTGGGAGATGGAGAAAAAGAAGATATGGATTCAAGTCATGGTTTTGTCTTTTGTGGTTGATGTAAACTTAAATTACATATGGAGACATGTTTAAGTCATGGTTTAAGTTTTCATATGGTGTCAAAACTGAGTTAATTTCTGTTCTAAAGACGTGTTATTTAGGCTGTCCTTTTTAGCTTACAATGTTAACTTCATATTTTGTTTGTTTCAGTTCGTCTTTTGTGTAGACTGATTGGTAGGAGTAATTCATCATATACTCAGAGTCAATATATTTTGCAACTTAGAATCAGTCATTGTGAAACCTCTCAAAAACAAATTTTGTTCTCTGAATACACTATCTTAATAGGAGACTAGTCCTTTGTTCTAATGTTCAAGGTGGAACACAAACTCCGTCAAGCGTTGCAGCTTCGATGAATCCACTGTTTGCTCTCTTTTAACAGCTTCTTTCTTCACAGTCACCATTTGAGAAGTTGCATCCACCGTCCATCCATTCTCTACAACATATGTGTATATCCAGCAAAAAGGAAAACAATTGTATTGTGAATCCTGATTCCGTAACATATATGATTGTCATTAGATCCATGCCAACAAAAACACTAAGCTAAGACATTGCCACAAACTCTTTGAGATTCTTCAAAAGTGGATACATTCCCAAATAACTTTTTATGATTAGTTTCAATATAAGAATGACTTCAGTAGAAGTATGAGAATTAATGTGTGATGAGGTAGTTAATCTTTTGAAAGCAAAGGAAATTGCAGAAAGAAGCTTACAAGTTATGGCCTCATCCTCTGTCATCCCAAGGAAAAGAGCTAAATCATAAATGGTAATTGTGGAGTAGGCATACAACAAAAACTGAAACATCTTTTTTGTGTAAAGATTTGCAACAAAACCAATTCAGATATAGAATTAGAGACTAATGGAATGTAAATTTAAACAAATGAGAAGTGGACATTAAGGTCAGGTGTTGAACAATTGATGTCTAAATGGTCATTCAGATGTGGAGAAAGGTACAACGTCACAAAATTCAGATCAACGTGGAATCTTTGACTCTCACTTGTCATTGACACATGTAAGCCAAAATAGAGAGTAAAACAAAAGTGGAATCTTTATTGACCTCTAATGGAGACGAAAGGGATGATGAGATGATGAGAATTGGTGGCAATGAGGTGAGAGAGATTAGTGGAACTAACATAAGAGCCAACGATGTTTTTGAAAGATACAATTTAGTATTCCCATTGACAATCGAAAATCTAATAATCTCAATGCCACAGTCTCATAATCAATAGATCTGTATGTTTCTCATCATACACTACCAAACATAATTTGTTTAAACGTTTGAATCAATAACAAGAACATCAAATCCACAACTCTAAACACTTCAAATTGACAAAATTAAAAGGCGACAAAGCTTAATTAAGCTCAATTGATGAAGAAATATGGAAATGGAGAGTGAGTGAGTCTTACCTTGTAAGCAGTTGCAATTCTCAGCTTCCTTTCAAACAACGCCGAGCACATAATTGATCAATTCAACTCCCTTAGACGGAGTCGGAATAATCGTGTGAGCAGAAGATCCATGTTCTTCCATCAATCGTCGCCGAGCACATAATTGATCAATTCTCAGCGGCCTCTCTGTTCTTCCATCAATCGTCGCCGGCGGCCTCAATCGTCGGAGAAAAGCAATCGCCATCGCCATCTCTCTCAAAGAAAGAGAGACAAGAGTCGGGGAAATGAAATGTGTTTGCCTACTTTCCTTTTTTTTTACGCGTTCTTTTTTTTTTGATCAAAAACAATCGACGGTTGAGAACACGCCACGTCATCGACTCTCATACATCTCAAGGTTTCTCTCAAGAGAGCTGTCTCTCTGAATTTTGATTTATTTTTGAAGATTTTATTCAAGAGAACCATCTGTGAGAGCCCAAAAAAACACCCATTGGAGATGCTCTAAAGGTTTGTTTAGAGGATGAAATTGCAACACCCTTATTAAAAACGACGACGTATTAACGCAACATGTAAGAAAACGCAAAAAACGGCGTCGTTTCATCAGTTGATGTTAATTGCTACGATGCCGTTTTAAGGTTAATTTCAGCATCGTCGTTTCCATATAGATTTTTAAATTCTATTTATCTATTTCACTTTTTCATATCCGGTTTGGTACGGTTCAACCGGGTTTAATATTTTAGATGACGGTACTCTATCCACTTTCTCGGAGAAATAATGCTGGAATGCCACCGTCTTTTTTTTTTTTTTTTTTCCTTCCAATAGCTTTATTAATAACCAATATTAGAGTTTACAACATTTGCTAAAAACAGGGGACATGAATAGAACAACATTGCATTGCTATTGCACGTTAGTGCCTTCCTTGCTAGCATATCTCCACATTCGTTACTCTCCCGACTCCGAAATCTGAAAGTTACGGATGTGAACATAGTCTTCCAGGTGCGGATCGTGTCGAGGTAGTGTTGAAGCCTGGGATTTGCTGCGTTTCCATTGATCAGACGGTTTATAGTGAGATTATCTCCTTCAAACTCAATTGACCTGTATCCTAATCCCCATGATGATTGAAGTGCCCATATTAATGTTGTGCATTCTGATTCTTCAACTGTTGCCCGTCCTTGGAATTTTCCCATACCGCATTCTAGAACAGTCCCATTTGAGTTCCGAATTATCCATCCTAGTCCCGATGGGTAGTTCCCTGTATGATGAGAAGCATCATAGTTACATTTGACCCAACCCCTTGGTGGAGGTTCCCATTTTCCATTGTTGCTTCTCCGGCAAGTTGTTTCGCTTGGGATGGAGTCTGTTTCAACACTTTTCTCTAGCCATTCCTTTGTATCCATTACAGCCCTTTCGATTGTGTCTTTGGCCTCTATGACGTTGCGATTGAACACTAAGTCGTTTCTAGCTTTCCAGATTCTCCACATTAGCCAGAAAGGAAGTAGTTGATGGAGTTTAGAACAGTTTTGTGTGGTGTGAAGTTCGATGAGGTACTGGAGCTTTTCCTCTATTGGTTTTCCTTGGTCACCCAATACTTGTGTTGTATAACCTGCCGCTCTCCATATCGGGATAATCTCCGGACATGAGAAGAAAGTATGGTCTCGCGTTTCTAATTTGGTACAACACTTAGAATAGTAGGGATTGACGTTTATGTTGCGTCGTCGGAGGTTTTCAGCCGTTCCTATTGCCCTTGATGCTAGTCGCCAGAGAAAATGTTTTAGTTTTGGAGCTATATCCAACTTCCACACATTAGTAGCTAGATCAGGATGACTCGCAAGAGGAGGCTTTGGGTCATCATCAGTGAGTGTTGCACTGACTGCTTTCCAATACCCTGATTTGACAGTGTATTTACCATCTTTAGTATGACTCCATATGTAAGAATCCTCCTTGCTGCTTAAGGATTTTTGGTGATCCGTTGGATCTATCAAGTTACTGATTTTAGTCTCATCCCATTGACGGGTTATTGGATCTATCAAGAAACTGGCAGCAAGGGTGGGTTCTATCATTGGCAGTAGAGTTGGAGGCCATGGTGGTGTCGTTGGCAGCCATGGGTCGAGTCCTATCTTAGTGTTTTTCCCGTTACCGATGGCAACTTGGATTCCAGTTTTCAAAAGGTCTCTTCCAAATCGCAATGAATTCCATCCATACGAAGGTTTCGTTCCTCTATTTGCGGAGAAAATATCGCCATCTTTGAAGTACCTGGCCTTTAGAAGCCGAAAGATCATGCTGTGAGGCCTTTGTATAATTTTCCATACTTGATTCGCTAGCAAGGCTTGGTTAAACAAATGTAGGTCGCGAAAACCCATTCCTCCCGTTTTTTTGATGTCACCAGCTTCTTCCAAGCAACCCAAGATATTTTCCATTTTTCCTTAGTTGAACCCCACCAGAACCGGGCTATCATACTATCTATTTCCGAACAAAGCTCCATAGGTAACTGGAAACAATTCATCGAATAGACCGGCATGGCATATGCTACTGCTTTGATTAGTGTTTCTTTCCCGGCTGTGGAGAGGAACTTGGTTTGCCAGCCATCAATCTTCTTTTGAACGTTGTCATAGATGTGGATGTCGGATTCACACACTCAAGTATTTGTTTATTTAGTGAGAAGGATTATTCTTGAGGACAAAAATTGATTTAAAAAAAGCTATGAATAGATATGAAAATGGATATAGTATATTTGCTAGAAAAATTGCGTGTGTTTTACATGGCCCTTGGCCTTCTTATTTATACTAACAAACAACATTTAACTCCTAATTAAATACAATTATTCTCTCTTAAATGTGTCCGTTTCAGTCTTTGAGTTTAATGCTCAAACGTTCGAATTTGAATTGATTCCGATCTTCATGGGCCTCACATTTCAACCCAAATAATCTCGAACCGAACTATCCGTGACTTCGACTCCGTTCCCACCTCGCGGTGTGACCACTTCGCCCGTATCTTCCTCTTGATCTAAGGGTCTTATGGGCCTTATCTCTCGTGGGCTTCTCCTCTGCTTATGTGGCAATCTTTGGTTGGTCCCGGACTACTGGTGCGGGATCCGACACTAATAATTAGCCCCCCAAGTCTTCCGAAGTGTTATTTTAGTTCGGAAGATTTTAATGCTTTAATGACCAAAGATTACGCTTGAAAATCTTCTGATTTCCCGCCGAAAATCCCATCACTCCTTTAATTTCGGCACTATCCATTTTTAACCGTATGACATCTTGATAGTTGTTCTTAATAGATTGTGACTCAAAATTATTCAATTTGCCTTCAGACTTCAAGGGTTTTGCTTTACTCTGCCATTGCTTTGATCTAGAGGATAAAATGAACAAGCATAGAAATTTATCTAATTTGGAGCTATAATGAGCAGAAGATTAAATAGTTGCAGCAGAAACTGAAAGATTGAGGATTTGTTTGATTGTAAACAATAGAATCATATAGTGAAAGTGAAGTTTTATGTACAACTAGATCACTTAGGTACAACTGAGACAATTTTGGTATAAGTTGAACTATTTGGTGCAACTGCACTATTTGATTGTTCGGATAGTTTTTTTTGTTTTTGGTGCAAAAAACTATGTGTTTGTATATGGTAAAAAAACTGGACCTTTTGTTTGTATATATATGGTAAAGTGGATCTTTTGTTTATGTATTTTGGTGGTATTTTAGTGCAACTGGAATTACTAGGTATAACGGAGATGTAATTATTCGGTTTAACTAGGTAAACTAAGATGAAAAAAGTAAAAAAAGTATAATATTTAGATTATATTTATGTTCAATTGGTTTTGTAGGTACAACTAGTCTATTTAGGTACAACTATGTGTATGGGTTACTTATAAGAAAGTACAATTACATCACTTAGGTACAACTGAGACAATTAAAAATAACATTTAAAAAAAAATTAATTAAAATAATTTTTTTTAAAAAAAATGATCCACGTAAGCATGATTTTTGGCGGCGGGATATTAATTTTAAATCATCACACGTGTGGTAAAGTGGGCCAAAGACAGCATGATATTAATAAAAAATTGTTTTGTTTTAAACATAGTTGTACCTAGTTGTCCAGTTGTACTCTCGTATTCATAGTTGAACTTTAGCTATTTTTGTGTATTTCCAGTTGGACTTTAATGAAAATTAGTAATTTCCAGTTGAACACATGATGTTATACTTTTAATTATCATTTAGGAGGTTTTCATAACACAATGTTCAGAAAAACTTGATTTTTACCTCTTTTGCTTCATATGCAGTGATCACTTACTAAGTCTTCCTTATATTGGAAGAAGTGTGTTATGTGAAAATATTTTTTTTTTTTTACAAAATTGATAAATTATGGTTGTATTGATTTTAAATAATCTATTTATATTTGAAGATGTTTTTAGGGAATTTCTTATATAAATATTAATTTATAACTTGTTATAATTTAATAAAATGCATAATACAATGAACGTAGTTGAACTAATAGTATATATTTGGAAAATGATAAATTCGAGTTTTATTTATTTAAAATTGTTTGTTTATAGTTCAAAATATTTTTGGAATCGATATAAACTCTAATTTATCGTTTTCATATTTGTTGTATAGAACTACGTATACATTTATGGTCTTAGTTATACTCAGTCGAACCTAGTTGTACAAATACGACGAATTCAAATACAGATATGTTCTTAGTTGTACCCAGTCGAACCTAGTTTTATAAATTTGACAAATACTAATACATGTTTTATTTTCCAAATCATTGAATATCTTTGCATGTAAAACATATAGATCTGTAAGTAAAAATGGTTATCAATAATATCATATATTTACTTTGAAATTAAAATAACCAAAGTACAACGTTGTTAGCAACTAGAGCATCTACTTTAGCTGGAGTCTTGCCTTTCTTTGATCTTTTTCTTCTTCTTAGGCTTCTCAGATTTAGCCTCCTCATCACCATCTTTTTCCTTGGTTCCCATCTCAGTTTCTACACAAAATTCAGTAATTACGAATCATTAGATATGTTCCGTACATTACAGATGAGAAAAACAAGAATCTGAAATAATTACCGTTTTCAATTGCTTCACAAAGCATTAACAAGATCTATGATGCCTTCGTTCTCATCATCATCAGTAGTTTGGTTTAATTCAGTTAGAAGATTATTTACAACAATTAAAGGTAATCAAGGCTTACTAGTGTGTAACATCTAGAACTGATGATAAGAATCAGTAACTTCAACCATATACAAAAAAAAAACAAAACAAAAGTTTACCTTTCTCTTGGTCATCAATCATGACTAAATCAGCATTTCCTATCTCCTTTTGAAGGTCTATTCAACAAAGAAACTACATCTCTATAACACCCTAACATAAAGGATCACAGAATTCAACAATTGTTATAAACTACAGTTTACCTTGTTCCATTGTCCCCATAAGATCAAGACTGGCCTCAACATCAATGGAATGACCATCTACAGGCTCCTCTTGGTATGCATCACAAATTTGCTGGTTCTCTCCCATTCTAGTGCCACTTCCATCGCCGTTTTCATTGTCTTAAGAAAAAACAGATACAACAATAAAAAGGTAAACTAATCAACTAGTATGAATTTTGAGGTAGAATTTGTCATAAGAACTCATGATTACGGAATTGACAGTTGTCGTTTCCAACATCGAATCCCACCACACTCATCTAAGCGCATCAACAAGAGATCTTAGATAATAAAATTCTTGCTCTTCAAAAAGAAATCAAATCAAACAAGAAGAAGGACAAAGGATGAAGAAAACTATACAATTATTAGAAACTTGGAATCGTTGATGCAGAATCTCTGATAACTGAGAGAGCGTCGTCGTCGGAGCGGTGGTGGTTGACTCTAAAATGGCATGTTTGATTCATTTTTCTGGTTTAGTGGCATTCTAGCCTCTGACTCGGTATCTAACAAGTCAAAATTAATCCGAGGTTACACGTAAAATCTCAAAGTGCGAAATTCCTCTTTCTCCGTCGTTGCTCTCTTCCGAGCAATCTCACTCCAAAAGCTTGATTTCCTGAATTTAAAGAATCTGATTTCTGGTTTGTTTCTCTTCTCTCTGTGTTAAAATATTAATTGATCTTTCGTGGGGTATAATAATAGTTATCTTCCTTCTTGCGCATGTATACGATTTGGGTTCTATATGCTTGAGAATTCCCTTGAAATCGAAACAGATCTGTGTAATTTTTATGGGTTTACTCGCGTAGGTAGTGGATTTCTAGGTTTTTCAGATTTTTTCTTGTTTTTATCAAATCGTTGTGATTTAAGAGTTGCATTAATCTGTTTGGTTATGTTTCTTCTTGATCTGTAGATGGATAGTGGAACGGTCAACATCAAGAAATGGGTAGTGATATATCCAGTCTATATTAACTCAAAGAAAACTGTAGCTGAGGGAAGAAGAATCAGTGTGAGAATCCGAATTGCATTGAGATCAGTGATTGTTGCAAGCATTTGAAACTCCCTAGTGCCGTCGAGGTAATTCATCATCTAAATTGGGTTTACGGGAGGATGTTGTCTTTTTAAACAGTCTTTGATTTGAGGTTTTCTGGTGTTTTTTTAGATTGACAAAGCATACCCGCGCGATTTCATGCAAGTAGGGAGAGGGAGGGTGCAATTGAAAAGGGAAGATGGGACTTTACTCAATCCAGCCATTACTTCAAGTAAGACCTTGCATTTGTATTCGTGATTCTATATCTGCTCACTGTAGAACATTTTTCTTTTATGTTTTCTTACCGCTCGCTGTAGAAAATTTGTCTTCTGTTTTTTCTTTTAGTGTTAACCTAGTGTGATCAATTAGATTGAACTTGCAGTTTTGTATACCTGACTGGAAATCAGAAGCCAGTCTTGTCGTCATTGACTTAGATAATGGAATCTGCTTTATTTACTTTACTTACTCTTGTTGTGTTGTTAAGATCTCTCCTTGTTACCCATGTGTGGATGTGTTCAATCTTCCTACTAATGTTGCCTGATACCAGCCTGCTTGTTATCAAAACTCTAGTCTCTTATATTAACATTCTACTTTATTTTATCTTATATCACCCTGATTCAAACTTTTTCATTGATAATTTTGTCATTTATATCATCACCAATATCAACCTTTGATCTGGAGGCTTCATTTCCAGGGATCCCTAAATTTTTCATTTATGGTCAGCATCATTATTACCAGAATCTCATGTGGGGAAACAAGCTGTTATATTATGTACATATCGATATTATGTGTATGGAACTTACTGCAGCAACTAACTGATTCTTTAGATGTTTATGTTTGTTATGATAGTGTTAACGGAATATCACCTTATGCTAAGTTTATCTGATTTTCTTCTTCACAAATTCTTTATCAATTTGTGCTATATCTTGAATTTCTTTGGTTGGTATTGGTGCATATGATCACGGCAGACTCTGATGCAGAAATAAGCTAATATAGAACTTGTTTATTTCAAGCACTTTTTGGCAAATTGCAAGACATGTGTTTGTGTTTGCGTCGGTGTATGTGTATGTGTATGCATTTGTACTGTTACATCTAAATAGCTAGACCTTGGCACGCAGAAATGAGCGACGTAAAACCATTTTCCAAATTGCTGGTTCTTTAGATGTTTGTGTTTACTTTTACCTTATCCTCATCATGCCCAGGAAAGAATAAATATATGAATATACATTTGGCTTGCTGCTTTACATGCTTTGCACGAAAAGACTCCACCTGTGAGAACACTGCAAGTTGTTTGCTACAGACATATGATGTGCTCCTTGTGTTGACGTATATTTGTAGGGAAGCATCTGCAGCAGAAAATTGCAGAGTTGGTACCAAGACATCCAGAGAGAGTGAAGAAGCAGGAAGCTCAGAAAGCGAAGAAGCAGGAACCTCAGGCCACAACTTCAACCTCTGGAACTTCTTCAAAGTCAGGCAAAGGTGGCAAGAAGAAGAGATAAACAAGCCCTCTCTCCCTCTCCCTCTCTCTCACACACATTTATTTTTCTCCTCGCATCAGATTCTATGGCTTTTAATTTCTACAACTTACTGAGAAGAACACAACGGTGTTTTGCAGGTGTAACAATGTTTCAAATAGAACTTAGTCTCTTTCACCCCTAAGCTATTTTGGTTTCATCATTCTGCTTGCTTTTTTTTTGGTATCATCCATTTTAGACAATAAAGAATGACTAAAAAATAACAGAGATATTAGTTGTTAAGCTTTTGCGATTGCGTTTGAATACATAAGAAGCTTTTGCGTTTTCTACTCAGAAACACTGTTTAATTCAAAAGATCCAAACAGTACATTTAAGGTCTTTGTGACTAACAAAAACTATTCCTGATAGTTGGTCGTTAAAAGCCTTTGTGTCAATTCGATCCAACATCTACCCCTTTGTGCTTGAAGAAGTCCTTAGCCTCTGCAATATCCTGCAACCAAAGAAACAGACAAAAGACACTAAATTAGCAAATATATTAAAGGATGTCAACATTAGATAACACGAATCCGAGGGATATTTAAGAAATTTAAGCTATTTAGAGGAACTTCTTTTCCATCAAACATATCAAGGTCATGAATATGCTCTTGGTACACATATTTCTAAAAAATGCGGTACAATACAACAACAATTGTCAATACTTAAAAGCTTAAAGGAAAAGAAGAGCTCTCTGGCTCCATCTACTATCTCATTTAATCAAAAATTAACCCAAGACCTGTCCATAGACATGAAGAATCCCGAATGCATTGCCTGATCAAGGCTCGTAAACTTCAGGAAGACGAAGCCCTACACTAGCTGCAGATTTATTAAGCACTCGTTTCATTTCTTCAGTTCTATCAACCGCAATGTTGTATGAGAACAACAAATCCTACAACAACCAGATAACTTATCCATGTGAGACTAAAGTCACTAAACACACAAAATGCATTGATGTGCAGATATAGCCAAGCTTCTATAAGACAAATGGCCAATGTGATACAGAAATCTTAAAAAAGACTTCACCTTGTGAGAGTGAATGCTATTGAGAAGATAAGTGTAATTGCGGGCAAGGTTGATAGTCTCCGAGTTTGCATTCTTCCGGAATTCTTGCTTCACAAAGTCAATGAAATGAGACTTGTAATCTTCTTTACCAACATGTTTCACCACTGCTTTAAGAAGCTCACGATAAACTCTAGCAGCTATAACAACTTCACCACTCATCTTCTTCTTTCTTTACTACACATTTCAAAGAGAGACATAAATTTCGGGTTTTTAACTCCGAATCGAATCTGAAAATTCCAAGTTGAGAAACCTCAAAAGTTTTGTCCTTTCAAAAACCCAATTCTTTAACAACTAAATATACAAAAACTCAGACTCGATTACAACAGTGGACAAATCGAAACAAAAAGTTGGAATCGATGATTGAACGAATAATCGAGATCGAATCAGGAAAAAAAGGCGAATTGGGAACAAATGAATCCGAAGAATGGGTCTTTTCGAGTCTGTTCAATAGAAGTAAGTGAAGAAGATTACCTTGAATCTCGCCGGCACCGATCGGATAAAGTAGACTGAGAGACAAAATCCAGCGGTCAAAGAGAAGGAAGAATCAGGATGTGACGAAGATGGACTTAAATTTCTTAATGGGCTTTTGAAAGCAGCACAAGCCCATAATATGAGAGGACTTAGAAGTTAGAACCCTTTTTTTTTTTTTTTGGTTAAAGAACTTAGAACATTTTCAAATAACTTAACGATTTTAAACTCAAATAGTTAATTACTAATTCATATGTTGGATAAAGTTTAAAATCGTTAAGTTATTTGAAATTGTTCTGAGGGTTTTTTTTTTTTTCGTGGAATCGTGATCTCTGGTATTCTATCTATATGTCATAATAATTTGTAATAGTATAATATAAAATGATTTATTTTAAATTATATTTTGAAATCAAATAAATTTATTTTTGAGGTAATTTCTCGAAAATACCATATTTTAAAGTTAATTTTCCAAAAATGCAATCATTAATTTTCTTTTCAATAACACCACAAATAGAAAATTTCCAAAAATTGAAATATTTAATTTATATTGGGTAAACAAGTATTTTACACAAAAATTTGTGGTACTACAAACTAGTAATGGTATTTTTAGAACTAAAACTTAAAAGGATGATATTTTAAAATATTTCTCTATTTTTTATTTTGAATTTGGTAAGTCAAATGAAACATATAACTCTTATATGTAAACAAAGTTATGGGCAGTCCGCAGTTGGAGCTAACTTCTTTCTATTTGTGTTGGTCACATGTTACTCACAGTTGATCGTATATTTGATTCCTCCTCGTTATTTTGTGTGTGTTGGATCGATTTACGCTAAATCTTATTTCACTGTAGAGGATCATCTCCTCTCAGATCGGTTTGTTGGGAATTTCTATTGCTTATTTATCGTGATTTTTGGGATGGTATTCTCTTGTACCCTTTGACCAATAAAACATTTCTCATATACTCTTCAATGGTAGAAAGACAAAATTACCCTTAATGAGGGTTGATTTTGGGTGATAAAGGTTAAATACAATTAAATCGGTAAATGTTCAACAAAAAACACAATAGCTCAGTGGTTGCGAGCTCCATGCGGGCGCGCGCCCCCAGGGTTCGAATCCTCTTTATACCAGTTGTAACTGGTACAACTAGGTAATATTCTGGTACAACTACGTTGTGGTACAACTAGGTGGTACAACTGGTACAACTAGGTAAGAGGTACAACTAGGAGGTGGTACAACTAGAGAGGTACAATACAACTAGGAGGTACAACTGGTAGGTAGGGGTACCAGTTGTACCACGTAGACCTAGTAAAATTTTTAGAATATAGTAGGGGTAGAAGGGTATGTAGAATAAATGGGGATAGAAGAGAAAAGTTTTTCACACATAGAGGCACAAGAGAATAAGATCCTGATTTTTGTTTATTTTGGTCTAGTGTGTAGCTATTGGTACTAAGCTTCCAAATGATTCTTGGAAAATTTTGTGCAAGCGCTTTAGTTCCTGTAATTGTTTTTCTTAGCTCCTCTGATGTGATCAGCATTAGGGAATTTGGATTCTTGGAAGCTAACAAAATTCTTAGGATTAAAGTTAGTATGGTTTGAGATTTTGAGTTCTTGACATCTGGTCTGAGTAACTGTGGCAAGTCAATAGTTTTGTATTGGTTCTGATAGAGTGATAGGAGCTGAAAATCTCATAAATTTGAAGTTGTGTTTATGGTGTTAAAATATTTCGATTCATGATTCAGGTTTCTCTAATCAATTTACGCGTGTTGTTTGAGTTCCTTAAAACGGGCAAGTCATTTTTGTTTATTCCAGTTAGAGGTCAGTGTGGTAGAAGTACAGATTGATCATTGGATTTAGTATGATGGTTTGAGTTGTTGTAAAAAATGGGTTCCTGAGACTGTGCTAGATTCTAGTTTGTCACTCCCTTTTCCTGTGCAAAATCTTGTGCACGTCCATGTGTTAGTGAACATTACACACTTAAGGAACCATGAAAAGTCATTTGTTTTGTTGAATTCCTATCTAGTAGCAACTCATCGCTATTATTAATATCTTTTAAGTTTGTGATCAAATTTGGTGATGTAATCTGTTGATTGATTTATTAGTTCTTTTTAGTAGGCTCGCTGAATGATTTCTTTTACATGTTGTACAACTTCTAGGAGAATTGCTGTGATCATATATGCAAGTCTTTTCGCTGTACAAATTAGGGGTTTTAGCAATAAACTAAGATAACTAAGCTAACTAACCTATTGAAGAGGTTAAACAAGAAGAAATGGAACAAGAAAATCGATTTGAAAAATTAGGGTTTGAAAAATTAGGGGTTTTTTACTTTGAAATCGAACAATCACTAGAAGAGCTTAAATCAATCGAAATTTAACTATCATATGAGAAAAAAAAATAGCTTACCTGTCGGATTAGGAATTGAAGTCGCAAGACAAAGGTTCTTCTCTTGGATACGATTGAGAGAAACTGACAAGTAGAAGACGATGATGGAGAAGAGACGTGATGATGAAGAGTGATTCGGTGATGGGTTTATCTCGGATCGAAGGGTTCTAATTTTCTCTTTGGAATCGCAGAGAGAGAGCTCAAGAGAGGCAGTCTCGAGAAAATGAAGAGAATTTATAGTAAATAGCCATGGATTCAAAAAGAATTAAGAAAATAGCCATGGAGCAACAGTATCGGCTCAGAGACAATTTTTTTACATTTTTTTGACAATTCTACCCTCTCTCATATGCAGACTTTCTCTCTCTCTTCCATCATGATTCTCTCTCTTTTTAACTCGAAGACACTCTCTCTTCCATTCTTCTCGACGCGTTGGATCTAAAAATTCTTAAGAGAGTCTTGTTTACCCCCTTTAATGGTCGGACCTGAACTTCAAGAGAGTCTGTAAAGGTGAGATCTGGGAATTTCCTTTAATGGTTGTAGATGACGAATCCAGGCTTGTTGATGTGTCTACCACCGAAGCCTCCATAACCTCCTCTCTTACGGCAACCAGCACCACCACCAGATCCGTCACCTCCATTTAATCATTCGTATCCACCATCGCCTCCTCTCTCACGGCAACCACCACCACCAGATCTGTAACACCACCGCTTCCTCCGTATTCACCACCACCAGATCTGTAATACCATCGCCTCCTCTGTATTCATCACCACCAGATCTGTAACACCACTGCTTCCTCCGTAACACCACCGCCGTTTCCTTTTTGTGTTTTCTTGTTTTTTTTCAAAATTTCATGTGTTTTGGAAGTTGTTTTGTCACTTGATATACCACGGTACTTTTACGTATACATGTATTTATTTTTCTAAAACATTGTATTTTTCAAAGTTTCTTTTAAATGATACATGTTTTTTACTAAAATTACAAGGATCTTTCTCTCTCAGTTGTAACGATAACATGTACTTCTTTGAATAAAGTTTCTTTTACCTGCTCTTTACTAAAATTAAAAGAATCTTTCTCTCTCAATTCTAACGATAACATGTACTTCTTTGAATAATTCATGCTATTTTTATATTTGACATGTATGTTTTCCTAACACATTTGTGTTTTTCCAGTTAGACAATACTTTTTAAGATAATGTGTATTTTACTAATAATCCATGATTTTTACTAAAATCACACGCAAGTTACAGTCATGATTCAGGTTTTTTCCTATAATCACATGCAAATTAGTACAATCACATGTAATCTATAAATCACATGACTGTAAAAATTCTTAAGAGAGTCTTGTTTACCCCCTTTAATGGTCGGATCTGAACTTCAAGAGAGTCTTGTTTACCCCTTCAATGGTCGACTGTGATTTTTTCCTTGCTATGCTCGAATCGCATGTATATGTACTTAAATTCATGTTATTTTTATAAATGAATGATATATTTTCAACAAATATGATCATATCACATGTATATGTAATTATAATCATGCTATTTTTATAAATGACATGATATATATGCAACAAATATGATCATATCACATGTATCTGTAATTAAAATCATGCTATTTTTATAAATGACATGATATATATGCAACAAATATGATCATATCACATGTATATGTAATTAAAATCATGCTATTTTTATAAATAACACGATATATTTCCAACAAACGATCACATCACATGCTAACTCTATTTACTCCAAGAAATCATGATATTTTTTAATATCACATGATATTTACATGATAAATCCATGTATTTTTTACATGTTTCATGCCATTTTTTTAAATTCACCATATTCTTTCTAATACCTTGTACTCGGATCTCCATCCTTAGACGTTTCTCTTGCCGGAAAGTATTTTCACCGAATCCTACACCACCAATTCGCTCTCTCACTTTCTCTCCTATTTTTCTATGTTGATGATCTCTCCCTCTCACCCGGATTTTTGCCGTCAAGCTATCTCACTCTCGCCATATCCGGAGATGGCAGAGGTGATAATCTCTCCTTTTCACCAAATATCTTGTCGCCAGCTCTCATTTTCATTGGATCTCGCCGGAGCTATGGCTAGATAAAATGTTTTTTTTTTTAATGACATGCAATTGATTTCTATTTCATGCGTTTCCAAAAGTAAATACACGCTGAAACTCTCTCTATCTCACACGAGGGTGTTTACGTCTTTTTGATTGGTCTCATTTAGCCAGCCGAGGTTATTTTCTAACATAAAACCAAGCCGAGGTCATTTACTTAATTTTGTTCCAGAATTTGGCTATTTAGTAATATTACCCGAAAATGAAAGAGGATTAGGGTTGTTTGATGCCTATATATACTCCGGTTTATTAACAACTGATCGGTTATTGACCACCGAACCGAACCAAATCAATAACCATGGGTAAAAGATTGGTTTCCAGTCTCGGTCTAAAGACTATACGGGTCCAAACTCGACGGGACAATGTCCCCAAAAAAGAATCTGACAGAGCACTAATAGTTGAGTGTCTGCCTTTGATCTCTCTTGGGTTCGAAAGAAAAACAAAACAAAACAGAAAAAACACGAGCAACAAACCACAATCGATAGCAACAATTTCACGCTTTATCAGATTATCCAAAGCGCTACAAAAACAAAACAAAGAAAACGAAAACCAAACCGTTTGTAATAATTCACTGAAAACTTTGAAACGCAGAGTCGCAATTCGTTTGGTTTTAAAATTACCAAAGCCATTTCAAAACCAAACAACAAAACAAAAAACTGATAATAGTGAAATTTAGAAACCCTAGAAATCGAGAGAATTGGAAGATTTCTTACAGTCGTCACAACTACAAATCTTCTTCGGATCATGAATGATTCGATCGAGAGAAACCCTAGAAATTAAGAGAGTTGGAAGATTTCTTAGAATGATCACAGCTACAAATCTTCTTCGTGTAATGAATTATTCGATCGAGAGAAACATACGAAACAAAGAAAGAAGACGGAAAAATCAAAACTTTGAGAAAATTATTTCTCTGATGTGTCTCTTTGATAAGCTTCCTTTTATAAACAAACACTATTTACTTATGCCGGTGCCTAATTTCCTTTTTTCTTTAACACTAACTTTCTTCTAATTTCCTTTTTTTAACAGTAACTTTTTTCTAATTTCCTTTTTTCATAGTTAACATCAGTAACTTTACTCTTTTTTTTTTTGTAGTTTCCATTTATCAGAAAGGCCTTAAGTTAGCCCAATTATATTAAACTAATGGGCCGATTACCCTGCGAATAGTTTTTTGCGATCATTTTTATTTTTTAGCTTCTGTTTGTTTTTGGGAATTACTAGAAAAAGTCAAATACAAAACTTACAATTTTTCATCTAAATCCCATTGTAACTGTGAGCTACAACGTTCAATGAAACTGTTTGTTAAATACGATACTAATGCTTGCAGGCAAGAGAAGCTCGATAATGAAAGAAATGAGCGAAAAAACTAAAGAAGCCTTTCAAAACATGAAGTTCTACAAATTCTGCCCTCAGCCTTCACCAGATGTCCCTGGATTCATGACGGTAAGGAACAAAAGAAAAAACATAAACCCGCCTTCTCCAATTAGTTTAACTTTAAGACCATCTTTATTGATGTCTCTTAACACAACTCTTAAATTAAGAGATAGTCTTTTTTGTTAGTTATAAGACATATTTCTTAACTGAGAGCCGCAATTCAGGGTTTTAAGACCATCGTGGAAAATGACAATGTAGATGATCAAAAGACTATTGTCATCACCATCATCTACAAGACTATCTCTTAATTTGTTGGTGGAGATGACAATGTAGATGATCAGCTTTAGGTTGCAAAATCACAATATCTTGAAACAAGTTTAACTTGTGAGTGGCAACAAAGTACATCAAAGTCTTATTGAGAAAAATGTAAAAAGATTAGGTCATGGAAGAGTTATCCTCAGTCTCTGTGTTGGTTGTTGTTGTGGCATTTTGAGAGTCTTGGAGTAACTTCATTTGGTGCTCTGCGTGCTCTCTCTCACATTGACTTACACCAATGATGATGTCGAGCATTGTTCCCGTTGTGCCAAAGAACACGAGTGGACCTAGAGACTTGCGCTTGATGCCTACCGGGATTGCAACCAATGCGCCTAGGACTGAGAATACCCATGTTCCTAATGCACTGCACCCACACAAAAAATCGAAACTTTTACACTTTAGGATGTTTCAACTTCGAGAACAACAATCACACTGTGTTTAACATTAGAAGATACTAGATGCCAATGTTGGGTTCTAAGGTTACTTCCTTGAACAAATCAAAGCAATGTAGTGGTTAAGCATGATGGTATGACCAAGTGAAAATAGAGTGGGCTACATAACTGACGACTCAATGACAAAAATATGATTCATAGATCAAAGACATAGGTAAGAAACAAACATTTAATACACCAGAAGAATTGAATTTTTCAACACTCTAGAATTTTCCAACACTCTAGAACAACAACCATAAGATACTAGATACCAATACCAACGTTAGATGCTAAGGTTACTTCTTTTTCCAAATCAAAAGCAATGTAGTGGATAAGCATGATTGTGTGAACAAGTGAAAACAACTAAGACTGGCTACATAACTAATGATTCACTGATAAAACTAAAATTTCTAAGTCAAAAAAATTGATATCACAGTGAAGAAACAAAGGCTGAATATATGTTCCTTACTCTTTCTAATGATTAGCAAACAATCAAACACTATTGATGTATGCATAAGTAAGAAACTAACTTGGAAACAGTGCATTCCTCGAGGTGTTTCACATTCTCCTGACTTCCCATCTTTGATCAGTCCCTGAAAAAGCGATAATGCCCAGTTAAAGTATTCACCAGACATCTTCTAAATCAGATAGAAACTCAAATGGACTGAAGTACTTTTCACAAATGAAATGCAAACAGGCTATATCTTCATGTGGATCAACAAAGCTCTAATCTTGAGTACTCAATACAATACTAAACCAGAAGCAAATGATGGGTAAACAACAGACTTAAAAGACTAGTGAGCTACAATTATGCAGATTCTCATCTCCATGAAACCAAGAAAGGCAAATACAAAAGCTGTATCTTGAATACACAAAAACACATAAATCAATGGAAGACAGTATAAAGACATCACAATCTGGAAAAGAAACTTGGATTTGCGAGAATCATTGAACAAGTTTCCAACTTTTAGAATTAATAGCACGAAATGAGCATAGAGTAGCGAAGATACACAAACAAAATTACCAAAGATGAGAAACGAAGAGCAAAACATGCATGAAACAACGACAACAAAATCAAATTCATGTCACAAAATCAGAAGAAATATACAAAGACCCTATGTAAAAGATCATTCCAATTGCTAAAAACGAAGATTACCAAACGAGAAACGAAGATTGAGCAAAGTTCCTTTCCGATTCTACCCACAGAGAAACTCTAAAGTCGAAAGAAATGGTAAAGTCAAGCTTCGTGTGACTAATCGACGAGTCGGGTCGGGTAAGGCCAGAGAGTGACTTAATCGGGTCGGGTAAACACCTCGAGGAATGCACTGTTTCCAAGTTAGTTTCCAAGTTAGTTTCTTACTTATGCATACATCAATACTTATGCATAGGAGAATTGCTGTGATCATATATGCAAGTCTTTTCGCTGTACAAATTAGGGGTTTTAGCAATAAACTAAGATAACTAAGCTAACTAACCTATTGAAGAGGTTAAACAAGAAGAAATGGAACAAGAAAATCGATTTGAAAAATTAGGGTTTGAAAAATTAGGGGTTTTTTACTTTGAAATCGAACAATCACTAGAAGAGCTTAAATCAATCGAAATTTAACTATCATATGAGAAAAAAAAAATAGCTTACCTGTCGGATTAGGAATTGAAGTCGCAAGACAAAGGTTCTTCTCTTGGATACGATTGAGAGAAACTGACAAGTAGAAGACGATGATGGAGAAGAGACGTGATGATGAAGAGTGATTCGGTGATGGGTTTATCTCGGATCGAAGGGTTCTAATTTTCTCTTTGGAATCGCAGAGAGAGAGCTCAAGAGAGGCAGTCTCGAGAAAATGAAAGAGGATTAGGGTTGTTTGATGCCTATATATACTCCGGTTTATTAACAACTGATCGGTTATTGACCACCGAACCGAACCAAATCAATAACCATGGGTAAAAGATTGGTTTCCAGTCTCGGTCTAAAGACTATACGGGTCCAAACTCGACGGGACAATGTCCCCAAAAAAGAATCTGACAGAGCACTAATAGTTGAGTGTCTGCCTTTGATCTCTCTTGGGTTCGAAAGAAAAACAAAACAAAACAGAAAAAACACGAGCAACAAACCACAATCGATAGCAACAATTTCACGCTTTATCAGATTATCCAAAGCGCTACAAAAACAAAACAAAGAAAACGAAAACCAAACCGTTTGTAATAATTCACTGAAATGGCTTTGGTAATTTTAAAACCAAACGAATTGCGACTCTGCGTTTCAAAGTCACATTTGCTTCAAAAATATGCCATGTGAAAGCTTAAAAGGTATTTGCTTTTTGGTCGCTCTCACTCCGAAAAAAGGAAAGTAAATTAGCAGCTTTAAATTGCTTTAAGATTAAGATTCCGATAAATATAATCTAGTTTTTTAATAAAGAAATAAAATAGACAAATCATAATAATAAGAAATTTTATTGATATTCGAATCGAATGAGTCAAATTCAACAACGATACATCAAACATAACCAATATAAAATCAGCTACAAGATGTCAAGAACTCAAAGAGACACAAACAAGATCAGACTTAAACATCAATTAGTTGATTTTAAAACATAAAAAGCAAAGAAGAAACTTCTTAAAAGAGAAACCCAAAGGCCATCACCGCCACGGAGGCAAAGAAAGTAGGGATAAATGAGGAAGCATCGGAGGTAGGGCTCGGCGCGGGAGCGTCAACCACTGCAACCGTCTGTTGAACGGTAGAGAACGCTATCATTGCCACCAAAACCGTCACGAAAAGCTTCATCTTCATTGCCTCCATTGTTAGTATTGTTTTGGAATTGAGACTTGGAGAGAGCAAATGAAGAGAAGAAAAGAGGTTTTGGTGCCTATCGTTGTTTTTTATGCGTGGCTTGTGAATTACATTTGTTAGTGTTTATATACACGAGTACGCATGTAAGGCCAAGTGTGTACATGTCACTTTACACCAACGCATTGAATAATTTAATTTTAACGATGTTAATATTTTTATTATATATCCCACTAAAAATTTAATTTAATCGTTAGAATGTTATATAATAAATATGTTATGTTGTACTATGGAATTGATCTATGACACGTAAGGTTTTAGTTCATCAACCATGTAAATAAATAGTTGCAAAAAGAAAGAAATAGTTGGAAAGAACACTGCGCACTATTTTGGACGGTATAATTGTTTATCAATTACGGCAAACTAAATTTTGTTTGTTAATGGATTCATCAAACTTTTGCGAGAAGATGAAGTCGAACTCCCATACTCAAAAATCTGTAAATGTGATATTCTCATTTGTTATAGCATATCCAAGTATATATATGCACTAATCTTCTACAATCATCATAGTGTAATTTCAATTTCAAAATAATCATAAACAAACAGGTATACTATTATTGTTTACTATTTTAAGAGTTAGGTTTCATATTTTCCAATGTGCTCATTCAATGAATGTTTGTTTTCTTTCTCCAAATGATCTTCTTTCCTCTCTTGGTACACTTCATCTGTATGAGATTTGTCCATAATAAAAATGATTAACAAATTTAATTTGGTGTGTGAAATGAGTAGATATGAGAGATGCAATGAGCTGTTTTAGTTGTTTCTTATAGGTAAAGAAGATGGAAATTGGATTATGGTTCCATGTGCTCCAAGTAACATGATTTGGCCTAACCCATTTTCCCCCGAATTATTGTTCTCTTTTCTTTCTCTATTATTTTCTCATTTTTAATTTCGTTATTAGTGAATTGATACTCGATTTGGCGTATCAATTTTTCGGCGTATCAATATTTAACTCCAACATTATTATCAGCTTATATATTTGATACTTATAAAATTTAACAGCTTAATAATGATTATTTAAATTTATTTATGATAAACATATTTTTTGACATCCATCATCATTATTCATTACCCACTTAAAGTTGAAATGACATTTCACTGATTAACAGGATAATTAGGTGGTACAATGAATCAAACCTCCATCATAAGCAAAAGGCCACAAAGGAAACACTCTAACTCAACCCAAAGCTCCTTAACCTTCGTATCTTAAATTCTTAAAGGTCACTCCTACTTGAATTCTAATTCTCTCTTTCACACTTACAAACTAAGGAGGGGTTATTGGTTCATTGATTTATAAGGAATTAGAAATCCATACAAAAATCATTTGTTATTCAATCATTGAGTTTAAAATCCTAATTAAAATCATGTGTTATTGGTTCTATGATTTATAAATACTAGTTAAAATCATATGTTATTCGTTTAGTCAATTGTTTTTGGATTTGAGAATCCAAATTATGTTTTAAATGGATTTGAATGGAATTGAAAGAGAAAAATAGAAGGATTCAAATCCATGGGTAAACACATGTTATTTCAAAATCCATATATCTTGATTTCATAATTCATAGAAATTTTCAAATTCTATATGGATTTACAAATTAATAAACCAATAACACCCCCTAAAGTTTTTTTTTCCTCAAACAAACTTGTTCACTTCCAACCCAAGTAACAAATAAAAACCTTAAACCCCGAAACCAAAACTAAAACCTAATCAAAACCTAGAAACCCCAAAAAAAATCAAAATAGTCTCCAGGTAAAAACACACACACACAGTAAAGTGTAAGGAAAAATCAACAAAAACGATATTTTCACACTTCACATAATAAGGAAAAATCCAGCACAAGTGTTCCTCTACATCTTCAATCATCTTCTTTCTTTTGTTCATCTTCTACTGACAATTAGGGTTTCTTCCAGGACCTCCATAGTAAAAATAATGTCCCCAATCATCATTTTTACCAACCTCAACATCATAGCAATTTGATTTCTCAGTGAAAGTGTTGAGCCCTTTTGGTTCTTTCAGATTATTTGAGCTATCAACGACTTGAATATTTCTGAAGTAACTCGCTTTCGTGAACCCTTCATCAGGAAATTGACCGCTTCCCATTTGCGTGGTTGTGTGGTGACCATCTTCTTCCATGTTCACTACTTCTCCACCCCATTCTACTATTGATGCACTATCAGCTAAGTATGAGAATAGAAAGCTTGGCCAGTATCCCAACACATACCCGTCCCCAAACTGCATCCACCAGTGACCTTCTTTAGGATCCTACAAGAAAAATGTTCCCGATTATCGGATTTTATTCATCGAATACACTCACAGATCCATAAAGATAACATCATTGAGGACAAAATGGTGCTATGTTAAAGAATTTCATGAAAAAGGTGGTTCTTGAGAGAAGCTCGAGAAATGGAAACCAGGTTGATTCATCAGACACAATCATTGATCCATAAAGTTTGCAGTTCTGAGGTAAAAAGGTGAGATCTTGAAGACTGCCCTGACAAGAAATGGTACTTTGAGAGCAGCTCTAACAAATAAAAAATGGTGTTTACCTTCCAAATGGTGATACTAATATCATATTGTGGGTTATGGAAGCCAGATACAGGAGAAATACTGGCTCCCATTGCTATTTGACTGTTGATTTGTATAAAACCCGAACAAAGGAGATTGTAGCAGCCAGTAGCTTGATAAGCATCGCTCTGTTTTGTTCCAAGAAGACATATCCATACAAAATATGTTAGCTCAAAAGGCATACTATACTCTCAGTGAAGAAAGATTTTCAGTTTTTTTCTGAGCTTACCGTCCAGTATGTGAAAAGCCTTGTGTTGTTATCGCCATATAAATCTGGACTAACCTGAATCGATATATATGTCAGTGAAGCTAAGAACACAAGTGTAATTGAGATTAAGCTAAAATGTTATGACATTATATAGGTGCTTACCTGCCAACCAGCTTCAATGCTGTTGAGATCTTGACCAAAAGAACCTCCAAGAATCCATAACTGAGATAAGCTGAACTCATTAGAGTTTTGCACTTTGGGTTCCCATACATTTATTGTCGCCTTGGCCCCGTAAAACTTGCCTCCTTCCACATATGCTATGGCGTGCTAGATCCCCAACAAATACCACATCAAAAGCACACACAAAAGAGAACTCTTTTAGATCAAGAACTCACACAACACATCGTTATATAGGTAAAGATCACTAAAATCTACCTGATGACCACTTTGGTTGATTAGATCAGGATCAGCAGATCGGGGCAGAGGAACAGAACGGTGCTTCTTCCTCCCATAACGTTTAACAGAACTCGCCCTCAAGACATCCTCTTTCTTTGTTCTCCTCACTGGTATTGTCCCTTCAGAACACACTCCGTTCTGGTGCCATAACTGAGTTATTGGATTGACTCTCTCTTTTGGTTTCTCAGACACTTTGTTCTCATCAAACAACGATTCTGGAGAGTAACTAGGTTTCATCTGTTTAAAAACACACAATATGTTAAGACATAAGCACAATGAGTGTGAATGTGAGGCAAATGCTGAAATTTTTTACCTGAATCTTGTGATCTTTGAGGAAAGGATGATCAAAAGCTGGTTGCTTAGATATATGAACACAGTCTATTATGTCACCATCTGGACTCTGTACACACAACACAAGAGAAAATTGTAAATCAATCTGGAGTTAAAAAATTTCACATAGTAATCACAAGTTTCAAACTTTCCTACATTTTCTTACTAAAGGACTAAAGCCAACAATTAGGGCTTTTATGTAATCATCTCCACACTCATAAAAACTGTATTACTGAATCAATTAAGTTTGGTAGCAAACAAATACACAAAGACAAAAATTGAAAATGGAGATTAAGAGGAAAAAGATTCAAGAACCTGAATGCTCTTAACGGCTGGTTTATTCAATCGATTCAAGTGTTTATGCACTTCAAGATTCTGCTTTGAAACACTGAGTCTCCCTGCGCATGTTAGAGAGAGCAGTCCCCAAAAGCAGAACCAAAACAGAAACCCTCTGAAAACCCTCTCCTTACTAAACTGCGCTGCAGCACCCATCTTGAGTCTAAAGCCAAGAAGAAGAGACAGAGAGAGAGTGTGTGAGAAAGGAAGAAGCTTTTGGGTAATGCTTCTCACTTATCTAACGAGAAAGGCTTTATTTGGTGTGAAGTGTTGAAAAAGCTAACACCTTTATAATTATCTTCTTCTTCTTCTTCTTCTACTAGTAGTAGTAGAGAGCTCTAACTCTGTAACCGACCACCACTAACACCAGTGATTCTGCAGTGACATTTGAAGTGGGTCTCTCTCCTTTGATGATGAAAAGTCTCCACTTTTTTTGTCACTCTCTCTCTCTTTTTTTCTTGTCACATATTCTCTCTCTCTACTTTTAATTATCACTAAATAAACATTTTCTGGGTAATTAAAAGACAACTAATGAGTAAATGACCAACCTTTTTAATTTATGTAACTGCACCCAAAAAAAAATACGAATAAGAAACCGTCGATAAAATGATTATTCGAAAACCCTTTTTTGTAAAAAAAGTGTCAGCCTTGGCTTGATTAATAATGATTTTTTGAGGTAATGGGTATTCAAATGATTATTTCATAATAATTCTTCCAGAATTTTTTTTAAAAAAAATTGGTGAATAAAATGAATTAAGGAAAAAATGGCTTTATTTAACTAAAAAATGCATAACAAATAACTTTTTATAAATAATCTTACAAAATAGTTGAAATAACAGGGGATGTAAGTGGTTAAGTCCAATTGACTCTATCTTCCTCACCAGAGTTTGATTTCACTAAGTCGCGTTACCCTATATAGTAAAGATTGACTATTGATCGGTCTTTTCGACCAAAAATGTCAATATATATATATATAGTTGAAATAACAAAATTTTTAAAAAAACATAATCTAAAATAAGATGCTAGTGGAGCCCATGAGTCATGGCGAGATTGTCGATGCAACTTCTTGTGAAAATTTCACGAGCCTCCGCTCCAAACAGCGACTAACCAAGATTCCAATTTTACCCCTTTCTATTTTATTTTTACTATATGAAATGGTCCTTGCATTAAATTGCATCAAACTAATAATATCACTCAATTTTGGTAATTTAGTGGACCTTATTACTAACGATGGAGAAACATGATGTTTTCGAAAATTAAATATTTGCGTACTTTTCAAGCATATATTCCTCTTTATGTTATTGTTTCTTTCTGTTAAATATATAATTTTGAAAACGAATAAATTCTGAAAACATCGTATCCAAAGATGGTATTAAATTAAAAGATAAGATAAAGAAACGAGAACAAAGGTCTCTGCAAAAAGTATCAACTTTATCAGTAGTCTTATAAAAAAATATTGTTTTTGAGTTTTGACCCATCATACTACTGGTCGAATAGCTTATTGCTTTTTGTTAGCTACACAGATTATTAAACAACTAATGTGCTTAGCTTTTGTTTATCACTTATAGTTAAGAATTAAGATGGATGTTCCAAATACTCTAGTATGTTAAAATGACAAAGAAATAAGTAAATATAAAGCAGATTATACGTAAAAGTTATTTGATCATTAATAGTGTGGTTGGGTCATAAAATTATACTACTAATAAACTAGGTAATGGTAGTTCAATGATCATCGTTTTTATTTAGTCTAGGTTAAGAATCAATGTTCTTTGAACACCTTTTTTTACCACAACAAAACATGGAATCATCTATTGTAGTGGTGTAATTTGAGAGGTAAATGAAAATAGATATTATTACATACTACGAGAGTTGCCTCGTAATGATAATGTTTGTCTTTTGTTTGGTTACAAATAGTTTCAATCAATGGAGTAGTAAGTAAAATAGTGTTATGATAGGGAAGCAGACACAAGATTCTGTCTCCCGATGAAGCTGTTGGTCTTCTTTCTTCTGTTTCGGTTTGCTCGCCGTTAAAAGGGAAATGGTATCGCCGTTTATATTTTGACGGCGTTTATCTGGTTACGATCGATGACACGTGTACGGTGCGTAGCGTCTATATATTATCGATGAAGGTCAGGTAAAAGACGGAAGAAAGATCTAACGAACGGTGGGGAATCCAATGAGTCAGTCAAACTGTATGTAGCAGAGAGTATCATTATGAGATTCCCACAAGAAAGAGATTTTTACTTGGTAAATAATAAATCTAGGCTTTATCAAGTGGAGTAATATTCAATTTTAAGTCTTTTTATTCATCTTTCAAAGTTTAAAACCAAAAAATTAATCAATTTAAATGCTACTCCCTCTGTTTTTGAAAAGTTGTCGTTTTAACTGTATTTGGACAAATTAAGAAAAGGTATACAATGACTATATTAACCTCATAAAAATGACAAGTAATTATTTACAAATAATTTGTGTTCAATAAAATGAGGGTAATTTGGGTAGTTATTGGCATAAATTACATTATTACCTTAAAACGACAACTAATTTAAAACAAAAAAAAAGCTCTAAAACGACAACTATTCGAAAACGGAGGGAGTAAAACTCAAGCTGACAACAAAATGCTACTCCCTCCGTTTCGTTTTACTTGTCGTTTTAGAGTTAAAATTTTGTTTCATAATAGTTGTCGTTTTAGGATTTCGATGCAAATGTTTGGTGAAAATTCCAGTTTTATCCTTACTGTTTTAATGTTTCGGCCAATGGATTTTTTTATAAAATATATTAATAAAGGGTAAAACAGAAAATTTAATGTTTTTCTTAATTTGTGTGAGAAAACCTTAAACGACAACTAAAACGAAACGGAGGGAGTAGAACTCTATAGTGTATTTTCTTCTAAAAGTCAACAGTAAATTTAATAGTATGAAGAACGAGATTTATGAGATGTAATTAAAATCTTACTACTTTTTTGGATAGATAGCTTTGAGTAGGTTAGGTAGTAGAAAAGATGAGCTTTTTTCATGTTTCTTTCTGATTATTAAAGAAATAAAGTCTAACAAATTTGGCCATCATCCTCGTTAATCACCACCCTTGTCTTTTCTACTTTTTTAATTTATATAATTATTACTAGTAAAAGTTTATAATAACGTGCGTGCACTAAACAAACAAGTGATTAATTAACCAAAATTACCCATCAAACGGTTCAGTATATCCAGAAAATCCCCTCAATGCTAATCAGACCGTTGGTTACACCAAGTTTCTTAAAAAGAATTGCCGTTTTTTGGTTTCATTATATAATATATATAAATAAACACACAACTTTGAGGCAATTTTGGAAAATGTCTACATGGCACATATTCTCTATTCACAACTCAATACTTTTTTGTCCTGGACAAATGTCCAAGTGGATCCTGAGAACAGTAATATAATAATATTACAAGGGAAAGTAAAAAAACCAGTCAGTACAAACTGTCTAGCATGACTGGCCATATCTATAAGTGCAGTGTTCTTACAACAGATAGATTTTGTGGATCTTTTTCGAGGATTTATCAAAATTTCGTGATTCGTCATTGTGGAATCTTATAGATGTTACGTGTTTTCATCATTTCATGAGTAAGTTTTCGTAAGCACGAGAGCTTCTGAAGAAATGCACAGGTAGACTATTGCATTTGCATCCGTATAATTGGACCCCATTGGCAGAGACCTGGCCTGCTGGCCCAAATTCTATTTGTTCTTGGTAATCACTTTGGGTTTTTCCATTCTTTATCGGGCTGGCCCAAATTATATTCATTTTCCGTTACCACTTTTAGCTATGAAACATATATAAACATGATTCAGTTAGCTTGAAACTCACAATAAAATTTCCCGGTTTGTGTTAATTGCTTATAATTGGTGTAGATAATTTAAGAAATGAAACATTAGCTCCACATAGAAAAACTGAAAACATCTATTTCTGTGAAACAAAAACAAATTCTAATAAACACCTTAGTTGAAGAAAACAAAGGATTATATATTAAGAGAAATATTAAATCTTCTCAAGATTTGAAAACTTTTACAATTTAAGTACAAAGACATTTCATCCAAGAAAAATGACAACAAAATCTTGAACTGGATTCCAGAAAACTTCTCCAACCTGCAGGAAGAAGACCAGCAAGAAGTACATTAGTAGGAGATCTCAAACTTTGATGTCTGATCTTTGACAATAACACATCATCATCATCATCATAATTCTTACATATGCAACAAAAGGTTTGAGACTTTTACTAGAAAATCAGCCCAAATGAAATTCAATTCCAAATAACACACACACACTAAAGAGAGTTCAGAGAATTGATAAATGTACCTTGCCTTATCCCGAGATCACTCGTCAATTCGGTTGAGCAACATATAATTCACAGCAAACTGTCCACAGTATTGCAACAAATGATCTTGTAAAATCACACAAGAATAAGAAAGTCCTTGAACTTGATCATCCACAACAGTTTCTGATAACATGAAAGTATGCTTACCATAGATCACATCTAAGGATTATGCCCTTTAACCTTATAGGTCCTTCACGAATACTATTTATCGACAAAAGACTGAAATCCTAGCTAAACTTCATTATGATGAGCTCCAAATCCTTAATCTACACCCCTCCTACTTACAATCATATATCTCCCAATTCCAAGTCCTTAATCTCCACCCTCCTAATTCCACTAACTAAACATTCCTAGGTCAAATCGATCTTCCGAAAAACAGAATAAACTCGAATTGCTAGATACTATGGACAAGTAATAGATCAAAGGAAGCTCCTTTGACTCATCAAGATGATGAAACCTAAAACTATATATGCATCACCAAATGTTTAATATCTTCTCTGATTCTATAAGCAATGATTAAAAAACCACACTTTGATTATATCCAACAATCCCAAGAAATGAAACCCAATAACCAAAACAAGAACTTTCTCTATACAAAAACAGGAAAAGTAAAAACTTTACAATCAACAATAATCGAAACTTTGGTCACTCCAAATGAAGATGATAGTAATTATGATGATGAGTAACATTCGAAGAAGAAGAAGATGATCCATAACCATCATCGTCATCATCACGACGACCATCAAAATATAAAATCTCTGGAGGTGGAACACAGATATAGTTCCAGAACCACAAAACGAATCGACCCAATTGCTGTAGCGGAAAACAACAAACGAGTTGCAACATCTCTCCGCTGCTGATTCGATCCGATTGTGGAATCAAGCGAAATCGCTGAAAAATCTCCGCCGATAAATGAGCTACGGACACCACCGTGTCGCCACGGAACACCATGTCTCTGCTGCAGAATCGTCTTATCTCAACAAAAATGGATTATTTTTTCTTCTTCTTTGTCTTTCACAATCATTTGTCTCTGTGTGTGTGTGACAGACTGTGTGTAAAGGTGGGATTTTTTCATTTCACATGATTCGGTTCGGTCCTAAAGATCAGATTTTTGAACCGATTCGATTTAAATCCAAGTGAAAATACGAACCAACTTGGTTTAGAAATGTTTAACCGAATAAAATAAAATTTAATGGTTGAATTTCTTTAAATGATATTTTTGATGAATAATGATCTAGATCAAAAATAAAGTTTTATCAAACCGATTTCTAATAAATTTCATTTACTGTAGTTATTATTCTCTATTTACAATAAAACCAAATAACAAAGACATATATAGTTGTGTTGTCATCGTCGTATTACTAATTTATCATATAGATTCAAACACACAAAAATTCTTGACAAAAAGTAAAATAAACCAATTCGGTAATAGAGTTATTTATTCGATCTACTGAAGTCCACAATCAATTGTAGAAACATAAAACCACAAAAAAGCCTGTTTTTTAGTCTATTTGTGAAGAAAAAAATCCATAATATTCGATGAAAATATATTTGGTTAGAAATCGAATCCAAATTAGAAACTAACTATATCAAACCGATTTATGTTTAAATTTATTACATTGTACCGCCTGTTATTGATAAACCGAACGGTTTAAGACCGAACCAAACCAAACCAAACCAAACCATGATTAGACACTCGTAGTTAAAAAGAAACTTTGGCTCATCCTCTTGATATAGACAGGTGTCTTAGTCATCATAAGATGTGGGGGGTTTCAATATTTTAACACTTTATTGTATATTCTAGACACAATCAGTATCATCTTGTTAGACACGATCGTTACACTTTTATTTATTCTAAATATTGAATTTCATCGGTCCAACACGTATGAGAAGCCAATACTATCATTTGAATCTGGACCATCCATTTTTCTATTTAAAAAACACCATTACTTCTGTCACAAGAAACTTAACTCTCAGTTTTGATGATTTTTTTTTTTATATATAATAAGATATGATCTTTCAAATTGTACAAAGAAAGGAGTCGAAACAGAGGAATTGTAGATTAGATTAAACCATTCTTTGAATCTTTGAAACCAAAAACCTGCGAATTATGCTCTTATTACATTACATGTACAAGGTAGGTAACTTTACCAACAACAAACACCAACATTTGCTACAAATCTGCAATTGTCAAGGAAAAAAGAAAACAAATTAACGGTCAAATCGAGAGAAAGCAATGTTTTGAGTTTTTTTTTTTACCTGCCGATTTACTTCTTCGAGCTAAGTGCGGAGAGGACTTTTTTACCGTAAGGATTGGTACGAAGAGATGAGATATGAAGTTTAATGGCATCAACCAAAAGAGCATGAACATTCCCCTGCAACAATATGATCTTTTAGGGACTTTGATTCTCTATGGACTCAATCTGAATCTACCAGCAAATGTGTTTTTAGTTTACCTTAGATTGTTTAAGAGCTGCTTGAATGACATAATTTCCATAAGGATCCAACATCACTTGATCAAGACGACCATAGTTAATCAATTCTCTGATGATGCGAGCTCGGTGTTTGTCATCAGCTAGTTTCAGACACTTTTCAACTACATTGCTGCTACATTTCTGCATCGATAACTCGGTGTAGTTTCCTTCTAATTGCTCGAGGATTTCAAAGGTTGCCCATTGAAGTTGAAGCTCAAAGACATATTGAAGAACATAGTTCCTGCAAAAAAAGTTTGCATCTTTTCTTCATTATTACAATAATTAGATTAAAAAGCTGAAAGAGAGTTAGAGAGGCATCACAAAGAGTACCCAAAAGGGTCTTGAGAGAGGAGTAGAGCATTTGACGCAATTTCAGAGACTAAGTGTTGCTTTTGTTCGCCTTCGGAATAGCCAAGACATTTTTGAAGAACACAACATCCATGTCGATCAGTTGCAAGGTCAACACAATGAGTAATGGCAGCTTCGAAAAGGAACTGAAGAGAAAACAAAATACTGATCTTTAATGATGGAAACCCATTTTCATAACATTTATGTTTTATGAAAACGGTAACGAAAGTTGTTACCTTGCCGCAGTGAGGTAACAGATACTGCAAGCATCGTTGAACAACATGATTACCGTTTACATTCTTTATCAAATTCACAATGCCATGCTTCAAAGCAGAAATGATGATTGAAATCTCCTCTTCTCTCTTAGCCGTTTCAACAATCTTTTGAACAGCTCTAGTCCTGTTTAAAATGGCAATATCAGGTCAGGTAAAGATCAATACACATAGATTTATATATCGAAAGAAATCTTTTACTGTTTTACCCGTGCATATCACAAGAGATTTTGATAAGCAGTCCTGGTTTTCTAGTAATGGAATGAACAATCTGCATTCTTTGATCCTCGTTGCATACTTCGAGCAGCTTTTGAACCAAATAATTCCCAAAAGGATCTATCATAAGCTCACTGATATAGTCAATGATCTCATCAAAGATCATCTCTATATCATTCCCATCTTTCTCAGCAAATATCCTCTGCAAGAAGCGACAACCGTGCTGATCCTTTGCCAAGTAGTATATCTTCCCTCTTGCCTCTGCAAGAGAGTTATACTTTTGAGGCTGCAATGACAGATTGTTGAGGCTCATTGTGAGATCTTCATTGAGTTGATTCTGCAACCAAAGTCTTCCATTTTGTGAATCATCTCCAGCACCATACTTTATGACTTTAGCAGTGTTCAAATCGAGCTGTGATCTCATCAAAATCTTCTCCGGATAACACATTTTCCTCACCCCATCCATGTTCCTCACACTTTCATTACCATCTTCTCCATTCCAAAACAAGTTTCTGTTAGACTGTTCAGCTCGGCGATAATCGAAATGCTCCTGTCTTGGAACAGTATCCATGCCCTGATTATTATTATAAAGATGAAGGAAATGAGGGTTCATAGACAAATACTGTTCTTCTTGCAGTTTAAGCCTCGGAAATTTTTCCTCTTCCAAATTCCTCCAATTCATAGGAGATTGATAGTGAGACAGAGACTGCGAATGTGGCAGGTAATGCTGCGGCTGAGCAGGTGAGATCCCGGAAGAGAAGTTTGGAAAGCATCCAACTTGTTGCAGCTTCCTAAACATTACCGGATCAAGTTTTCTTGAATCAAACTTGTCATATACACATGGTGAGCTACTTGGTGAGTGGTAAGTAGGATTAATGAACAAAGGATGGGGAGATTCAGGAGCTTGGTTTGGGATTCCAAAGTGTAAGTTAGCCTCAGAAAATGAAGTGGTAAAAGCGCGGTCATCAGGAAGATAATGTCCTTCGAATTGATCCATCTTCTTGATGGATTGTGATGATCTGCTTGAGCTCAAACATATAGGGAAATGGTTATAGTCGTTTCCTGAAGTAACTTTTGGAATCTCTCCAAGAAGCTTCTCAAATTCATCAAGCTCATTTCCTCTTCTCTGATCCATCTGAGTAGAGAAAAATGCAAACTTTCACCTCCGAATTGTGATAGACCAATGATTTTTACTCTTGACAACTGCAACAAAGCAACAACAACACTTAAAGCTTAAATCAGATATATAAAAGATCTTAGTGTCACAAGTTGTTGTTCTTATTCTTATTCTAAAATGTAATAATAATCCACCACTAATCAGCAACAAAACATTACTATTTGTCTCTTACTTCAAATCAAGAAAAAAAAACTCACTGCAACAAAACATAAGAACACAGACTGTCACTAACTAAATCACTCAAAACCATAGACTAAAAAAACAGTAATTTACATGAACATTGTGAGATCAAAAACTAACACAAATCATGAGTCCTAAGCCAAAACAAAGCGATCAAAATTTTAGATATTCAAAGCAAAGAAACAAATTTTGGATATTTTCATCAGATCAAACTGTGCGGACGATAAAACACAGCCAGAATCTAAATGATCGTAGACAAAAAAAACAAACAAATCTTAGAGAAAGACATGAGTTTTGAGAGAAGAAAAAAAAAACCCAGTAACAATGTACGACGATCAGTGATGAAAAATCCGATCTTTATGTGTCCGATCAAATCTTCATGCTTTTTAGACGAAACCCACTAGAGAAAAAATCTCACTGACGACAATGACAGATAAATTTGTTCTGAGAGAGAGAAGAATACCAGTGAGGTTGAAGAAGCACCATTAACATATAAAATCACCAATCTGAAAAAGGTGATGATTATGAATGGTAGAAAAATATCTCACACACGCAAAGAGAGAAAGGGAAAAACAAAAGAAAGAAGAAGAAGAAGAAGAGATTTAAAAACCAGAAAATAAAAAGAAGACAATTTTTTTTTTCCTAAAGAGGAAAATAAAACGATAGAGAGATTAATGAAAAAAAATTCCAGGGAAAATTCAGAGGAAAATGCAAAGAGAGTGCGAGAGAGAGAGATAGATATAGAGAGAGTGTTTTATATTTGGTAGGCGGCGTGAAGAAGAAGGAGAATTTTAGAGAGAGTCATATAGTTTTAGTAACAAAATTAAGGGGGGTGTATTGGACTTGGTATTTTAGACAATTTTAGGTGACTTTTAAAATCACTTGTTATTCAACAGGTGATTTTTAAAAATTTTCTAAAATCCTATGTTATTGAACTTGGAATTTATGTAAAATCACTTAAAATAGTTCACAATCTCTTGTTATTCAATCAAGAATTTGTAAAACTCATATCAAATCTACTGTTATTGAAAAAATCATAACTTTTTTAGAATAGGCTACTGAAAATGATTCCAGGAGACTTTTTTTACCTTTTTAGTTGAAAAATATGACTGGAAAAATCACACCCCTAGAGGTGGAACTTTGAATGACTTTAAAAAAATGTATCGAGAAACAATTGCAGAGATATTGTAATTACCTCCATCTCTGCAAGTTAACTCAACTAACAAAGATATTGCAACATCGCTTCACCAAAGATCTACAGATTCACAATTCTACTTTTATAGATTATACATGAATTGAGCTTGTGACTTCCATCTCTTTTCTCCCTCCATTGAATTTTCTTGCGTTGCGTCACTCCCTGTCATCTTCTCCAATTGCTATAAGCCAAAATCCTTGGTCGTTTCTTTTGATTTTTCTTGAAATCTTCGTCAATTTTGAAATCCCCAATCCTTTGGGTTCGGATGCCGCTGAAATCTTCGTCATTGGTCCATGATTTATTTTGTCAATGATGTTGGCCCTTCTCCTCTAGCCTAAAGTGTTTCATTCCTTTAACCACAATGTCTATTTTCTCTTTAAAGCATGCCAAGAGTTGCTGGTGTTGTTGATCCATAATCAAATTTAAGCATGTGTATTATAGGTTGATGAAATCACCAAGAGAAGAGCTATAATCGACTTTTCAAAAACAAATACTTAAGTGGAGCCAAAACCCTTTAATGGAACTATAAGCTTGTCTAAACTACAAGAGATTTCATATAACACAAAAGTAATAAACTTGTCTAAACTAATAGAGATTTCACATAACACAAGAATAATAAATCTACAACAATGAGATTTGATCGATCATTAAAATTTTAGAATCTATAAACACAAAAACAGTGACATTAGCTAAAAAATCATCACCAACCCACGTAGATAGTGAACCCCACAACTCAAAATCAATAGAAGAAATTTCAAAATTACAACCTCAAACTAAAGAAAAGGAAAGACGACGCTTGTTGAATCTGTATCATGGAGCCTTGTATACTCTTCTATGCTTGTTGAACTCGTCGTTGAGAGAAAAGGAGCTGTGAAACCCAAATTTTCTTTTTTTTTTTGGTTAAAAGTATCCTCAAATCACAAGTTTTTAATAATAAAATCTCCCCAAATCACCAATCATTTTTTCTTTATTTTATATAAAAACTCTTAACAAATAACCAAAACTCCTAAAACTTCACTTAAAGCTCTCAAAATTCTAAAATAATCAAATTCTACCAAATCTCCTAAAATATCAAATCCAATACACCCCCCTAATTGATTTGTGTTATAAAAAAAATCGGATCTTTGATTTTTTATTTATTTATTTTAGATATGAGAAATGGAGAATTGAATTAAATTAAAATGGAAAAAAAAAGATAAAGAAAAAAAGAAGGTGAGAAGAAGAAGAGAAAAAAAGTAAAATAGGGATGCATGAAAATGGAAAGGTCTTTTATGATATTTGGTCACAAACTTAGAAGTCTCTCTCTATCTTCTTTTGGTACGTTTCTGTCCCTTTTTTTCTTTCGTTTTATTAATGCTCTCTGTTTTCTTCTATATCTCTCTCTCTACATTTATATTTTACGCGTAGTTTGTGTATGTATACACGTGTTTATAACGTACGTTTAGTAATTAATTGGGTTTCTAATGTGATTAATCTAGGAATTATAGCATTAATCTTTGTATTGTGTATCCCCACGATCAATACTTTTTTGTCATTCGCCAATGTTTTGGTTCGTATCATACCATTATGGAGGATTGGAGGTGATACAAATTTAAAAGGATATATGCGTCGATTCAAGATTAAACACTTTTGCTTTATGAATTTTGTTTTCACTCTTAATGAAATCTGTAAAAAAATAAGAGTTATGGAAAGATGTGATAGCTTGGTAAGAAAATACTTTCTCTATTCCTAAATTCCTAATAGATTTTGATGTTTTGAGTTTTTTTTTTTATTGTTTGACAAAGATTGATGTTTTGTATCAACACCATTATTACTTTCATTTGCAATTAATAGAGAGAAGTATAATTAATCTTCTTAAACTAACGAAAAGATAATAATATATGTAAAAGTTATTTTTTTAATTTGTGTGAAAAAACCTTAGAAAGAGAGAAAGTATGTGTTATCACATCTTTCAATCACTTTTTCATTATTATTGTTTTTAATTAGTTTAATATTTTTTTGTCAACAACATGCATCCATTAGATTCGATTATAATAACCAAATCTGTAAAAAAGCTAATAATGACTGAAAGATGTGAGAACTCAAATTTTTTAGCTAGTTCTTCAATTATAACCTATGCTCAGTATATAATCTTTTTTTTTTTATCAACAACATGCATTAAATATTTAGATTTGACTCAATTAAACGTGTAGAAAAATTAAGGTTCCCTAAGAGATGAGACAATTGATGTATATTTTTCTTACAAACAAAGTATTTAGGCATGTCATTTTTATAATTTATGACAATTATTTTATAACTTATCATTTTATAATTTAAACATTTTAAGTTGTGTAGAATTAGTTTTTTTTTTTGTTTGGTAATAATTATGTTATTCAGACAAATAGTTTAAACATTTCATACAATTAGTTGAAAATGAATGAGTTTTGCTAATTTGTTAATTATTCCAACTTCAATCTCCATGTAAAAAACATTTCTCTCACTCGGCTTTGAATTGCCACCATGAAAACTATTTCTTTTCTTTTCACTTTTGAATGTCTCGATTTCGTTAAAATGACTCATAACATATTGCTACGCACTAATAAATCAAACGTTGAAAAGAAGTTTCTAGGAAGACTACTAAATTGTTGCCTTTTACCTTAAATTCATTATCAAGTTGGAGCATCTTTATTTGTAGTGTTTCACTCCTTTGAGTAATAGTAAAGAATATAATTTTATACGAATTCGTAAGTTCGGAGAAAAATAAATAAAACCGTAAACATCTCTAAAAATAGAACAGTTAAAGTCTTGATCAAAAAACCTTTTGTTTTTGTTAATTGCTTGAGAAAATAACTTAGGAAACTACCTGACGTATTTTTTCAAATTTTAAACTTTTTTGAATAACAATATCATGAGTAAATTCGAACTAACAACAGATTCCTTTAAAGTAGGTTAAGCTTTCTACGGATAAAAAATAAAATATAAAAATCAATCAAATCATTCAGCCGTCAAAAATCATTTTTTTATTAATATATTATTTATCTTCTTGAAGACGGAAAAAAAAAAAGAGAGCGAATAGTGACAAGCACAACTGGAACCCTAATTTGCATAGCTCACAGTCTATCAATTTATTGCAATCAAACATCTTCTCCATTGTCACGTGATCTACAAGCTTAAAACGTTCAATGCAATTCTCAGCTCAAATATCACTTGTTTTGATCTGGATAATAACACGACCGAATTATATGTTTGTCGAGCCAACCAGATTTAACTCTCATCATCAAGTCACCAGAAGTAAAAACATATAATTTACATTGAGAAATAAGTGTTTTAGATCGGACATTGAAGACTAGTGGTGGCTTTTGCCTCTTGAAGCTATAATAGTATGATTATAACTAAAACCAAGAGAACCGAAATGGGTTGCTCTAGGATCTACAATAGATATATCCTATAATCGTTTAATTAGAAGAAAAATATGTGGCTAGAATCGTTTAATGTCATTGCAAAAATAGTATAAATTACTTGCAGTTTCTGAAGTATGATTAACTTTATAAATGCTCTTAAAATTGTCGAAATTTGTTTCTCATCAAATACCCTTTTGGTAGCTTGAAAAAAAACAAAAAAGTTACTAGTAAGAGCATATGCAAGGGGGGAACACTTGGTGTGTTCTTAAGGGTTTTAAAATAATAAAAATGTTCAATAGTGGATACAACTGTTCTTAAAATTATAAAAACTGTTCTACCACTGTTCACCATATTTTCTATTTTAAAATCCTAAGAACACACTCAAAAGTTCTCCCCTTGCATATGGTCTAAGGAAATTTCAAGGAAGACAACTAAGTAGCTATCTCTTGTGTAGATTCATCATCAACTTTAAAACTCTAAATTTTGGTTTACAAAAAAAAAGTTATGAACAAACCCGAAAAAACAAAAGGGTATGAAAGAGTATGTCAGAGACTCATAGTTGTGGAACCCACTGGAAGCTTTTAAAGTAAGATTGACTTTGAAAATGCTCTTAAAAATTTCTCTCGTCGATAAATACTTTGTATATATTGAAGAATAAACCAAAAAGTTAGAAAGAAATTACTAGGAAGATCACTTACTTTACTATCTTTCTTCAGTTTGCTGACAACTCTAAAACTCAACAAATGTGGTGTTATAAAAAGATCGATGAACGAACCAGAAATAAAGAGTATGATGAGGATTCATGTAAGTATAGGCACTAGAAATGGTTGATTTCAAAAAATTCTCCAAATTTTTTATAAAAAAAACTATCATTAATAATAATTTTGTTATTTTTCAGTAGTCTTTTTAAATTCTTAAAGCTTTACAAATGTTTACATGGTAGTCTTTTTAATGTTTGGGGAACACTTACAAGTAATAGACAATATAATCCACATTATGTCATAGTCTATGCGCTCAGGTAAAGAGAATTGTCGAACTAACCAAATAGATTACAATTTTGACTGAGATATAGCGACTGCAACGATCAAAAATCAAGATATTGGCTGTGGAAGCCACACAAAAAAAAAACCCATAATTAGTATTTTTCTTGATAGTTGCTGGCTCATGATTTCGTTCATATCTCCTCATTTCGTTTTAGTTGGAAAGAAAGAACTAAAAGAAAATGATACTAACCAAATCAAATCTATTGACCACTGCAAACTGCAAACTGCAAAATCATATCATTCTTTCGTGAAGGTATCATATTGAAACACTTGATCATGAACCAGAGAACACGAAACCAAATTATATGTTTCTTCAGGTCACTGGAAAAACATATAATTTTACATTGGCTAAAAGATGTTTCGTATCAGGAAATAAAGAGCTTGGTCGTAGCTTTTGCTTCCTCAGAGACTACTCTGTTCTCAATTGCTAACTCAGAAGCCGTAACCTGAAAATCGACAGAGATTTGTTGTTAAGAAAGGTTGCAGATTTCGCCGATAATTCAGAGGATTCAAGAAGAATATAATTCAGAGGATTCAAGAAGAATAACTAACGAGACATACCTGAATTGTCCATAGGGTTACCAGCAGGAGCTGCTGATTCAGGCTCCTTGATCTCCACAACCACACAATCAGACATCAAGAATGTCTTAGCCACAGATGAAGCATGCTCTAAGCAACATCTCACAACCTTAGATAAGAAAATCTCGGTTAGCACCAGAAACAGAAGATTTCAATCTGTGAAAAAAGTAAGAAACTTTGCTCACTTTGGTTGGATCAATGATTCCTGCAGCCATTAGATCTTCGTATTTGCCAGTTGCAGCGTTGTAACCGTGTTTTGGGTTGTCGCTAGAGAGAACCTGTCAACCGAAAAAAGCCATTCACTTAGTTTCTATAGCAAAAGACTCAAACTTGCAATCTTTATAAGGAGATTGATTACCTTCTCACTGACGACGCTACCATTTACGCCAGCGTTCTTGGCGATTAACTTCAGTGGGTAGCTCAATGCTTTCTTAACAATGTCAGCTCCAACCTGAAGTTAGGATGGTTAGTGAATTGGCCTAATAACCCGCAAACTCATTATTCATGTTTTCTTTCTGATGTGCAACACTTCTAGACTAACCTTTTCTTCATCGTTTGCTAGAGTCTCTTTAATGGCATCCACTTTCGATGCAAGTCTTAGCAGAGTACATCCTCCTCCAACAACAATACCTTCTTCCACAGCAGCCTAATTTAAATTAAAGGTTCAACAAATTAGTCTCTACCATATGATTGAAACATTTCAAGACTCTTTGCTTAGAGATGATGTTACCTTTGTAGCATTAAGAGCATCTTCAACTCTCAATTTCTTCTCCTTAAGCTCTGTCTCAGTTTGTGCTCCAACCTAAAGTATATCAAACGTTTAGATTATTCTTCTTATTACCTTTAGTTACGCTTTTTGCATCATGTGATTTGTTTCTTATTATCTCACCTGAATTACAGCAACACCGCCTGATAATTTAGCAATTCTCTCATTAAGCTTTTCCTTTTCATAGTCTTGTTCAGCATCCTACACAAACACAAAGACTTAATCGCCGCAAAATAAATCCATTTTACTGGGAAATTTCAATGTTTTTTGAGATGTACCTCGATAAGATTCTTGATCTGTTCAACTCTCTTCTTCACAACTTCTTCAGTACTTCCATCACCAACAATCGTCGTAGTGTCTTTGGTGAGAACCACTTTACCAGCATTACCCAAAACTTCTGGTCCAACTTTCTCCAACTGAAGCCCAACTTCTTCCCTAATCACAGTAGCTATAAAGAGAGAAACAAACACCGCAACTTTAGAAACTAAACATGTCTTTTTGAATATAGAAGCAATAATGAAAAGAACATTTAGTATATTGGTCTAACCTCCTGTAAGAGCAGCAATGTCATCAAGATACTGGCTTTTCCTCTCTCCGAATCCAGGAGCTTTCAAAGCAGCAACTTTTATTGTTCCACGAAGCTTGTTAACAACAAGAGTCGCTAATGGCTCTTGCTCAATATCTTCAGCAATGATCAAAAGCGGGTATCCGCCTTTAATCGCATCTTCCAGAATGTTGATAATGTCTCTAGCATTTGTTATTTTTTTGTCAACAAGAAACAACTACAAAAGCAAGAAGAGACATCAAGTTTAAAAATCTCGTGGTTTTTGATCAGCTATTAAGAGTTAACTAATAAACAATAATAATACCTTGCAGTTCTCGTATTCTGCAGACATTTTCTCACTGTCGGTGACAAAGTAAGGAGAGATATAACCACGATCAAATTGCATTCCTTCAACAACGTAAAGACTGTTCTCAGCGCTTTTTCCTTCCTCAAGAGTGACAACACCTTTGCGACCAACTTTTGCCATTGCTTCCGCTATCATATTGCCTACTTCGTAATTGTTTCCTGCACTAACTGCTGCAACATCCGCAAGTTCACTGTCTTCGACCTGCAGCCCAGGACAGAGCTTTAAGCATGAATCCTCTTAAGCACATGACTAGAGCTATGATTAAGAATTTAATTAAGTCAACAATACCTCCTTTGACATTTTCTTCAACTCAGCAACAAGAGCCTTGGTGGTTTTCTCGATTCCTCTGGTAATCAAAACCGGATTTGCACCAGCAGCCACCACCTGCATAATTCAATTCACATCATATCATAACAACAAAACACTGTTTGTTTCAATTGACAAAGAAAGACCATAAATTACAAACCTTTACACCTTCAGCGATGAGACCTTGCGCAAGAACAACAGAAGTCGTTGTTCCATCACCAGCTAAGTCATTAGTCTTGGAAGCAGCTTGTCTCACTAGCTTAGCACCAATGTTCTCAACTGGATCCTCAAGCTCAACCTAACAAAAAACCATAACTTTTCAAATCTAAAAGGTGATTTTCACACCAGAATACACATTAAACACAATAAGAGACAACACTGTTACCTCTCTAGCGACTGTCACACCGTCATTAACGATTCTAGGGGAACCGTATTTGCTCTCTAGAACAACATTCCTGCCTTTAGGACCTAAAGTAACCCCAACTAGATCCGCAAGTTTATTCACACCAGCCTACACAATGATATGATATAAGTTATTCAACAAAAAAACGAGAAGTTCACAAAACCATCGGAATCGAATAAAAACATCATTGGACTCACTTGAAGCTTCTTAATCGCAGTCCCATCTTTATTGAAATGCAATTGCTTAGCCGCATAGATTTTAGGAAACCTTGCTTTCCTCTGAGCAATACTCTGAGTCCTTCCAAAAGAGCTTGATGAGATCGAAACAAAAGATGACAATCGATTCGAAGGAGGAGCCAGAGATGAACCCATTGAAGACGTTGCGCTAAAAGTTGATGCCATGGTTTCACTCTCTGCAAAAAGCACATCAAAATCATTACTTTATTGCTTCAATGAATCTAAGAAACCCTAAAGACACAAATAAATATCAAAACTTTGTAATCATCGCCACAAACCAAAACAAGGGTATCTGAAAGCAAACAACTTTTTACCTAAACTTCAACGAAATGATTGAACTTAACACTTACTTAGAAGCGATCAAGAGATGAATCAAGGGTTTTAGCGACTGCGAGAGGTTTGGTTTCTTGTGAAGAAGAAATTCGATTTATGCTATTGAAAAGTTATGATTTTTATTTAATTTATTCGATACAAAGTGTATTTGGTTGCATAGTGCAAAACGGACTGGTGAAGTTTTCTTCAAGGTTTCAGGTTAAATCTGAGCCGTTGGATCAGATAAATTTGGAAGTATCTAGAACACTTAAACCCTAAACCCACCTACTCTACTCTCTCTTCACGTGCGAGTGAGTGAAGGTTTCTTGCAACACTTTGATCAACATTGTTTGACACGTGTCGTTGAATTCAAAACGACTTCGTTTCGCTTGTCATATATGGAACAGAGACTGCTCTGTTTTGATAACAGAGTCATTAGGAATTGAGGACCAAAACATTGATTAGGTTTTAGGAACTTACAGGAGTACAAACTCTAGCTTCTCTATAAACTTTACCTGGTCGAAAAAGTAACCTTTGCTAGGAGCACAATGAGAATCCTCTGAACATATACTGATATACATAGTCCCTCCAATGCACATCCTTGTTTCATAATCGTCACATTTCCTTTTAAACCTTGAATTTGATCGGTTCATTCTGTGGAAAACAATCCTAAAGAATCGAATCTCTCTTTTACTTTCAGAAACATGTTTGCGTTCTTGTACTTTCTGCGTATGGCAAAGCCAGCTCAAACTTAGCTGCTACTTCGATCAGCTGCCTTAGAGTCACACCGCTCTCAACCGTCAAAGTCTTGGCTTCCGGGTTGATTTTCACCACATGGTTTAGAAACTTGGTGCTAATGAGAATCCCGTCTTTGCCATCATTGCAAACCAGCTTCAGGAAGCTGTGAGAGTACCGAGTCACGACCCGCATTTTTTGGCCGGCTCTAGTGGCTGCAGCCACTACAGAGACCAGCTTAGCCTCGGTCCTTAGGTACTCCACCTTTGCTGCTTTGCATATAGAGCGGTCAGGAAAGGGCCCGTACGACTTTGTAACCGTGCACATTGTGTTTCCGAACTCACACTTGACAGGATCATCCGGTGGAGATGAGGAAGCAAATGTGAAAAAGCAAAAGATCAAACTTAGCCAAATTGCCATTTTGTAAATTTACAAAATTAATTGAAATGTTTGGGCATTCACTCATTAATCTATAAGTTTCAACATAACATCATGTGATCCACATGGTTTATTAGAAGAAGAAATTAATTCAAATTGTTTGACCCAAAAAATAAAAAAATTCATTAAATGAGTTTTCAGAGGACAACAATTTATGTGGATAGAAGACATTGCTGTATTATTGGGGCATGTAGGGGTGTGATTACATCACATAGTTACTGACTTGCTCAATATAAAAATATATGAGATTTGGCTTACTATAAACAAATTTCTAGAAACCTATCTAGTTGTTGACAAAAAAAAAAAGAAACCTATATATCTAGTTGTTGACCAAAAAAAGAGTAACGTATCTAATTTTCATATATACAATTCTCTTTAGTCAATATTGTTACTAAGGGGGTGTTATTGGTTTGTGATTTAAATAGAGTTTTGATGACTTTAATAAAATCATAGAAAGTGAATAAGTGAATGATTTAGAAGAATTGTTAGAGAGTTTTCTATAGTCTTGTTGATTAGTTTTTCTATAATCTTGTAGAGTCTCCCAAACAATCTCAATATTTCAGCATACTTTCCATGACTTTATTTTGTAAAGAAAAGTGTTTAAAATCATAAACCAATAACACAATAATTGAATTCATTAACAATCATAGATTGTCATAGATTGTTTTGTTTTAGTTGAATAACACAAAACTTTTAATGACTTTATAAAACTCTTAATCCAATAACACAATATTCATTAAGATTTTAAATGACTTTTTACAAATCACAAACTAATAACACCAAACTTTAAGAGAGTTTAACAAAATCTTGATTGAATAACAACAGATTCTACACAACAATTAAAGTCATTAAAACTCTATTTAAATCACAAACCAATAACACCCCCTAAATTCTTTATATCAAAGGATTCTAGATTGATCTATTGCCATAATAAGAAAAATGTGATCGTGTTCTCAATTCTGTAATTAATATACCGTATATATTTTTATGCATACATTAGATGCGTAAAAGTGAGAAGAAGAATTTCTTAAAAAAAAATCAGAATGAAAGAACAGATCTTTTACCAGTTTCTAGTCGTAATGATGTTGTTGTCATCATCTCAAATTCAGGGGGAGAGATGTGATGATATAGGCATAGAATTTCTGAGGGGATGTCCAGATATTATCGACAAGGAGCTGCCAACTCCACCAAGACCATCCCAAGATTGTTGCACTCTTATCCGAATCATCGGGATGAAATGCGTATGCGAAGTCATCAATAAGAGAATCGAAGCCGTCATTGATATGCAAAAGCTAGTCAATGTCGCCGCTGCTTGTGGTCATCCTCTTGCTCCTGGTTCACATTGCGGAAGTAAGTCCCTACCCACTTTTTTTTTGCCGGTCTAATTCGGTTTGCAATTGTTTTTGTTGGATTTACAAATTTAATAAATTCATTTCTTCATTAATTTAGTTATAAGTTTTATGTTATGGTATCTTGATTATACATTTCATTTGTTTGTGGTTTTTACGCAGGTTACCTAGTTCCCGGTGGCATGGTGAGACATCATCACGGGTAATTTGAAGACCGCCCCTATTCTCTATCTTATTGAACTTGCCTAGTTTGTATGGCTTATAGTAGAAATCAATAAATCAGATTCAATATTGCTACTTACAATATGTTTCCTTTTTTTTTGTTCAAAACGTACAATATGTTTCCAAAAACACATATTTGGAAAATCAAATTAGATTTTAAAATATTAGTGGAGAAAAATCCCTGTATGTTACAAATTTTAATTAGGTATGCAATTTACCGGTTATTAAATGTGAGAGATGGAAGGAAATGTGAGTAGGATTGTGGCGATGAGCCAAATTTGGTGGTTCAAATTAGGTCAATCCTAATCCTTAAAATAACCATAATCGTATTTGAAGCTATTGGCAAACAATTAATTTCGTAGGATTTTTATTTCATTAGTTTAGATGTCACTCTTAATTAGCGCTTACAAGAGTACAAACCCTAGCTTCTCTATAAACTTTACCTGGTCGACACATATAACCTTTGTTTGGAGCACAATGAGAATCCTCCGAACAAATACAAAGCCCTTCCAATGCACATCCTTGTTTCACAATCGTCACGTTTCCTTTTAAACCTAGAATCTGATCGGTCCATTCTGTAGAAAACAATCCGGACGGATCTAATCTATCCTTGACTTTCAAAAACGCGTTTGCGTTCTTGTACTTTCCAATGGTACCATCAAATGCTAGGTTCCTGTTTTTCCCCCAATGAGGCAACGCGTTGTATTTCAGTATCGCCATTTGCTCGATCTCTTCCATGTAATCTTCGTAGAGACGTGGTGTCAAAGGATCATCTTTGCTTCTGTAGTAAGTTAGGTCAAAGTCTAAACTTTTTTCTTCTTTCCCTAGATAAGCAGGAGAGGATGTGACATAACGGATTAGAACACCATAGTTGAGTTCAAGGCCGCAGAGAGATTTTGGTTCAATCTTCACAAGTGCTTTGATGTCGTTGATGAAATCTTTGACATGTGTGAGAGGAACACTTAATGCTGTTTGGTAGAAAAACTCGCCTCTAATGCGTGGATCCCAAGGACAAGATGTAATCAATCCGTTCCGATGACTGTCTAGACATGCACCGGACGACATCATACGATCTTGGCTTCCGATAACGGGATAGCCTGTGAATATAACACCTGCAGTGGAATTTTACACTTTTACCGTGATTGTACATAATATAAATAAAATTTCTTATATGGATACAATCAAGAGACATTACCATTATTGGTCACACCGTATGAGATGTCAAACAAAAATGATGCTAGTCGCTTTGCTCTCTCACACTTCTTGTTTGCCTCACCCGACGACTCCTCATCCTCCTCTTCATTTCATATCATGAACCAAAGTTTACATAAGAATTAAGAAATACTATAACTATATATGAGTATCTTGACAAATGAAAAAATGAACCTATGGATCTGCTGATGGCTACGGCCACAGAGAGTTGTGAACGGAATGGGAAAAAATTAAACAAGCCATTGCCTGAAACGTTGGCCGGAACTCGATCATCAATTCGATACACCACTTTGCCTTGGCTTGGTAACCATAGGAAATCCGCAAACTCATGTTTTTCTCCAAAAGTCACGGCTTGATCTCCGAAATCCGTATCATTTTTCATCTCATATGTTAACGATCTCTTGAACATCGGTTGCAGCTTGAAAGTTACCTTCCCAAGTATACGATGAACAATAGAAAACGTTAGAACTTAATAAGAGGTTTCGAGTTTCGTTATGAAAAAGGTTTTAAAATGAGCCAGGTTTTAAACCAGGTCTGTCCATTTTGGATAGATTATATGATCATCCATATCCAAATGACCCTACCTGTCTTTATATTCGGTGTAATAATTATTCGTTTAAAATTTATCATATTCGAACGAGTACATAGACGTGTTCGAAGTGGGACTGCATGTATGACTAATCTGTTTTGGATTATTCGAAATTTGGAAATTATTAAAATTTTATCTAAACAGATGCAAAATCACTGAAAAATATCCCAAGAACGCCTAAAGAAATATATAAACGATTAGAGTAATTCATAAGTGATCTATATATTACCTGAGCGATAACACCAAGAAGGCCTAAAGAAACTTTGGCTGCATTAAATTCTTCAGGATTCATAGCCTCACTAAGAACTCGAACTTTCACATACCCTTCAGAAACCGAACCGGGACTCACCATTCTTATCTCGGTCACATGATCATGAACCGCGCTTCCTTTACCCCACAATGAACTTCCGTGAGCACCTGTCCCCATCATTCCTCCAACAGTAAGTCCCCACCAATAAGGTGCGTATGGCAAAGCTAGCTCCAACTTAGCCGCTTCTTCGATCAACTGCCTTAGCGTCACGCCGCTCTCAACCGTCAAAGTCTTGGCATCCGGGTTGGTTCGCACCACGTGGTCTAGAAACTTGGTGCTTATGAGAATCCCGTCTTTCCCATCAGTGCAAACCAACTTTGGGATGCTATGAGAGTTCTGAGTCACGACCCGCATTTTTTGGCCGGCTTTAGTGGCTGCAGCAACCACAGAGACCAGCTCAGCCTCGGTCTTTGGGTACTCCACCTTGGCTGCTTCACATAAAGAACGGTCGGGAAAGGCTCCGTAGGAGTTCGTCACCGTGCATACTGTGTTTCCGGACTCACACTTGACAGGATCATGCGGCGGAGTTGAGGAAGCAAATGTGAAAAAACAAAAGATCAAACTTAGCCAAAAAGCCATTTCGTTAGAAACTTTTCTAAAATAATTGCAAGGCAAATGTTTTGAGCTAGCATCCTCTCATTTATATATTTCATTGAGTTTCAATATATCAACATCTAGTATAATTAAAAATATATTAAAAGCGACCTCTAATTTGAGCTTTTGTGGTATATGATATATAACAGTATAGTCACATGGTATTATTAAATACTAGATATTAAGAGCGACATGTAATTTGATGTTTTGTGGTATATGTTAAATAATATCACATTCTCAAAATAATTCGCAAAGACCAAAGAGATCAAATCATTAAATAGAATTCAGGGAACAACTTATGTGGACACTGGTCCTAGCTATATTATTAGGGCTTTTAGGGGGTAATTACATCACATAGTTAGTCTTTAATTAGAATAGAAAGTGATATGATGAATTGAAGAAATTTGACTTACCATATATAGATATCTCAGCGAAGCCAAAAACAACTTTTTATATAATTATGAACCTTTTGTAGACCTGTATTAGTTATTCTGGTTTCTACGGGTTAATGAAATTGATTACATGGTTTTCTCGTTTAGCTGCATACTCTGTAATTGAACTTTACCACAAATACCTCATCTAACTCTACTAGAGCCTTTTGTAGACCCTATTCAATTATGTGGGGTTTTATGGCTACATTCTCCTTTGGCTATTCTGAAACTGATTTTTAGATTTGTACCATAATTTCTCAGCTCATAACAAGTTCACACATTAGTAAATCAAATTATTAAGCGGAATAGGGATACTGATGGCATGCATATTGATCCATATCCACATTAATGAGGCTTTTATTAGTTTACTTTTCGGGCTGTTCTGCTAGCATGGTTTGATCCAATATTTATTAGGTAGAGCCAACAGTATTCTTAATTCTTTTGACATGGACATTATACTATGTTGTTTGTTTGGTCAGATAATTAAGCAGAATTTACTATCAACCACCACATATCAATTTTGTTTTTGGTGTGAACCACCACACATCAAATTATCAACAAAAAAATCATCTAAAAATAAAATCCCATAAACAAATGATCAAGTTATTGAATCAATTAACCACAGAGTAACAGACACTCACACTCGTAAACATAACAAATTCAAAATTTAAAACCATCCTACTGTAAAGAAACCAGCCGACTAGATGTTTTAAACGATCCGTTTAGGGATCACGTACGAGATATATATCGAGTATGTGGCTCATTAGTATAACCAAGTTAAGAACTTGATTTAAATCTGGAAGCAAGTTTTACCAAACAAACAAGTTTTACTCAACAGTCAACAGTGGAATCTTTTGTATTTCAATAGAAGAAATACAAACAAACAAATGTTCAAAGCTTTTGTATTTCAGTAGTAGAAAAAAATTCACAAACATTTGTATCTCTCTCTTAATCTGTATCTCGTCAAAATACACAGAGCACAATCCAGTTTTCACTTTTCAAATTGTAAATTAAAAAAAAAACAAGTCAATTACAATGTGAATTAGCATCATCTTCAATAACCTTCTTCACCTCATTGACCTTCTTCAGTTCTTCAACCTTCTTCAATCCATTCTTAGGCATTTCGTCGATAATAGTAACTACTGCTTTCTGAACAGTAGGGACTAGTAAAGCCCCCTCTTCTGTGGCCTGAAGAGGCTCCAAAGAATCAACAATATCCCGCATTAAAGGCCGAGCCTTCGGGTTCCGGTTCAGGCAATGGTAAGCTAACATTGCAGCCTTTTGAACCGCTTTAACCGGGTATTCACAGTTCATTCTTGGGTCTACAATGTTCAAGACTTTCTTCTTCTCCTTCAACAATGGAAGAGCCCAATCTATGAGGTTTTGCTCACGCGTTGGCCGTGACTTGTCTAATGATTTTCTTCCCGTTAGAAGCTCTAACAGAACTACACCGAAACTATACACATCACTCCCCGGTGTCAAATGACCTGTAAACAAGACATATAATCAGAAAGAATCCAATTACAACAAACTCATTGTTTTGTCCTTTTAGCTTTAAATAGCTAAAAATGTCAAGCTTAAAGAAGCTTAGATTTCAAAGAGCTAAAATAGATGCATAGTACTGGTACATTCTAGAAATGTGTAACTTGTGAGTTAGTAAACTGAATTTCTAACCTGTCATGATGTATTCAGGAGCTGCATAGCCATAAGTTCCCATTATGCGAGTGGAAACATGAGATTTATCTCCTACAGGACCGTCTTTAGCAAGTCCGAAGTCAGATAATTTGGCATTGTATTCCTGTCACAACAGCCATATGAAACCTCCACCACTGGACAAGAGAAGAGCTTTGATGTAATACTAATATACTACAACTACTAACCATATCTAGAAGAATGTTGGAGGTTTTGAAATCGCGATAAATGACAGGTTTCTTTGCTTCATGAAGAAAGGCAAGTCCTTTCGCAGCTCCAAAAGCAATCTTCATTCTAATTGCCCATGAAAGAGGAAGCAAAACTCCTACCAAAGGATGCACACAACTCAGAATTCCTTATTCATTCAAGAGTGATGTCCAGCAAGAAGACATATGAGTGTAAGAATACGAAAACTCACTTGAGAAAAGATTATTCTCCACGCTACCACGAGCCATGTACTCGTAAATTAGCACCCGGTGATTATCCTCACAGCAATAACCGATCAGTTTCACTAAGTTTGGATGTGAAAGCTGCCCCAAGAATATCACCTCTGCCTACAAACATCAAGACAAAAGATAAGAATCTCAGGCAACTAAGGACCCGATTCGATCTCAAATCGTTATCGAAGTTAACCAAGAAAACTACTCTATTCCAGATGATCAGAGGTGTCCACATTCCTCATATCTCTCAGTGGCAATGATTTATAATCGATTGAGAAACTTGGAAGACAAGCAAAAGACAGAGAGACTAACCAGCCATTCTCTATGACCCTGAAAGCTATTATCACCGTCATGAACTTTAACCGCAACAGGAAGTGGTTGAGGAACTTGTTGATCACCCAAATCCTCTTTTATAAAACCTTTGTAAACACTTCCAAACCCACCACCACCAAGAACTCTGTCTTGTCTGAAATTATCTGTAATGTTCTTAAGCTCATCGTATGTGAAAGCTATCAGAGGATTCGCTGCTGAGTCACGTCTAAGATCTTCTACTTCTTTTGGATTTGATGGCAGCTTTTGAACTTCCTTAATATGTTTATCTTCTGCTGTTGGACTCTGTTCTTTTGGTGACTCTGCAAAAGTTTCAGACAAAAAGAAACCAATGTTTAATAATTGGTTTAGATTCTTTGAACTTCAATTGAAGATTCTAGAGAGATGTGTAAATATGTTGTGGAATGATTGATTTTTGAAATATTCTTCTAGGGGGTCTAAAATCCAAGAACATAGAATATATAATAAAAAATGTGACTTTGACCAAATTTAGAAGAAAACAAAAGCAGAAACCAAAAAAAGGAGACTCTATAGAACAAAGAATCACTAAGTCAAAATTCTCAACATATGAGTCCAACCAAACTTAAACTTATAGGATATAGAGAAAGGAATCTAGCTTATCCAAATAAAACCTCTATTTGAACAAATTTAGAACCCAAAAAACTAGAAAAAAAAAACAGAGCATAATCAGAATAAACCAAGAAAGTAAAATTATTTGGTGTTAACCGACAGATATTTCCAAGTTTGCGCAAGTTTTTTAGGATAAAACCCATTAGGAAATATCGGAATTTCAGGCAAAATATTTTTGCCATAAACAGTAACAGAAAATTTCAAGAAAAAAAAAACAAATAAAGAATAAGAAGAAGAAGAGGTAAAAATTAAACCTGATTTAGCGTTTGCAGAAACTCTGTGATTTAAGGGCTCAAATCTACACCAACAATTACCCATTACTCCCAAACAACAACACACACACACTTAAAAATAGATAGATTACTATATTTATGAGAAAGAAAAAAAAAACAAACTTTAATTGTTATCTCTGGTAAGTTACAGATTCATGCTCATAAAGAAACCAAGCTTTCAATTTCTGTTCTTAGAATTTCTTTTATCTCTTTTCTCTTTTTCGAAGAAGCAAAAGGTAAAGAGATGATGAAAGAGAGAGACACTAAGGAAATGTTTGTTTCTCTTTTTAGAGAGAGAGAGAGAGAGAGATTCGTCGTGGGCAATGATGGGTAGAGACTAGAGAGGTATGAGGTGGGAGAGAAAGAGGTCTTTGGCTATGGCGGAGATGGGCCCCACTTCTCTTTCTCCTTTTTCCACTGACAAATCAGAACAGAGACTCTTTCAGAGAAAAAAAACAAAAACGATTAAGACATCAGTCCACTCTGGTCTGTTTTTTTTGGTCCGGTCCGGTCTTGTTACAATTCTCTCTGGTTTAGTTTCCGATTGCTTTAAACCGAATTCCAATCTCTGGTTAGGTCAACTCAGAAGTCAGAATGTAATTACTTATAAGTTATAATACTTCGTTATTTGTTTATATAACGAAAAAAAATCAACATAATTTGATTTAACTTTATAACTGAACCATGCAAATTCAAAGCCAATTATCAAACCAAGAACCATTTTCTCTACCAAAGAAGTTGTTTTTATTTTCATTTTTGGATTTTTTTTTGTTTCCTGTTTAATAGTGCGCATGTATGAAGCGCATTTTCAGACCACAATTCTATTTAGTTTTCTTGTTATTTCTATTTTTTTTTTTCCTTTTTTTTTTTTTTCTCGATTGCTTTCTTTTTGTCTAAGAGCAAACGCAGTGGAGCATGTGTAATTGTGGGTGTAAGTAATTGTTTATTATTATAATCTATATATATAATGGGAGAGTCTTCTCTCCATCTAGCCTATCCACCTAAGCATCCACATAAGCATCCACCTAAGCCATATTATTTATTTTACATTAAAATATACTCTAAATATTCATTTAGTGCATATTTATGTTACATATAATTAATAAAAAATTTAAATAAATAAAAAACGAATTATGTAAAATAAATGAGATGTTAAAGTAATAATAAAACTATATAAATATTATTAGTAGTAATAATATACTTCCACTTTTAATAGATAAAAATTACAAATGATCATACTTCAAATCTTTAATTGTGTTAATGAGTTTTAGAATGGAAGTAAATTTTAAATATATGGTAGAATAAAAATAAATTTATGTAATTCTATATGTATAATTTTAAATAAGAAAATAAAATATAAAGTGAAACAATATACTACATATTTTTATTTAGTATGAAATTTTTACTTAAAGAAAAATAAATGATTACTAAACTCAACTTAAATTTATAATTTAAGACAAAGGTATTGTAAGAGTCACACTTTATCTTGTGAAATTAAAAAAAAAATCTTGAAATTTTTGAAAAATTATAATCCATCTTTAAAAAAATAAATAATCAATGACCACATTATTCATGAGTTCTACACAAAATATACAGAAAATGAAATGTAAGCCATTAAAAAAAGGGATATGTAATTTGTATAGCATATTCTCAAGTGCAACTACAACTTTATAACATGATCAAAAGAAAAACAAGATTGGTATTTCATCAATTGAATCAAATGCTTTTAATCCAAAAAATTTGAGAATTAGAAGATAGTAATTAAGGAGAAAATAGTTAATGATATGTCTTGAAAATCAATTCATACTCCAATATATATAATATGTGAGTCAATAGATAAAGTAGATGTCGAGAGTCAACGAGTGCATCATAGAAGATGACGAATGAATTCGTAGTTAAAAGTGTTTGAAAATAAATTTCTAAAACTTAGAAATATAATGCACATGAATAAGGTCAAATTCTTTGAGATCTTATGCATTGTGTGAAACGAATGAGTTTTTTCAAAAAAATACATCACACACATTATTAGATTCAGAGTTGGGCTTAACTGTTTGGTCGTGTAATCATGAAAAGTTAGATAAAATAGGCACATTGATAACTTAGTCGAGAATTCTCTTATGACACCATGAACATGCTTCAATGGGTATAAAAAGCTTTGCTAAAACGGTTCTAGCAACATGATATTATAGATGTATTTTTACACTAAATAATGTTCATGAAACTGGGTATATTTACATTTTATATGAAATGATGTTAAAATTTAAATTATTATATATATGCTCAAATATTTATCTTTAAAATTTAAATAATTATATTTTATGCTCAAATTTTTAAGAGAAATTGTTAAAAATACCCCTTTTTCAATACCCTTTTCAAAAATGCCCCCTTTGAGAGTCCATTTTTAAGTTTGCCCTCTTTTAATTTTTAATGACCATTTTACCCTTATTTGAAATAAAATTAGGTCCACAAAATACAAAATATTTTTTGGCGGGAAAAGTGATCCCGCAATTTTCCCACCAAAACACTTGTAAAAACCTTTAAAATACCTTGTAAAATTTTGCGTAAAAATTTTTCCCGCCAAAATTTTTTTTTGCGGGAAAAGTGATTCCGCCATTTTTTTGGCTGGAAAAATTTACAAGGTATTTTAACGGTTTTACAGAGTATTTACAAGTGTTTTGTAAGGTTTTACAATGTATTTTAAAAGGTTTTACAAGGTACTTATAAGGTTTTATAAGGTATTTATAACTTGTAAAACCTTATAAAAAACTTGTAAAACCTTATAAAATAGCTTGTAAAATCTTATAATATCTTATAAATACCTTATAAATACGTTGTAAAACCTTTTAAAATACATTGTAAAACCTTATAATTACCCTGTAAAAAACCTTTAAAATACCTTGTAAATTTTTCCCGCCAAAAATTTAACGCCAAAAAATTTTATGGGAAAATTTTACAAGGTATTTTAAAGTTTTTACAAGTGTTTTGGCGGGAAAAATTGCGGGATCACTTTTCCCGCCAAAAAATATTTTGTATTTTGTGGACCTAATTTTGTTATATTTCCTTATATATTTGTGATATCTTTTATTAAAAGAGGGTAATTTAGTCATTTTGTACATAAAAAGGGGTATTTTTAAAAATGGACAGCCAAAGGGGGCATTTTTGAAAAGGGGTATTGAAAAAGGGGCATTTTTGTGAGTCTCCTAATTTTTTATTAGTAAAAGAAGTTTTAAATTAAAATCCCGCGCAACGCGCGGGTACAAAATCTAGTTAAAAGAGAAAGAGAGAAAAGAGAGAGAGAGAGATAGAGAGAGATAGAGAGAGATAGAGAGAATACATTTTTTTCTATTTTTATAATGCCTCACACTTGAGTGTAAGTCTACACCCGGTTTTTGTTGAAAAGGTAACTTTTGCAATATTTTTCAATTGTTTATAACTTACACCCATGTCTCAATTACGCCATTGCGTTTGCTCTAAGCGTGCGCCTTTGCCTTTCCCAATTCTTTCTTATTGCTCTTTTCAATTTTTTTTTGTTATCGATAAAACTGTGTGTTCACATTTCTCTTATTATTGGCGTCGTTCACATTTCATTTTAATCGAATACTATGTTAGTGCATTATCTCACAAAGTGGCTCAATATTTTATATCGGCTAATTTCTCCAAAAACAGATGTGCTCATTAGTCACAAATAGAGCTGTCGACGGACCTATTTTTTCTTCAAGAAATGATAAATAAGTTCCAATCCATTATTAAAGCAAAACGTTTATGCATTAGGCTTTCCTAAAATTATATATATTTAATTCTTTCTCTATTTCTCTAAACAGCGGTAAATTAATTATTTTCCGTAAATATGTAAGTTTGAAAACGTAGTTATTTATACTTGAAGGAAAAATATAATTTATAAATATTATAATTATTCGTCGCATTTATAAATGTTTTATTCATCTTAGTCGTCACATGTTTATGGTTATAACTATTTATTCAATTACATTAAAGATTATACGTTTTTTCTTGTCAAACAGTGTTTATCTAGAAAAGAAAAATATATTACCTCGTAGAGTTGGATAATTTGGATCAATTAGCATCAACTTGGATATAATTAGATGGAAATATCCTATAGACAATACCTAACATTACTATTATATATATACACTTATTATCTCTATTAAAATATACAAACGCACAAGAATCTTCAAGATTAATGTTCCACTTAAACTCCGACCTATATATTTTTCCTTATATGTCATCACGCACATTTACTCTTTAGTATTTCTTAATTGTTGTGACATTAATATAGAAAATTCTGAAAAAGTTTCCCTAAGTACTTAATTTTTTAATGTTATTTTAACGTCTTCTTATATAATCCAAATATCCAATAGTGAGCTCTAAATGTGTGATGTTACATCAAAGTATCAAACGTAAAATTTGTTGGCTATATATGCTATTTTCTTGAAAAGTCATTTTGCCCACTCTATAATAAAAAGTAATTATTTAATAACATATTTACTGTAGAATTTTTTTAGTTAAACTTGTTAACTGATTTTTTTTTTTCAAAAAAGAGATGCGTTTTATAGCGTGTAATACGTAATCAAAACATTCTCTATATGTTATACCAAATCATGTTGTATGTTAACATGATTTATGTGCTGTCAAGAAAATAAAATAACATGATTGTATGTTCTGAACAAGTGAAGATGAAGTTTATGAGGTTCTTTTTATTCAAATATTATTGTATTTAAAGTTTACTCATTGAAGTGCACGAATTAAAATGTGTGTGAAAACAATAAATCAAACGTGTGCGGGTAATAATAAGTGGTAGAAAGTTGCTTCAACAAGAGATATAATTCCACATCCACTAGTTTGTTTCTTGGATCCCTTTTTATCTTCTTCTCCAGGTGTAGGCTTGAAATTTCTTTTCCTTTTTTTTCTCATTTTTGGTTTAAATAAGCTTAAAATTTGTTGTTTATTTTCTTCCCAACTAATAGCAAAATTTATAAATTCTTTAGGTTAGAGAAGTAAAAAAGGTTCTCTGATTCGTTGATGTAAAGTTGTTGCTATAGATCATTCCACACCCACTCGTTCTTTTATCCTTTCTATTTTTCTCCCTCACTAAGTGGATGATTGGTTCTGCTTTAACTGTAAACTTTTGGCTGTAGAATTTTGGCTGTAGATGTGTTGGTTGTAGCTGTAGAATTTTGGCTGTAGAAATGTTGGCTGTAGATACAGAATTATATAATAAAAAAATTTAATTGATAAATATTTGATGTATCTATTATAAATTACAAATATATAAAAAAATTAAAGATTTTAATTTGGAATATTTAAAAGGGAGACTCACAAAAATGCCCCTTTTCAAAAATGCCCCCTTTAGCTGTCCATTTTTAAAAATATCTTTTTTATGTACAAAATGACTAAATTACCCTTCTTTTAGTAAAAGACATCACAAATATATAAGGAAAACACGAGAATGTGCACACATCAAAAAATTTTTGTATTTTGAGGACCTAATTTTGTTTCAAATAAGGGTAAAATGGTCATTAAAAATTAAAAGAGGACAAACTTAAAAATGGACTCTCAAAGAGGGCATTTTTGAAAAGGGGTATTGAAAAAGGGGCATTTTTAACAATTTCTCTATAATATATTATAATCATATATGTTCGTATAATTGTGTGGAACAAAGGCTATTACATGATGTATTATTATAAATATATATATATATATTAGTTATATTCGTCAGTATGTGTATTATATAAGTATTATTTAAAGAAGATGTAGTGAGAAATAAAAATGTTGGAGGATAGATAAAAGAAAACTAATTACAGATGTTAAAGCACAAGATAAAAGGCTGTAGAAATATTGAGACTTACAGTCAATAAAAAAAATGAATTTTTTCTTTGGGCTGTAACTTTAAAATTAAAACTACAGCACGATTGGTAGGAATTTAGTCTGTATAAACAATTTAGGTATGTAGAAAACACTTACAGCCCAACCAATCAACCCCTAAGAAGTCTCCTTAAGATATTGCTAAACAATAACTGTCTTACATTCTTTTAAGTAAAAGATACTATTTCTTTACATTTGAATCACGGAACGCCACTTAGGACCATAAACCCATCCTTATGTGTAAACAGATTGAGCATAAGAAGAAAATTAAACTACAGGAATTTTTTAAAATACCATGATATAAAAAAAAACTAAAATTTGAAAATAGACAGAAGATGTATATCCAAATTACTTTTAAAAATTTTAAAAGTCATTTTAGATTTCTTAATTTGTAGATCAAGAAAGGATTTTCTTCTCGGGTAAGAAAGAAGAAAACTTAACTTGCATCTTACGGTTTATGTTCTCGTATATTAAGGATTAAAAAGATGAAGATTTCCCGTGAATTTTGCATAATACCAGCCACAAATTATCAAGAAAACATTTCAGAAGTTTCAGTTGCAACCCAAAAATAAATAACAATGTCATTTGTTCAACCCGTAAGCCGGTGAGGCGGTGACTCTACTAAACTAGCTAGCTATGTGAACATAGTGAATTATAATATTACAACATTGTTTTAAGATAAAATCTTACAGAAAGAATTGCAGCTTGCATGATCAACGGTCAATGTTATTATTACTGAAAAAATGAACAAAAGCTTAGAATTTCCTAGATAAACATAATATTATTTGAAGTTTCAAGTAATTGACGTCATGTTGACTTGTTGAGTGCATAGAATGTTGGGTTCGGTGGCGGCAAACAAGAATTGATCAGATAAGTCCAAATCTGAACTAGAACAATTGAATTAGTGCAGATTTTGAAACTAAGAGAAACATCCAAATTTAAAGTCTTTGACCTAAAAAACAATCTTGTTTCTTTCCCTTGTATCTAAAGTAATTCAAGAAAGGCAGGCAATAATAGATCACATGAAACTATTATATCTAAAAAAAAAAACTTACTGTATTGCTTTTTAAAATTTCTGATTTAACTGTTCAATTTCGTTGACAAAGTTTTAACTTTTAACCTGTTCACGACAAAAATAAAAAAACTTTTAACCTGTTCAATCATAAGATCATAATTAACTGTTCATCTGCACAGTACTGCATAATTAACTGTTCATCCGATTTACATATTTCATTTGGGCCTTCAATTTAAGTTTGGGCCATAAACGCTGAGCCCAATCTCTCTTTTTATTCTATGGGTTCTCTTCTCCTTGCTCTTCATGGTTATTAACTTATTTGTTAGGCTTTTGCATGATTCAATGTGTATTTGTTGATTCCATGAAAAGTTCTCTAGAGATTTAGGACGTCGGAAATTTGGATCGCATAAACCCTCTGGTGTTCTTATTGTTGTTTTTGGGAGTTTTCAAATATATCGTCGATTGAATCTGAAAAGGCATCAACTTGAAAAAGGGTTAATTAGGGTTTAGATATGGACATGATTAGTGATCTGTCCAATGACTTGCTCTTGAAGATTTTGTCATAACTTCCTACCAAATATGTAGTTGCTTTGTCGAAACGATGGAAGTTTCTTTGGACGATGGTTCCAAAATTTGATTTTGATGATAATTGTGAACTCGAGCCTTCTAATTACGGGAGTTTTCTCAAGTGTGTAGACAGATCAATGGTGTTGCATAGAGCTCTGGTTCTAGAAACTTTGAATTTTGAAGTTGGTTCTTGTTGCAGCTCTTAAGATATGATAACGTGGATCAGAATTGGAATGGTTCGCGGTGTGCGTGAACTCGATATTCGCCACTGTAATGATTATTTCAAGATACATAGCTCAATCAAATTACCAAAGAGTCTTTATACATATGAAAAGCTCGAGGTTTTGAAACTCGCTTACACGGTTATTTTGGATGTTCCTATCGATGTTTGTCTTCCGTCCTTGAAATCATTACACCTTGTACGTGTAGAGTACAAAACCATATCATCTCACCGTCGGCTTTTATCTGGTTGTCCTGTTCTTGAGGAGTTGGTGTTGGACAATACTAAAAACAACACGTATCTGCGATCGTCGTTCTATGCTACCTTACATAGATTATCTATACTTGATAGATCTGACTCAATAAACTACGACTACGACGATTGGCTACATAAGACTGTGTCAATGTACCATCTCTGAAGTACTTGAACTTTGAAGATTTCTATGGTCATGACTTGTGTTTGTGTGAGAATATGCCTGAGGTGATGGAGGCAATTGTTAAAGTTGTTTATAACAGTCCCAAGAAGCTACTGGAATCTCTTCCATCAGTCAAGAATCTCTATTTATGTTCAACTGCTTCAAAACCTTCAATGGTAGCAAAACCCAAATCCATGTTATTTTGTGATTTATTTATTACATATATATATATATATATATATATTTATATTGTTTTCTTTATGTTTCAGACATTGTTTATGCAGATTCAGCACCGTATTGGTTTTTTTCATCTTGTTCATTTGGAGCTATGTCAACACTCTCCAGGGTGGTGGGATCTACTTACTTGGATGCTTGATAGTTCTCCTAAACTACAAGTTCTCAAGCTCAACAAGGTAATACATACATTTATAGTTATTCACTTGTTTCATTGTCTTACGTTATAGTTTCACATCGTTCATCGAACATTGCTGGAGAGGACCAAGTTCAGTTCCTGAATGTTTGCGGTTACATCTCTCTACTTTTGAGTGGAAATATTACAATGGAAGAGATGAGGAGAAGAAAGTAGTGGCGTACATCTTAAAGAACGCAAGACAGCTAAAGACTGCGGCTTTCTCTGTTCAAAGAGTGTTTACCAAGGAAGCGCGATTTCAGAAACACAAGGAGTTGGTTTCTCTGCTTAGAGCTTCAAGCTCATGTAAACTTATGTTGGATTGAAAAGGGATTGTAATGGTCTGTTCCAAGAAAGCTAGAGGCTTTTGGTCTAAAAGTTAGATGTGTTGAGAAAGCTCTTATTATAGCTTCTTATGGTGTTTCCAAGAAGAAGATTAGAAGAAGATGGAAACAGGATTAAATTTGCAATAAGTGGATATTTTGAGAATTTTCATTGCATTTCCATTTTTAAAGTTTAGAAATAAGATAATAATATTTAACTGTGCATTTAAATTACATTTAGTAATATTTGGGCCGTAAATTTTAATGTTTGGGCCATAACGTTGAAACCAAAACCCGTTTTGTTGTGTATCTTTCTCTCAATCTGTTCTTCTATTGGCACATCATTTCTCTCACTCTCACTCTGTTCACTCATCGATTCCTTTCTCAATTGTGGTTCAACGCACGGAGAAACAGAAGCAACCTCATGGAGAAGTATCGGTTCTTCTGATTCTGCTTATCGTCTAGGTTTTTGGGTTTCTTCTATTCTCCTCTTTCTTCACGCTTCACGGTAACGATTTGAACTTGTTAGGGTTTGTTTAGTTCATTGGAATCTGCAGAATTGGAATCCCGTAATAGTTCTGGTGTTCTTGTTGCTGTTTTGGGAGTGTAATCATTATCAGAGAGATCTTCGATTGAATCTGAAAGGTGGGTCTTCTAGCTGAAAAGGGTTTTGCTTAGTATTTAGAAATGGATATGATTAGTAATCTGTCTGATGATTTGCTCTTGAAGATTTTGTCACAACTTCCTACCAAAGATGTGGTCTTAACGATGTTTTTGTCGAAGCGGTGGAAGTTTCTTTGGACGATGGTTACAAAACTTGATTTTGATGACAGTGTTTATGAATATTTCGGTGAGGATTGTGCAGTTCAATACAAGGTATTTCAAGAATATGTCGACAGGTTTTTGGTATTGTACAAGTCTCCGGTTCTTGAAACGTTGAAATTCAACCTTGGTTGTCGGATGTCCACCACTAATGATATGTCAACATGGATCAGATTTGCAATTGCTCGTCGTGTGCATGAGCTTGAAATTTTCCGTTCTTGTCAAGATGATTTTCACTCATTTCCTTTGCCTCGGTGTCTGTATACATTTGAGAAGCTCGTGGTTTTGAAACTTTATAAGTCAATTACTTTGGATGTTCCTAGGGTTTGTCTTTCGTCTCTGAAAGTATTACACATCTTGAGTGTGCACTACAAAGACAAAAGCTCTCTTCGCAGGCTGTTATCGGGTTGTCCCGTTCTTGAAGAGTTGGTTATTGACAAAAGTGAAGACGAATATCCTCCATCTTTATATGTCATAATGAATTCCTTAGAAAGATTATCTATCCTTAATGAGTTTCGCGACTCTGGTGAGGAGACATCCTTTGTTGACGGAAAAGTTGTGATAAATGTTCCGTCTCTGAAGTACTTGAACTATGTAGATATCTATGACCTTGGTCATTTGTGTTCGAGTGAGAATATGCCTGAATTGGTTGAGGCAAATGTGAAGCTTGTTTGCAAAAGTCCTGAGAAGCTAATGAGATCTATTACGTCGGTCAAGCACCTCTCTTTATGTTTATATGGTTCATTGGTAAACAAAAACAAACCATGTTTTCTGTGATTCGAATAATTGTCATTGCACTATCACTCATGTGCTTATGTTTCTGACTTCTTTATGCAGCTTCAGCATCGTATTGAATTCTATCAGCTTGTTCACCTTGAGCTATGTGGATGTGGCCCAAAATGGTGGAATCTACTTACTTGGATGCTCCAAAGCTCTCCTAAATTACAGGTTCTCAAGCTCAACATGGTACATTAGCCCCAACTTGATGCATTCGGTTTCTTTATTCAGTTGTTTCATTGCATTAAGTTATAGGTTTAACTATAGTTTGTATTCTGGTAGTGTGCGGAGATCTGTATACGTACCACGCCCATTAAACGTAGTTGGGTACAACCGAGTTCTATTCCTGATTGTTTGGAGTTCCATCTCAATACATTTATGTGGAAGTATTACAATGGAAGAAGAAAAGAGAAGAATGTTGTGGCATACATCCTAAAAAATGCGAGACAGTTGAAGACTGCGATTTTCTCTACTAAAGAATCGCATCTGCAGGAAAAGCGATCTCAGAAGAAACTCAAGCAGTTGGTTTCTCTGCCTAGGGCTTCAAGTTCATGTCAGATTCTTTTGGTTTGAAAACAAAAAAACAAAAACTTCTAGTAGTCTGTTCCTAGGTATTAAGATTTGATGGGAGAATTACATGTGTTTGGAACGCTCTTAGATGTTATTGCTCTTGCATGTTATTTTCCAAAAAACAGATCAAAGGAAAATAGAACAGAGTGATGATTACTTGATAGTATTCATGATCTGATTGACTGATACCATGTTTGAGTTCTGAACATCTATCTATCTATATATAATTCATTATGGGCCATAACTACAATGAGCTCAAACCCTTTTTAGTCGAGGAAAGTCTCTAACTGAACTAAACTCTGCTCTGATAATGTCTCTCAAGAAACAGAAGCAACCTCATAGAGAAGTATCTGTCTTTTTGATTCTGCTTCATCATCTAGGTTTTTGGTTTTGTTCTCTTCTCCTTGTTCTTCACGGTTGTTAGGGTCTTGCTTGATTTCATGGGTATTTCTTTGTTTCCAGAAAGTATCCTTAGAGATCTAGGAAGCTGTGCACTTTGAATTCTGTAATCTCTCTGGTGTTCTTTGGGAGTAGTCACATCACTTACATCTTGATGCAGCACACAATAGCTTCTCTTAGGCTTATTAGATGAACACAAACTTGGGTTTCACGTGTCCACAATAGCTTTCTTGTTTTCTTTTGTGGAGGATAAGAAAAAAACTTTGGTTTTAGGATTTAGATCGAACCTCTTAGCTTCTTTAAAAATAGGACGTCTCTAGGGTTTTGTATGAGATCTTAGATTTTGAATTGAGTTTTAATAAAGAGTTTTTTAGCCCTAAGAAGAAGCTTGAAAGCTATTGCTTAGACCTCACGTTTCGACGCTCAAAGCAAGACCAGACAGAACTTGAATTCTAGTTCTCCTGGAGATCTTGAGCTTTTGTTTGTTCATTTAACTTCCTCTGTCCATCACATCTTCGGTTAGATCTGAGAGGTCTTTGAGTTGAAAGGGATTGAGTTAGGGTTCCATATGGACATGATTAGTGATCTCTCCGATGATTTGCTCTTGAATGTTTTGTCATCACTTCCGACCAGAGATGTGGTCGGAACAATGCTTTTGTCGAAGCGATGGAAGTTTCTGTGGACAATGGTTCCAAAACTTCATTTTGATGATAGTTTTAAGGATTATTATTACGGTGATGAGGATTATGGTATCGATGGTGAGAATCGATTTCCTTACAGAAGATTTCGGCAATATGTTGACAGGTTTGTGGTATTGCATAAGTCTTCTGTCATTGAAACTTTGACGTTCGAACTTGGTCCTGTGTCCAGTACTGATGATTTGGCAACATGGATCAGAATTGCACTTGCTCGGCAAGTGCGTGAACTTGAAATTCACCGTTCTCGTGCGGAAATAAACGATTACTCAATCGCATTGCCATGGGATCTGTATACCTTTGAAAATCTTGTGGTATTGAAACTTTATGGATCAATTGTTCTCGATGTTCCGATAGTGGTTAGTCTTTCATCCCTAAAACGATTGCACCTTCTGAGCGTGCTGTACTATGACAAAGAATCTGATCGCAGGCTTTTAAAGGGTTGTCCTGTTCTCGAGGAGTTGGTCGTGGACAAAAGTGAAAATCCGACTGTGTCTTCTTTCCAGTGCCGGCCCGGTAAATTTGGGTGCCCTAAGCAAAATTAAAGCCCATAAAAAAAAATTCTTTTACATTAGATTTTTACCATTAAAAAGAATGTTGTAGTTGTCTCTAAAAGCCCACAATATTTTTAAAAGGTCCTACAAAAATTATTGTATATAAGAAAACTTAATAAATTTTTAGGTAAAAAGGCCCTCAAATTTTGAGGCCCTAATCGGTGGCTTCGGTGGCTTGCCCTCTGCGCCGGCCCTGCTTCTTTCTATGTTTTAATGCCTTTTTAAAAGAGTTTATCTACACTTAATGAGTATAATGAACTAATCTCTACTGTAGAAGAACCACATTTTGATAATTATATAGATGTAATTAATGTCCCATCTTTGAAGTACTTGAACTATGTAGATATCTTTGACTTTGTTGTCATTTGTGTTCGAGTGAGAATATGCCTGAATTGATTGAGGCAAATCTGAAGCTTGTTTGCGAAAGCCCCGAGAAGCTAATGAGATCTCTTATGTCAGTCAAGCGCCTCTCTTTATGTTTATATGGTTCAATGGTAAATAAAAACAAACCATGTAATTTAGTTGTGAAAGTCTTTCTCAATGCAATATATCTCTCCTGCTAATGTCTCACTATTTCTCTGTAGCTTCAGCATCGTATTCGATTCCATCAGCTTGTTCACCTGGAGCTATGTGGAGGCAGCCCAAAGTGGAAGGAGCTACTTACTTGGATGCTCGAAAGTTCTCCTAATCTACAAGTTCTCAAGCTCAACAAGGTACCTTTAGCCCAACCTAATAATGCATTCGGTTTCTTTAACTCATTTGTTTCACTGTCATTGTAGTTTTATGGTCTGATTGATACACGAAAATCTGTATTAGTGCGAGGAACAATGTTATGATGTTTCCGTAGAGCCCATTAAAGGCAGTTGGAGACAACCGAGTTCTGTTTCCGAATGTTTAGTGAACCATCTCAATACATTTGAGTGGAAGTATTACAATGGAAGAAGAGAAGAGAAGAAAGTTGTAGCATACATCCTAAAGAAAGCAAGACTGTTGAAGACTGCTACCATATCTGCTAAGGAGTTGTCTTTTACAAAAATTTCAACTAGGAAACGCAAGGAGTTGTTTTCTCTGCCTAGAGCATCAGCTTCATGTAAACTTATCCTTGATTGAAAATTAATAATTAGTGTACCAAGTTATTAAGTTTTGGCTTGAGAGTTAGATGTGTTTAGAGCTTGTTTATTACTTACTAGTTTGAAAATATGGTTCGAGAATATTTTGACAGGTTTTTGGTATCGCATAAGTCTCTGGTTCTTGAAACTTTGAAATTCAACCTTGGTTGTTCGTTGTCCAACAATGATGATATGTCAACATGGATCAGATTTGCAGCTTCAGCATCGTATTGAATTCTATCAGCTACTTCACCTAGAGCTATGTGGAGGTGGCCAAAATGGTGGTATCTACTTACTTGGATGCTCAAAAGTTCTCCTAAACTACAGGTTCTCAAGCTCGGCAACGTACAGTTACGCCAACAGTTTATTTGCTCACTTGTTCATAATTGTCTTTAGCTCTAGTTTAAAGGTCTAATACACTATAATTTATATTCTGTTAGTGCAAGGAACGCTGGTTTTGTTCCATAGAGCCTACCATTGAAGGTCGTTGGGAAAATCCAAGTTCTGTTCCTGAATGCTTGTGGAATTGAACAGGGGAAGAGAAGAAACTGGTGGCGTACATTCTTATGAATGCAAGGTGTTTGAAGAGTGCAACTTTCTCTGATTTGAAATTTGAATCGAAGGAAAAGGCAACTAGGAAACTCAAAGAGTTGTTATCTCTGCCTAAGGGTTCAAGTTCATGTAAACATGTGTTGGATTGAGAAGAGATTGTAGTAGTCTGTTCCAAGAGAACTAATTCAACTATTAGGATATGGTCTGGCAATTAGAGAGGTTGGAAAGCTCTTATCTTATTTGCTCTCACATTTTGTTTTCAAGAAGAAGATCTAAGGCAAATGTAACACTGTGATGATTACTTACTAGTATTCAAGATCTGCTGCTTGTTTGAGTTCTGAACATCTAAACATATGTTTTTAGAAAAGTGGATTTTTCTTCTCTTTTTGTTGAAACGATTATATTTTCCAACTTTTTATACATATGTTGGTTAAAGTTTATTTGAATTAACCAACATAAAGTGAGTTTTTTATATAACATCTCTTGGAAGTTTTTGTTTTTCCAAAAGGTAAAGCTTTTTATTCCTCATATCCTACACTTTTTTTCTTTGCTCTAAGTTTTTTTTCGGTAAATTTTTAGTTCATTTATCTAACTGGTAAAGGGTCCGAGTTCCAGCGTTGCATTATGTTTGTGGAAGTCCCCTTACTCATCTGTTTCACAGTCATAAGTTGTAGTTTTATGGTCTGATGATACACAAAAATCTGTATTAGTGTGAGGAACGCTATTCTGATTCTTCCATAGAGCCCACTAAAGGCAGTTGGGGACAACCGAGTTCTATTCCTGAATGTTTGGTGAGCCATCTCAGTACTTTCGAGTGGAAGTACTACAATGGAAGAGAGGAAGAGACGAAAGTTGTAGCATACATCCTGAAGAGCACAAGACAGTTAAAGACTGCTACCATAGCTGCTCAAGAATTGTCTTCTACAAAAATTCCAACTCCGCAATGTGAGTTGGTTTCTCTGCCTAGGGCCTCAGCTTCATGTCAACTTCTTCTTGAATCTTGATTGGAAAAAACTAAATGTAATAATTAGTATTCTGTACCAAGTTATTAAAGATTTGGCTTGAGAGTTAGATGTGTTGAGACTTGAGAGCTTGTTTATTACTTAGTTTCAAAATATGGTACTGCACATGTAAACGAGTATATTAAGATGAAATTTGATTATGCAGATAATATAGTTTGGCAAACAGCTTTTGGAAGCTGATCACTTAAAATGAAGATTCAGAAGCTATTCACACATATAAACAGATGATAATCAAAGCCCTTTTTTACTCTCGGTATCTTTTGGGTAAACAACAGTTTGGGCCGTACATTTTAATATTTGGGCCGTAAAGGCCATATACGTTGAAACCAAAACCGTTTTGTTTTGTATCTTTCTCTCAATCTGTTCTTGCCATTTCTGTGTCTCTCACTCTCACTCTGTTCACTCATCGATTCCTGTCTCAATTTGGTTCAAAGCACGGAGAAACAGAAGCAACCTCATGGAGAAGTATCGGTTCTTCTGATTCTGCTTATCGTCTAGGTTTTTGGGTTTCTTCTATTCTCCTCTTTCTTCACGCTTCACGGTAACGATTTGAGCTTGTTAGGGTTTGTTTAGTTCATTGGAATCTGCAGAAGTAGAATCCCGTAATAGTTGTGGTGTTTTTGTTTCTGTTTTGGGAGTGTAATCAGATAGATCTTCGATTGAATCTGAAAGGTGGGTCTTCTAGCTGAAAAGGGTTTTGCTTAGTATTTAGAAATGGATATGATTAGTAATCTGTCTGATGATTTGCTCTTGAAGATTTTGTCACAACTTCCTACCGAAGATGTGGTCTTAACGATGTTTTTGTCGAAGCGGTGGAAGTTTCTTTGGACGATGGTTACAAAACTTGATTTTGATGACAGTGTTTATGAATATTTCGGTGAGGATTGTGTTGACTACAGGGTATTTCAAGAATATGTCGACAGGTTTTTGGTATTGTACAAGTCTCCGGTTCTTGAAACGTTGAAATTCAACCTTGGTTGTCGGATGTCCACCACTGATGATATGTCAACATGGATCAGATTTGCAATTGCTCGTCGTGTGCATGAGCTTGAAATTTACCGTTCTTGTGAAGATGATTTTCACTCATTTCCTTTGCCTCGGTGTCTGTATACATTTGAGAAGCTCGTGGTTTTGAAACTTTATAAGTCAATTACTTTGGATGTTCCTAGGGAGGTTTGTCTTTCGTCTCTGAAAGTATTACACATCTTGAGTGTGCACTACAAAGACAAAAGCTCTCTTCGCAGGCTGTTATCGGGTTGTCCCGTTCTTGAAGAGTTGGTTATTGACAAAAGTGAAGGCGAATATCCTCCATCTTTATATGTCATAATGAATTCCTTAGAGAGATTATCTATCCTTAATGATTTTCACAACTCTGGTGAGGAGACATCCTTTGTTGGCGAAAAAGTTGTGATAAATGTTCCGTCTCTGAAGTACTTGAACTATGTAGATATCTATGACCTTGGTCATTTGTGTTCGAGTGAGAATATGCCTGAATTGGTTGAGGCAAATGTGAAGCTTGTTTGCAAAAGTCCTGCGAAGCTAATGAGATCTATTACGTCGGTCAAGCACCTCTCTTTATGTTTATATGGTTCATTGGTAAACAAAAACAAACCATGTTTTCTGTGATTCGAATAATTGTCATTGCACTATCACTCATGTGCTTATGTTTCTGACTTCTTTATGCAGCTTCAGCATCGTATTGAATTCTATCAGCTTGTTCACCTTGAGCTATGTGGATGTGGCCCAAAATGGTGGAATCTACTCACTTGGATGCTCCTAAGTTCTCCTAAACTACAGGTTCTCAAGCTCAACAAGGTACTTTAACTCCAACTTGATGCACTCGGTTTCTTTATTCACTTATTTCATTGCATTAAGTTATCGGTCTAACTATAGTTTTTATTCTGTTAGTGTGGGGAGATCTGTATATGTTCCATAGCGCCGCCCATTAAATGTAGTTTGGGACAACCGAGTTCTGTTCCTGATTGTTTGCAGTTCCATCTCAGTACATTTGAGTGGAAGTATTACAATGGAAGAAGAGAAGAGAAGAAAGTTGTGGCATACATCCTAAAGAACGCAAGACAGTTGAAGACTGCGATTTTCTCTACTAAAGATTCGCATCTGCAGGAAAAGCAATCTCAGAAGAAACTCAAGGAGTTGGTTTCTCTGCCTAGGGCTTCAAGTTCATGTCAGCTTCTTATGGATTTAAAAAAAGAAAGATTTAGTAGTCTGTTTCAAGCTATTAGATTTGGCATGTTAAATAGCAAAAATTGCATATGAGTCAGTGTATGAATCCCTCTACTGGTTTTATTTTCAAAATGAAGGAACTGTTGATTAAATTAGTTATTAATATTATGAAGTTCAATTTAAAGGAACGATTGTATAATGAAACCTTATCAGTTATCAGTAAGTATCCTTCATTGCAGCCATTTGAACATATTGTTGTTTTTTTGACGCAAAAATCTGCACTCTGATGTGTTCTTTGATTGTGGATATCCTTTTTCTTGAGATTTTCTCATTAATAGCTTTGGAAAGCCTTCTAACTGTGAGCTTTTATGTGTCTTATGAATGCGCAACAACCAAAACGTTTTGTATATTATTTGAACACATGCTACCATCTAAGGAAGCTTTTGCTGCTGGTTGTTCTGCTCTTGGAATCGAGAACAAAGATGGAGTGGTTTTGTATGATGGAAACGGGCTCTTTAGTGCAGCTCGTCTGTGTATGGTGGTGAGTTATGGATCTCATGTCCCTTAGCCTTATTTATATTTCCTCAATATGTTTTCTCAGGTATTATGAAATCGATGAGAACTCCTTTTGTAGATAGTTGCTGGTAAACTAGGGGAGCTAACTGGATAATTGATAGGTGAAGAAAACCATTGGTATACAAAAAAAAAAAAAAAGAGCTCATCTATTTAAATGTGTGACTTCTGAATCTTCATTTTAAGTAATCATCTTCCAAAAGCTGTTTCCAAAATATATTATCTGCATACAATCAAATTTCATAAAATTGTGACATCTTTGAATATATTATTATCTGCATACTCTCCGTATTTTTTGGGTAAACAACAGTTTGGGCCGTAAATTTTATTGTTTGGGCCGTATACGTTGAAACCAAAACCCATAGACTCTGTTGACCCCTCGATTCCTTTCTCAATTGTGGTTCAAAGGACGGAGAAACAGAAGCAAACTCTCTCATGGAGAAGAATCGGTTCTTTTGATTCTGCTTCATCTTCTAAGTTTTTGGGTTTCTTCTCTTCTCTTCGCTCTTCACGCCTAACGGTAACGATTTGAGCTTGTTTAGTTCCATAAAAGCTGCAGACTTTGAATCCCGTAATCGTTGTGGTGTACTTGTTGTTGTTTTGGGAGTGTAATCAGATAGATCTTCGATTGAATCTGAAAGGTTGTCTTCTAGTTGAAAAGGGGTTTGATTAGTGTTTAGAAATGGATATGATTAGTAATCTGTCGGATGATTTGCTCTTGAAGATTTTGTCGGAACTTCCTACGAAAGATGTGGTCGCCACGGCGGTTTTGTCAAAACGATGGAAGTTTCTTTGGATGATGGTTCATAAACTTGATTTTGATGATAATTTCGAGTATGAGGATGTTGTTGATGGTCTCCCTTCCAATTACGAAAGATTTCTTCAGTTTGTTGATAGGGTTATGGTGTTTCATAAGGCTCCGGTTATAAAAACTTTGAAGTTCAGAGTTGGTCGCTGGTGCAACACTGAAGAGATGGCACATTGGATCAGAATTGGAATTGTTCGTTGTGTGCGTCAACTTGAAATTTCCCATTTTGTTGAATATTACGAGGAATATGATCAACAATCGATCATATTGCCAAGGAGTCTGTATATGTTTGCGAAGCTCGAGGTCTTGAAACTCACTAATACTATTGTTCTGGATGTTCCTACCGCTGTTTGTCTTCCTTCTCTGAAATCTTTACACCTTCTGTACGTAGAGTACAAAACCGATGAATGTCATTGTAGGCTTTTGTCCGGTTGTCCTGTGCTTGAAGAGTTGGTTGTGGATATAAGCTCAAACAGCTCTCTGCCATGTTTCTATGTCGTAATGCCTTCCTTAGAGAGATTATCTATCCGTGATACGTGGGTTGACGATTTTGCTTCAAACGTTGTGATTAATGCTCCGTCTTTGAAGTACTTGAACATTGTAGATACAGCTGGCAATGATATCTCATGTTTGAGCGAGAATATGCCTAAAATGGCTGAGGCAAATGTTAATGTTTCTCATGAAGGCCCTGAGATGGTAATGAGATCTCTTACATCTGTCAAGCGACTGTCTCTATGTTTATCCTTATCCGCTTCAATGGTAATAAAAAACAATCTGTGTGTTTCTTATGATTCAAATTCTGTCATTACTCATGTGCTTATGTTTTTCGAGATTCTCAATGCAGCTTCAGCAACATATTGTGTTTTATCAGCTTGTTCATCTGGAGCTATGTGTAGATGCTCTAAGGTGGTGGGAACTATTTACTTGGATGCTCGAAAGTTCTCCAAAATTACAAGTTCTCAAGCTCATCAAGGTACATTTACCGTAACTTTATGCATTCGGTTTCTCTATGCGCTTGTCTTTTTGTCGTAAGTTCTACTTTTAAGGTCTAATACTCTATAATTTGTATTTTGTTTGAGTAAGGAACGCTTGTGGTGGTCCGTGAACCCTATTGAAGGTCGTTGGGGACAACCGAGATCCGTTCCTGAATGCTTGTTGTCCCATCTCAATACTTTCCAGTGGAAGTATTACATAGGAGGAGAGGAAGAGAATAAACTGGTGGCGTACATCCTTAAGAACGCAAGACAGTTAAAGACTGCATCTTTCTCTGATTTGAAATTTGCATCGAAGAAAACGCCAACTAAGGAGGTGTTGGTTTCTCTGCCTAGGGGTTCAAGTTCATGTAAACTTATGTTCGATTGAGAAGAGATTGTAATTATCTGTTCCAAGAGAACTAGTTCAACTATTAGGATATCGTCTGGAATTAGAGAGATCCAAGGAAAATGTAACAGAGTGATGATTTCTTACTAGTATTCAAAATCTGGTGTTTTGTTTGAGTTTTGAACATATAATCATATGTTTTAAAAGTAGATTTTCTTCTCATTTTTGTGAAACGATACTATATTCAAATGTTGGTTAGTGGTTACATACTGAAATGAATGTAGCCAAATTTCAAAGACACAAGAACAATTTTGGTAAAAAAGAGGATTTACCGATTTACTGATATAGCGACGATTTTTTTTTTTTTCCTGATTATTTTAAGTTTTTTACTCTTGCAATTTTGAGCTGAAGATATTGAGCCCAAGCCCAATAATTGATGAATCTGAATTCTCCAGTCTAAGTTCTTCTATCTTTCGCAAACATCTCTTGAAAGCTAACACCTTTATCTCGTTGTGGCTTGAGTTCGAATCCACGCAAGGAACCAAATCATCTCCATCATCTCGAACAAAGATATCTCTGTCTTTCTTTTTGTGATTCTCAATCGTCGCTTGAGGTTTTGGTATTCTCTTTATGGGAATTTCTAGGGTTTTCTTGATTTCCCCTGTTTCTTTAAAATCTACAAGTTGTTGTTGGCTTATGGGTTGATCGTTTCGTTCCCGATAGAATGTCGGATTGAGATTTTCGAATCGAACCCATTTCCAAATTTGGTGTTTTTCGTTCAAAGATCGAGACTTTGTGTCTTCCTCGAAGATGTGCATTTCAAAAGAAGACGAAGATCCATCAAGAAATCGAAGGAATCAATCACCTTTATCGCTTCCTCAAACTTTGAAACATTTCCAAAAAGATTTGCTTGCTGGTGCTGTAATGGGAGGTGTTGTTCACACGATCGTGGCACCAATCGAAAGAGCTAAGCTTTTATTGCAAACACAAGAGAGCAATATCGCAATCGTTGGAGACGAAGGTCACGCAGGGAAGAGAAGGTTTAAAGGAATGTTTGATTTTATCTTCCGTACTGTTAGAGAAGAAGGTGTTTTATCTTTATGGAGAGGCAATGGAAGCAGTGTGCTTCGTTATTATCCATCAGTTGCTCTCAATTTCTCTCTTAAGGATCTATATAGAAGCATTCTTAGAAACAGTAGTTCTCAAGAGAATCATATCTTCTCTGGTGCATTAGCTAATTTCATGGCTGGTTCTGCAGCTGGTTGTACTGCTTTGATTGTTGTTTATCCGCTAGATATCGCACACACTCGATTAGCTGCTGACATTGGGAAGCCTGAAGCTCGTCAGTTTAGAGGAATCCATCATTTCTTGTCGACGATTCATAAGAAAGATGGGGTTAGAGGAATCTATAGAGGCTTACCTGCGTCTCTACATGGCGTGATTATTCACCGTGGCTTGTACTTTGGAGGGTTTGATACGGTTAAGGAGATTTTCTCAGAGGATACTAAACCAGAGTTGGCATTGTGGAAGAGATGGGTTTTGGCTCAAGCTGTGACTACATCTGCTGGATTGGCTTCTTACCCGTTGGATACAGTTCGTAGACGGATAATGATGCAATCCGGAATGGAGCATCCGATGTACCGTAGCACATTGGATTGCTGGAAGAAGATATATAGGAGTGAAGGGCTGGCTTCTTTTTACCGTGGAGCACTCTCTAATATGTTTAGGAGCACGGGTTCGGCTGCTATCTTGGTTTTTTATGATGAAGTGAAGAGGTTCTTGAATTGGGGAGGGATCTAAGATTAACAAACTGAGAGGTAAGCCTTGTCAATCCAAATTAGAGACAGAAGAAGAATGATTATTCATTTTGTTACTACACCTTAACAAGGAGACAAATGTAGAGAGAAAGCTTTTAGGTGATAATATTCGTTTTACCGTATTTGGTTTTGAGGATTTGGCTGGAACACTATGCATCTTGATTCTTTTCTTCTTGTTATAGACTTTGTGTGTATGAGGAAAGAAAAAGAAGGAATCTATTTTGTAAATAAAAGACATGGATTGGTCTAAGCCCAAATATTGCATTCGTTTTTGATAAAATTTGTCATCAATCTGAGTTTTCATTATGTATTAAGATAACAAAGGTTCGAACTTTGATTTACTCTTGTTCTGTGGATACAAGAAAGTGGGTCTGTCCAAGACATAGTACGATGGTTTAGCCTTATAACACAGATAATGTGGAATTTATACTCAATTGTTGCAACCGTTCTGCTGTTCTTGTGAGTCAGAAACTAGTAAGACAACTCTTAGTCTCTTAACAATCTTTCTAATATTCAGAGGCTGCATCAATAAAACAGTAGTAAGATCTCCTTTGTTTTTAATGCAATGAGTTTATGAATCCCTTAGTGACACTGCTTGAAATGTTTTGTTGTGCTGAAGAGCTTGGAAGTTGCCTCCTGCCAAGCTCTCTGAGTTTACTTTCTCAATGTTTTCCCTCTTCGACCACACAGCGTAGTACTCTCTCTCTTTCTCATTTTCTTTGTGATCTCTCTGTTTCATTTTGAAGTTGGTTGATTTATGATACGAGTTTTTATATGTAAAGGGCATGCCTTAAACGGATGCTGCACAAGAAATCAACTTCATGATGATGAATCAGTGACACCAAGCTAAATACTCTGCCAATTACTAATGTCTGAAAGTCACAAAGATTTGATATATTTCCTATTTTGCCAAATTTTTTTCCCAGGTTTACTGTTTCCCAGCATCGGCAACAAAATCAACAGAGACGAAGACCGAAGCTTTAGAGAAATTTTAAAAGGGTTCGGTTTCAATGGATAGGATAAGTCTGTTGTCGGATGACTTGCTCTTGAAGATACTGTCTAAGGTTCAAACGAAAGATGCCGTGACCACAAGCCTTTTGTCAAAACGTTGGTGTTCACTTTGGAAACATGTCCCCAAGGTAACTTATATGGATTTAAATTATCCAAACACTGAGTTCTGGAGACCTTCACTTATTGTTGACAAGTTTTTGCTACTAAACAAGGCTCCTGTCTTAGAAGGTATGACACTCACACTTGGTCGAACTTGCCGTCCTACAGATATTCAAACATGGATAAGTTTTGCAATTTCTCGTGGTGTGCGCAATCTTTATATTTACCGATATAGACCTGGTTCAGGGCTCATTCGGTTACCTAGGAGTCTATATACATGTGAAACCCTTGTGAGGTTATACCTAGAAGGAGACTTCATTATGGATTATGTTCCTTTGACAATTTGTTTCCGTTCACTCAAGGTTTCTACCCTTTCTCTTGTGAATTTCTCAAGCAATGAAATCGTTGATAGATTCTTTTCTGGTTGCCCTGTCCTTGAAGACCTGAAAGTGGTTCGAGGCAATGACAACGTGAAGATTTTCACAATCGCAATTCCTTCATTGCAGAGATTAACAGTCATAGACTGTTGCTCTCATGTTCCCGGAGATGGGTTTGTTATCAAGGCTCCTTCTTTAAAGTCGTTAACGATTGCTAACAAGTTTAGTTGCTGCTATTCATTAGTGAGTATGCCCTACCTCGTGAAGGCCGATATCAAGCTTCAACATGGTGATTCTAAGAATTTTAAGGGATTGCTTAACTCAGCCAAACACGTTTCCTTATGTTTACAACCACCAATGGTAATATCTATGTGCTTTTGTGATAACATATTCTCTTTGTCATTACAAAATAGTTGCACTCACTTATGATGCCACTTGCAGGATTCATGTCCTATAGGCATCTTCAATCAGCTAGTGTCTCTAAATCTTTGTACGTGCTCTTTAGATTGGTGTCGTCTTATACTCATACATGCACCTAAACTCCGAGTTCTCAGATTCGAGCTAAAAGAAGTTAGGTTGTTTCCAAAACAAAATCCTCCACTTCAGAGATGTTGCATCAGTTCTGTAGATGTCCAAACTCCGTGGGAGCAGCTGGGTTCTGTTCCTCAATGTTTGATTTCAAGTCTTGAAACTGTTGAGTGGATTGGTTACAAAGGAACACAAGCAGAGAAAAAAGTGGTGATGTATTTACTAGAGAACTCTCCACAGCTAAAGACAATGGCTATTAGATCCTTGAAATCGACCAAAGATAGTGAGAAATTCAAGATGCTGCAAGAGCTGTCTTCTACGCAGAGGAATTCAACCAAATGTCGGCTTTCGTTCACCTGATGTTCCCCAAGCGAATCTCAGTTATATATTGAAACAGTCGTTTACATTCTTGGAGGGATTGCTTAACTCAGCCAAGAATGTCATTTAAGGGATTGATAACTTTACAAGTTTTCACAAACTTTAAAGGGAAGGGCTTCTTATAATCAAGACACTGTTCTTTTTTATGTGTGTCCAAAGTTATTGGTGTCATTGTAATCATAAGAACGCAGATTTTGTTTTCAGAATTGCCATGAATATATATTTTTTAAATATTTTAAAGTTTTACCCAAACGGAAATAGTGTTCCACTGTATATAATTTCGATAAAATTTGATCATCAATCGTGTCAGATAGTAAAGGAAAGCTCAGCTCTCGAGTCTTGTTAGAGAGTAAATCAGTGACTGATACAGAGCCAGTTATACTCTGGCCTAGGCTTAGCTGGTTTTCTCTCAACTTATTTTTGTTTTGGTGAGCGGTTTTCTCTCAACTTTAGGACAATGCCAATTATACTCTCTACATTATATTCACTAATTTGAAAAGAAACGACTTAGCTTTATGTTACTGGAGTGAGGTTGGTTAAGTTTTGAAATTAATTAAACCACTACTAGGTAATAATTCACTCTATGCATGGAACAAAACTATTCGTAAAATTGTGTGTTTAATATGTTCAATAGATCTTAATGTTGATGATTATTTCAATATTGTCTGCATTATAAAATAAAACAATGAAATGTGTCTATTGATAAAGTGATTAGAAAAAGATGATCTGAAATTTATTATGGACAAAAAAATGTATTAACAAACAAATGAATTGAGAAATATTAACTTCGTTTTATTTTCTTAGTCTGATAGATTAGAAATTTAATTTAATTTGGTTACAAGGATTTAAGAAAAATCTCTTATAATCTAATTCCATAGATAGATAATAAAAGATTGAAAATGAAAAAAAATCTCACTAACTTTAGAAGATATGTATATCGTTTTCTTAAAGATATGTAATTACCGAAAACTATTTTCTAATGTCATAGTATCATATAATAAAATATACATTAAAGATTTTGTAAACATACAATTTATCATTTTATTTTCATATATTAAATTTATATTATCTTTTAAATTTTATATGTGTAATTAAAGATATAGTAAATTTTAGAGAGTGTTATCTTTTTTTTTTTAATATTCAGCATTTGTTTTTTTGTTAAAGAATATTCAGCATTTGTTTTTTTGTTAAAGAATATTCAGCATTTGACTGAGTATAACTAGGTCGTAGTTGATTTGTTCAGAAGGTAAAAACTTTCTCGTTGATTCTCAATTTTTTTTTTTTTCCGTATGGTTTGATTTGAAACAAGTGCGTTGTCATAATTGCTAGGGTTTGCTTTTGGCTTCTCTGCTTGAGAATTGTTACGGGCATAAGAAAAGCAACAAAATCTACTGAGACAAACTTTTGAGATTTCGAAGGGTTCGTTTACAATGGATAGGATCAGTTTTTTGCCAGATGATGTACTACTTAAGATATTGTCATTCGTTCCAACCAAAGTTGTTGTATCCACAAACCTTTTTGTCCAGGCGGTGGCGTTATCTCTGGAAACATGTGCCTAAGCTTGAGTATTTTGATCCATCTCCTGACACTGAGCATTGGAGAACTTCGCGTTTTGTTGACAGGTTTTTCCTACTACACAAAGCTCTTGTCTTGGAAACTCTGCATCTCACACTTAGTCGAAATTCTCCTTCTATAGATATTGAAACATGGATTAGTGTTGCGATTTCTCGTGGCGTGCGTAATCTTCACATATTTCAACATATACCTGGTTCAGGGCCCATACGGTTGCCTAGGAGCCTGTATACATGTGAAACCCTTGTGGCCTTAGACCTACGACCAAAGGTCATTATTGTGGATGATGTTCCTTTCAAAATTTGTCTCCGGTCACTCAAGGTTTTGGTCTTTACACTTGTGAAGTTCTCAAGCGTTGAGATCCTTCATAAACTTTTATCCGGTTGCCCTGTCCTTGAAAAACTGACAATGGTTCGAGGTGATGACAACATGAAAAGTTTCACAATCGCAGTTCCTTCATTGCAGAGATTAATAGCCGTAGACTGTCGCTCTCAAGTTCCCGGAGATGATGTTGGATTTGTGATAAAAGCTCCATCTTTAAAATTTTTGTTTATTTTATCTCGCTGTTGTGGGTTTCGTTCATTAGTAGATATGCCAGACCTCGTGAAGGCTTATATCAAGCTTGGACATGGTGATCCTAAGAAGTTTATGGGATGTCTTACCTCAATCAAAAGCCTCTACTTTTGTCTACAACCACAATTACTTGTAAAGTCTTTGTGATAATATATATATTCTCTTTGTGTATATTACATAATAATCCATTAACTTGTGATGCCACTTGCAGGATTCATCATGTCCAATAGGCGTCTTCAGTCAGCTTGTGTCTCTACATCTTTGTACGTGCTCTTTAGATTGGTGTCGTCTTATACTCAGACATGCACCTAAACTCCGAGTTCTCAGATTCGAGCAAAAAGAAGTAAATTCTCCTATCCAGAGATGTTGCAGCTGTTCCATAGATGTCCAAACTCAGTGGGAGCAGCCGAGTCCTGTTCCTCAATGTTTGATTTCAACTCTTGAAACAGTTGAGTGGATTGATTACAAAGGAACACAAGTAGAGAAAAAAGTGGTGATGTATTTGCTAGAAAACTCTCGACAGCTAAAGACAATGGATATTAGTGTTGGATTATTGAGACTATGAAGAAACAGGGTAGATAAAAATTATCTCTTCTCGTTTAGAGAAGCCAAAGAACGAAAACAGAAAACTTTTTATTGATCTGAAACTTGTTATTATTTACATGACGATAATGGGTTTAAATAGAAAACAAATAGACACAACATGTGAACTGTGAAGAGTTGTGTCTCTTCCTACTTGTGTCTCTCGAGTTAAACAACATAAACCGAAACGGTACAACCGTTAACTGAAAAACTCAATTACCGACCAACAATTAGATCCTTGAAGTCGACCAATGATAACGAGAAACTCAAGATGCTGCAAGAGCTATCGTCTACACACAGGATTTCTACTAAATGTGGGCTTTCGTTCACCTGAAGTTCCATCGATCATCTCAGAGATATATATAGACATTGTCGTTTTTATTGTTGGAGCATCGTTAGTACTTAATTATGTTGTTTTGCTAACTTTAAAAGCTATGATATAATCAAAGTGATTCGTCGGATTCACATTATTTCTCAAGACACCACTGTCTTTTCTTGATCATGAGAAAGCAGGCTTGTTTTCAGAATAGAGATGAATATAATTTGTAAATGTTAGCTTAGTTACATTTTCAAATCTTGTTTTGACGATTAACCCTATAGAAAGTTAAATATCGTAGTGGGTAAAAAAGGTCCAGCCCAACCCGAACCGATCTCATCCACGAGAAGTCAGAATTTGAAAACCGAATTTCAGATTCTAGTGGGTACACTCGAAAAATAACCCATTGGGTTTCAAATTAGCCTGTGATACCCGAAATTTTCTACTTAAGTTTTCCTTTTCGTTTTTTCTTTGGATTTATGTTTTAATCTCTGATTAGGTTTTTTGGTTTCTTCTTTCTTTTTCCCTTGGCGTGCCTGCGCTAGAGTTTACTACATATTTTTCTTTGTTTCTAAGAGAATCGTGAGAGCTCGATCGTCATTGCTTCCTATATATTTCTTTCATACTTTGCAGTAAACCCAATTATTAATGGTCACTAGCTAAACTAATTACCAAAAATTGTAATTAGGATTTTAGGGTTTCTTTGTTGGAGAATTGGTGACCAAACTTTTTTTTTTTTTTCGCCAATTGGTGACCAAACAAAGGTTAATACTTTCTCCTTTACTCTCAATCTTTTTCTTGTACTGTGATGGTTTGATTTGGAATGAATCACTTTGAAGAAACTGCCTTCATCTTATTTCTCATCATTTTTAGGGTTTGTTTTGTTCCTCTGAGCTCTCTCTAACCTTATTTTTACTCTTTTCCAGCATTGGCAGCGATCGATAGAGTGATAAACGGAATTTTGTTCCAATGGATAGAATCAGTGTGTTGTCAGATGATTTGCTTTTAAAGATATTGTCTTACGCTCGAGCAGAAGATGTAGTGACCACAAGCCTTTTGTCAAAACGATGGACTTCTCTTTGGAAACATGTACCAAAGCTTGAGTATGTTGCTATCAACACCAATACAACTTTACGTTTCGTCGACAATTTTCTGCAATTGCATAAAGCTCCAGTCCTAGAAACTCTGCATCTCATACTTGACATATCTGTTCCTCAAGTAGACAGTCATAAATGGGTTAGTGTTGCAATCTCTCGGGGTGTGCGTGATCTTAAGTTTGTCCAATCTATTCAGTTGCCTAGGAGTCTGTATAAATGCCAATCCCTTGTGAAGCTACACCTCCAACGAGTGAAAATCGCTGATATTCCTTTGGATATCAATTTCCCTTCCCTCAAAAAATTGACTCTTTCATATGTGAACTTCTCCAACGATGAAGTCTTTAGTATTATGTTATCAAGCTGCCCTGTCCTTGAAGAACTTTTTCTGTATCGATCTTGGAATGACAGTGTGAAGAAGCTCACTATTGCGGTTCCATGGTTGCAGAGACTAGTTATCTATCAATATAGCAAGTATTCTCGAGGAGATGATACTGGGTTTGTGATCAATGCTCCTTCTTTGAAATCATTAAAGATTTTCGAGCGCGGTAGTGAGATTTTTTCATTAGTGAAAATGCATGAGCTGGTGAAAGCAGAAATCGACCTTTTTATTAGTGATTCTAAGAAGCTTCTGAGATGTGTAACCTCAGCTAAACACCTTTCTTTATGTTTAAAACCACAAATGGTAAAATCTCTGTTTGCTTCTATTATTACGATTCTTTGTGTTTACATTTAGCACTTATCACAATGTCATGCAGATGAAGGATTACAATCCTCCAGGCGACTTCAATCAGCTGGTGTCGCTAGAGTTATGTACGAATTGCACTTTATATTGGTTGAATCATATACTCAGACATGCCCCTAATCTGAGAACTCTTAGGTTCGGACAAGTAAGTTCTGTACAAACCCAAATGTTGTTGCAGTTTCATTGTACTGATGATGACGTATTCTCAATATTTTGTTTTTGTAAACTCTGTTTTTTCTCAGAAGTACTGCTACAATTCAAGCGATATCCAGATCAAATGGGAGCAACCGAGTTTTGTTCCTGAATGTTTGATTTCGAGTCTCGAAACTGTTGAGTGGATTAGGTACAGAGAAACAGAAGCAGAGAAAGAAGTTGCTACGTACTTGTTAGCGAATGCAAGCTATCTAAAAAAGATGATTTTTAAGTCCACAGCTTTCTCTAATTTGGATGTGAAAAACCGTGTGCTCATGGAGTTTGAGTCCAAGCCGAGGAGTTTTAGCAAATGTCTCATTTCACTGATCACCTGAGTTTTTTTTTTTGGCATCTCAAAGAGATAAGTTTTGAGATAATTAAGCTCCGAGCTACATTGATATTTAAATATCTACTGATATTTGTTGTTACATGATTTTTTTCCTTTTATTATAGTGTAAACTTAAAATTATTTCTAACTAGTTCTTAACAAATCTGCATAAAGTTTCTATACATTAAAATGCAAATATATGAAATCTATATATAATTATATAAAATATTTAAATAACAAATATTGCATCACTAATGTCCCTTTTTTATAAGATTTTCCAGATCACACATAAAGTTTTTCATTAACACTGTTTTTACCAATAAAGATGCAAAATAACTACATATATACAACCTTTATGATTAGGGTTTCGACCCAAACAGAGGAGCCTTCTTGGCAGTAACAGAGAAATAACAAAAAGGTTAGTAGACCTTTCTCTTGAACTTTTTTTCTTTCTAGGTCATCGTAATATCAAGGCGAAACATGATACTTGTGATTAGGGTTCTTTGATTTTTCTTCTTCTGATTTCAATGTCTATGTCTTTTCTAGGTTTTCTCGGTCTTTACAAATTCCAATAGAAGAACCAAAGGTTGTTTCAACATGGTAAATATAAGTGATTTGTCTAACGATTTGCTGGTTAAGATTTTGTTATTAATTCCTACAAAAGATGCTGTGTCTACAAGTCTTTTGTCCAAACGATGGGGTTCTGTTTGGAAATTGATTCCGAAGCTTGACTATGACGATACATATAGTGCTTCAGCTTCAGAGTTTATCGGAAAGTTTTTGCAACTAAACAATGCTCCAATTCTAGAATCATTGCATCTCAGACTTAAGCGAGATTATGCACCTGAAGATTATGAAACATGGGTTAATGTTGCGGTTACTCGCAAAGTGCCTGATATTGAATTTCTTCGTTGCTGTATTCGTTTCATACCATTGCCTATGAGCTTATACACACATGAGACCCTTGTGGTTTTACGCCTCATGAAAGTGACCATTGACGATGTTCCTTCGACAACTTGTTTCCGGTCCCTCAAGACTTTGTCTCTTCTAGATGTGTTCTTCACAAGCGATAAAACCGTTGAGAGGCTTTTGTCTTGTTTCCCTATTCTTGAAACATTGGTTGTGGACCGATGGGGCGGCGCCAATGTGAAGACTTTCGCAATTTGTGTGCCATCGTTGCAGAGCTTAAAGATCCGCTACAGAGTAGGGGGTTATCACGATCCAAAAAATGATCATGGATTTGTTATCAATGCTCCTTCTTTAAAGTATTTAGATATTGTTGATCATTTTAGCGGGTTTTATTCGTTAGTGAATATGCCCAAGCAATTGGATGCAGAAATCCACCTTAGACATATTGATTCTGAGAAGCTTCTGGGATGTCTTACCTCGTCTAAAAAACTTTCCTTATGTTTAAAACCACAAATGGTAAAGTCTCTGTGTTTCTCTTGTGTTTAAGATTCTTTTGCGTTTATATATAGTTTTGGCCAATTATGCAGTCACTTTTGCAGGGTTCATATCCGGAAGGCGACTTTGATCAGCTTGTGTCTCTTGACCTATGTGTTATGTGCTCCTTAGATTGGTTGAATCTTATCCTAAGCCGTTCACCTAAACTCCGAGCTCTCAGACTCTACCAATCAGTACGTTTTTTGATCCAAACCTAGATGATGTTGTTGCATCTTCAGTATATATATAGTCTTGGTGTATATTAATTAATTGCAACTCTTTTTCATGTTATTTTTGATCTCAGAGAGAGAGAGGCGGGAGCTGCCGGAATTCTAGAAATGTCCGTACCAAGTGGGAGCAACCGAGTTCTGTTCCTGAATGCTTACTTGTGAGTCTCAAAACTGTTGAGTGGATTTTGTACAAAGGGACACAAGAAGAGAAGGATGTGGTGAAGTATTTGTTAGAGAATGGAAACTTCATAAAAACTATGAGTATTGGATTCTCATCAGTAATCACGTTGGAAGAGAGAAACAAAATACAGTTGGAGTTTGAGTCTATGCCAAGGAGTTCTAGAAGATGTCAGCTTTCATTCACTTAAGTTTTTTGGCATCTCAAAGCTATAAGATTTTTAATGTTTTGATTTTATTTGAACATGTTTTTTTTTTCCTCTTTAAGTTTTCAAACTTCTTTCTTCTGATTTGTCTCAAAGCTTGTAGTTTTACTCCAAATTAGTGACTATACATTGAGAGCCAAGATTTGAGCAGCATTAGTGTTACTGTTTGATACTTTTGTGAATTCGTTTTTTTCTCATCACAATTTCCCAATCTTATGATCACTTCTCTTGTCTCTCAAAGTTTTTTACATTTGGATGTCATCAATGTAAGTGTAAATAGTGATGTTTTTGTTAATAGCTATGCTATAGATTATACGGAGCAATTTTAAACGAGATTGCTTTGAAATCTTCCTCACATTACGATGAGGGTATTCCAAAGGTTACGATAAATGTTCCTTCTTTGAAGTACTTAACCATTGATGAGTGGGGGAATGATTTTGATGTCATTGATAACTTGTCTCAAGTTGTTTGATGTCATTGGGATAGCAATCTTCCACAGCCTTTGTGATATCTGTAAGCTAACATGATATCGCGGATGCTTCGATCTATCTGGTGGAATGGGGACGCACTAGAGCTAGCGTTCTTGTTGTGAATCCTCTCACTTTATCAAGTTATAAATTTGAAAAAGATAATTGGATGTTCAGTTTTGGACTCAAGTAATTCAAGTAGAGTAAAGAATATAAAGGATAAAATGTTGCTTTGAAGTATCTCTGACCTAATTAGCGTTTCAATTGTTCTCTAAACTTCTTATGATACTGTAATTGCGTGAACCGAAGAGAGTCAATCCAATAAGCATATATAGCTGAAACAGAGGAGATGCCTTGTTTACCTTGCTAAACAAGTCATCTCACAAATAATATAGAGATTCATTGTATGAAAAGTTTTAAAAGTTGTGACTTTGATAAATGGTTGGTACGAGAAAAGAGAAGCCTAAACTCTGCATTCGTGTTTTAACCGCTTGATACATAGTCTCTGTTAGTCAGAAACAGAGGATTAGAGGAACTTACTTAGGTACAGCGAAGTAAGTATTTAGGCCTTTCTCCATTCACCTCATATACCCTCTAGCCAATGGAGTCGATAAAAGGAATATTAGAGACCATTTCAGTATATTTTTACAGTTTGAAAAGATGCCGGAGCTGGTCAAGGCGAATGTCGAGAATGTTTGTGATCAACCTGACTACCTGAGAGTTAAATAGCAAACGCTGATCTAAAGACGTCGAAATTCTCCTCAAAATCTACTGAGAAACATCATATGTTCAAGAAGTTATAATCTGTGCTCATATGTTCAACTGCTACATGTCAGACTGAAATTATCTACGAAGGTGTCAAGAGGCAACATATTTTTGGATTGGACTGTGTAATGAAAACTCTAGTAGCTCTCTAAATAATTCGAACTTTAAAATTTTTTTTTTTAAAACAGAGTAGTGTAGTCCAGAAATCTTTAAGTCTGAAGCTGCAAAAATACTGAAACAAGCCTAGTTCTGGCTAGATGGCGTAGAATGAGAAAATGCTCTGACATTGCAAGGTTTAACCTCTAGCTAGTAAATAAAACAAAAATTAAACAAAAACCACAGATATAATTATTTAATATAGTTTGGAAATAATTAAGTGGTAGCAAAAATAGTCTAACAAATCTAGAGAATAATCAAACTTATGCTCTATGAGCATACCTAAGAGACCCTATTTGTAGATCAATTGACTCATTCCTCGAATAGATCACATAGGCCTTTGTGATATCCAAACTTAAATCAGGGTTCCTCCGAACGAATGTTTTGTATCCATTGGAATTTACGATCTCTTCCATGTGCTTGACGATAAAACTTATTGCATATTCCATCAAGATTTTGTCTGAAGGGATACTGGATAGCTCAAGGATATCGAGAACATTGCTCACACTAATAGAAAATATTAACTGATTTCTGCAAACATCTTGGAGATATTCTATGTCATACTTGTCAGCAGCAAGATAGAGAGCTCGATTGTGTATGTTGGCGAAACTCAGGACCCCGCTATAGAAGAACTCAAGTAGAGTCTTTAGTTCTTCATAACTCAAGTCAGGAATGGTAATTGATTTCTCTATTGAAGTTTTGAATTCATCAGAGGCCAACATGTAGCTAAACACTTTCGACTTCACTGCCTGTAGGGTAAACAACAAAATTTAGTTAAAATTCCATTGACTCTATAACAAAACTTAATATATGAGGTTTCTGTCATAAGCATTTGCTATAAGCTACATATGAACTTCACATAAATTCGGAGTTACACATAAATACGATAGAGAAATCAAGATCTAAAGTGTGCATTATGCTAACCCGACCAATCAAAGTTGACCATTATTTATATCATTTAGCAGTAATATACTACGTAAGTTAATGAGAGAGTTATTCATAGGAATTTCAAGAGAGTGAAGTTTACCAACTAATGACAATACTATATCAATGCTTATGACAAAACATATAAGCAACGAGACCAAATTGGGTTTATCGGTTCTTAAACCCGCAATCTAACAAAGTCGATTGTGAAGTAAACATCCATAGACAGATTATTCATCAAGTTTAGATATGTTACCAAAATAGCTCTGTGAGCGGGAATTCCAGGCCCATCACCACCAGGTTTAACAATAATATCAGTGTATATTCCTTTTTCAAACGCCGTAACAAAATCACCAAGAAAACCCACTCTATACAATTTCCTTTTTCTGGTATCTGCCATTGCTTTTTCTCCTACACGCCAAAAAGAAACAGACATATCATTATAACATACTACTCTGGTTTCAACGGAAGATATACTGTTGTGAAACATACGTTTAAAATAGAAAGAGTGACTTATATCTTTAACCAATCATACATATACAGATTCAAAACCCTAAAAAAATAAGGAAACCCTAAAAATTATGTTGCCAAACCGTTCTTATCCCATTTAGTCGAAGTTAAGGGGGTGTTATTGGTTTATTAATTTGTAAATTCATATAGAATTTGAAAATTTCTATTAATTATGAAATCAAGATATATGGATTTTGAAATAACATGTGTTTACCCATGGATTTGAATCCTTCTATTTTTCTCTTTCAATTCCATTCAAATCTATTTAAAACATAATTTGGATTCTCAAATCCAAAAACAAATGACTAAACGAATAACAAAGGATTTTAACTAGTATTTATAATTCATAGAACCAATAACACATGATTTTAATTAGGATTTTCAAATCAATGATTGAATAACAAATGATTTTTGTTTGGATTTCTAATTCCTTATAAATCCATGAACCAATAACCCCTCCTAAATAGATGATGCAAGGATCTGTTCTAGAAAATTGCAACTCTCAAACATTGAAAATTTCAATAAATTAAGCATATCAGAGGCTGGACGATCAAACCTTTTTCACATAGAAATACACAAAGATATAGCCTTATATTTTAGGGAAAAAAAAAGGAGAGAAGAAGAGCAATAAGATCAAGAATCTGGAGGAAGACTACTCACACCTTGACAAAGCCACAGAAAGAGGCGAGAAACGTTGTTGAAAGTCTTTTTTTTTTTTTTGTCATCTGAAACTAATTAGTGCTCAAAAGAGCAATTCCTGGGGAATGTTGTTTACATAAGTGATATGAAGCGGGTCTGTACGAACTTTTCGTGCAAGATTATCCGCTTTTACATTGGCATTACGAGAAATTAAAGATAAAGAGAAGGTAGAGAATTCTTCCTTGTCGCTCTGGAATTCCTCCAAATACACTGAAAACTTAATGTTGTTGAAAGTCTCTTTATATCAATTTTGCTATTTATATATATCACATAATTATCATAAAGAGATAATTGCTTGACCAATAAATATTTATTATATCAAAACTGACCTGTATTTTGTTTTGTTTCCTTGCTAACCTTTTAATTACCTCAATTTGATATATTAACCCGCAGGTTAACATTATAATATCCTTATAGTATTTGGGTAAATAAGTGTACTGTATCTTGAACATCTAGAGCTGTAAAAATGTTCAAAGGAGTGGCGAAATCTACTTATATGTATAACTTAAAGGTACAAAGCCAAATTAAAAACAAGTGGTAAAGTATACATCGTAGCGAAAACAGATAATTTCAAATGGCGAAATTATCCTTAATCTACAGAGAAATTAAACATCATATGTTCAAGAAGTCAGGACCGTGCCCATATATTAAAGGCATGTAAACTTGTGTGTTTACAGAAATTATACATGGAGGTGTTTCAAGAGGCTACATGTTTTTGGATTGGAATGTGTAATGGCAACACTTGAAGCATTGTAATATATCGATTTGTTTTGAGTTTTGTGAAAACATAGTAGTCGTAGACTTTACTATAAACATCATAAACTAATAGCTTATTAATTGCATGTACTACTTGCAAAGAGGCGATTTTGTTTTTTTTTTTATTCAAAGAGAAGCTTAGATTTTCTTGAAACTCTAAACATAGATTTTAACTCCTTTACTATCTTCTCTTTCTCTTCATGGTTGAATTTTGATCTCAATGTGATTTTCGCTTCGATTAAACACTTCGAGTTTGCAAGGATGTATCTCATGAGTTCTTCCTCATCTTCGCTTCCTCCGTATTCTGTCCACACAAAGATCGCTAGATGGAACGACAAGCATCTAGGAACATAACTAGATTGGTGCCATGACAATGGGATATACCCAGGTAGAAATCCTTTTTCCTGGATATCAAATTCAAGAAGTAGAAGCAAAGACCAGTTTATAAATATGTGGTGTGCCATAAGGATATTGACTTATTGTATTGTTACTTACAGGATGGATATGGAGCATCCCAAGATTAGGAGAGTTGTTAAGAATTATTTGAAGTAGATCTAACCAGAGATGGTATCTTGGCTCTAGTATAATCTGTATAAGTCGAGAGAAGGTAATGCCACTAAAATTCACAGCCTACAGTAACAAAATTGAAGGACTAAGATAAAAATAATGAACAAGAAAGAGTGAGAAGGATATAAAGTTAGAGATAGAAATTGATACCATTGGATCTTTCAAACGCAGACAGAGAGACCTGACCAAGGACATAGAACTCATAAACTTGTCATCAGCGTTACAAAGAACAAAAATATGCGGCCTAGCAAAGTGAGTCAAATTCCTCTTCAATAAAACGTTTTCCCCACAATCACTTATGTTCACAAGCACATGATAAAGAATTGAGCAACTTGATAAAAGCCTGACGAGACAATCTACCGTTTTGTAGACCACATAAGCAAGGCGCAATATTTTGAGAGACGGGAGGCAAACCGAGGAAGGAACATCCACGAGAATCTTGCCCGAGAGAGTCAATACCACAAGCGTTTTACATGTGTAAATGCTCTTAGGCAAGCTGATGGATTCTGCGGTCCAGAGAAGCTCAACCTCTAGCTCGCGCACAAAGCGATCAACTGCATTTGAAACCCATTTTCCAACATCTACAGTAGTAGGACATTTTTCACCTAGTCGGATACGCAAAGTTTCTAATACAGGTGCCTTGTGAACTTCCATTGACTTGTTAATAAACCTGCAAAGGCTTTCGCATTCATCACCAGTGTCTATGTACTCGAGTTTAGGCACCATTGTCCATATAAAACGCCATCGTTTTGACACAAACATGGTGGCAACTGCATCTTTGGTCTTGACAAGCAACAAAATCTGAATGAGCAAGTCGTCGGGCAGGGCACTGATTGAAGAACCAATAGATGTGACTGGAAGTTTTGAACCATTTCCAACAATGACCGTGTGATTGATATTATGATTAAGATTAGAGTCGAGAGTACCTTCTGTGGCCGAGAGATGAGCTGTAGAACCAGAATCCATGATCCAAGGTGCGCCATATGGAACTGGTAGAGGCTGGGAATTTGGATTCATTGGACGTGAGGCTGCAAGAGGTCGATAAGTGCCCATTTGAGAGTAAGGAGTCCAGTTTGCAAATTGGTTGGGCCATGGGAAAACTGGGGGGCCAGACCACATGTTGGGTGGAGCCCAATAAAGGAAATTAGGGCTACCAAACTGGAAATCATTTCGTCCTATGTAGCGGACGTTGTTCTTCCGATTTCCACGGAAGTTGTTGGACTTCGCTGGCTGTGTGGTCTGTTGATGATGGTTGTTGTTTCCTCTGTTGTTGTTGAACGTTTGTTGTTGATTTGATGGACGATGTGTTGGCGGCGAGGCTGCAGCGACGGTGAGAGAAGTTGAAGAGGAAGCGTGATCTGTATGCGTTGCAGAGAAGCGTTGAGACTTTTTGAGGCGAGATTCTTCCATCTCGAGCATCGATTTTGCAACAGCAAAAGTAGGAAACGGATATTTGTGTTTGATTACATTGATAATGGAATCAAATTTTTCATTGAGACCGTTTAGCAGGTACATGACTAAGTTTCGTTCATTGACGTTGGAAAGCAAATCAGCAAGTGATTTGATCTTTTGACAAAATTCCTGAATTGTCCGATCTCCAATCTGCTGGGTACGTAGCTCGTTGTCGAGTTGGATGGCCCTTGCTTCTTTGTTGTTTCTGAATTGGTTTTCAACACGAAGCCAGACATCTCGTGCGGTTCCACCAGTTTCAAAGGAAGAGCGAAAGAGTGGAGGAGCAAGCGTGCCATAGATCCAAAGCTTAACGAGACCATCACGTTTGTGCCAGGCAGCGTCCTTGGTGTTAGCTGGAAGAAGAGTGCCGTCGAGGTGCCCAAGGACATCAAACGTGAGACAATGGGTCATAAACAGTTCACGCCAAGCATCGTAATTGTGATCGTCAAGATCCAGGATGAGAGGTATGTGAGATTTGATGTTGGTAACACCAAATGCTCTTTCATGTGTTTGAGGGGCTGGAGGGGCAGCCATTGAAACAGATCAGAGAAGAATAGAAAGACTAGAAGAGAAAGAAAAGAGACTGATCAGGAGCGTATTAGCTCTGGGATCAATTCATTAACGTGGCTATATAAAGCCGAAGTGGTTACATAAAATCAGGGATACAAGAAAGATATTAACAGAATATCTACAAGGCTAGTAACAGAATATCCCTATATTCTTTCACTGATCCTGTCACTGGAAACAACACAACTTTAGGCTTCTTATGACGACATAGGGCTAAGATTTCGAAATTAAGATTACAGAAATAGACGAGCATAACAAATGTAGACGACGAGGCGTCGAGGAGGCGATGGACGAACCCTAATAATCCAAAACCCTAGACCATTTGTTATTTTACGTTGTTATAAGAATAACTCGGATCACAAAAGTAAACCCTAAATTATAAGGTGAAAGTGGTCTATATATGCATGTTATATAACCGGAAAGTGAAGCTGATACTGATCGAGATAAGATAAAACCAATCTAAGACAAACTGAACCCAACCAAAACCAAAATCCTATAAACTGATGATGAATATATAATAGATTTTATTTTGCATCCGTTATTATTTTTCTAAACCGGAAAAGCGTGAACTGTCCCCGTATAAAAAAAACAAATGAATGAAGTTTGCTTCTCGTGAAAAAAAAACAAAGATTCATCTCCTGTCTTGTTGGCCACATATAAAGGAGACTTAGAGCAGAACGTAACAAAAATGTGTAAAAGTCTAGAATATCGCACTACTAGAAACAGAGGACTACAAGAAAAACAAAAAAAAAACAGAGGAGCTTAACAAAAACTACAAGACGATAAATAGAGACTGGCCAAGTTCCTATTCACACAGCATGTTAGTTATGATATTTTTTGTTCCACTCAAACTCATAGTGACATAATGATTCCTTGAGAAGCTTAGAAAATGATTAACTAAGCAAAGTTCTTACTTATCTCAAGCTCATTGGATTTCTCAGGAGACAGGACAGAGAATTATTGTGAACACAGGAACTACCAAATAAAATACAAAAACTGTAAACTTATAGTATGTGCCGGTGTCTCAAAAACAGTAAACTTATATTATATTAAGACTGCATGTGTGACAGACAACACATTCCTAAACAACAAATTCTTGCATTCTTGTTTTTATTGATTTTTGTGGGAATTGAGTTATACTTGCAAAGTTGCAAAGCCTTGGAACTCAAATAACAAAATGACTGAAAATATGATTAAAAAAAAAAGAGTAGTCAAAAGTTTAAAATCTCCATTCTATTTGAGTGGAGAAGACAAGCTGAAACTATATTTTTTTCTTTTGAACACAAAGTGTTTTGCATGTGTAAAGACTCTCAGGCAGCTTGGTAAGTGTTCTTGATCTAAGTAGCTTGAGCTCTAGAACACGCACATGGCGATCAACTGCGTTTGCAATCCACTTTCTAGCATCAACCGGTCGAGAATGGATACGCAAGGTTTCTAAAACAGGTGCCTTGTGAAGTTTCATTGACATGTTAATTAATAAACCTACAAAAGCCTCCGATTTCATCATCAGTGTATTTGTACTCAAGTTTAGGCACCATTGTCCAGACAAAACGCCATCGTTTTGACAAAATCATGGTTGCCACCGCATCTTTGGTCGAGACAAGCGACAAAATATGGACCGCGTATGCGATGTTGTATCAAGTAAGAATTGAACTCATGAAAGAGTGAATTTACGCCATGGCCTTGAAACACCACCACCCGACCGCATTAAACTATTATGCTCAATTATATTTAACTATAACGTCCATTTGTTCTGCATGTTAAATCCATATGATCTTGAAACTCAAGAGGACTATGTTCTTGTAGTCGTAGATGTTACTTTTCAAGTTTCAGGGTTTTAATGTGTTGCATTCTTCATTATATCTTTCATCTTTGGATAATATACTAGCTAATTTGAACCGAACAAAAAACAATGTGAATCAATTTATTTCATAACAAAAATCAGACTGATTTACTATTTCAATAACCAAATTGAACCAAAAATACCAAAATTTTAATTACATTGTGAAATAAATCATATATATTTTATAAATTCCAATTACTCTACATTTTTTTATTTTATTTAGTAAGCTTGTTTTTTTTTTGTTTGGATTAATTTTGGTTTGGTAGTCTTGCTTCCAAAAATCAAACCGGTCTTTAATTGAACCGAAACCAACATAATTGAACACCACTGAAAAACCTACAAATTTCGTCAATTTTAATTACAATGTTTTTATAATGTTAGTTACATTGTATAATAGATCATATATATTATAAATTCTAACTACTCTACATTTTTTTTTAATTTAGTAATCTTGCTCTTTTTTTTATTTTGATTAATTTTGGTTTAGTAGAAGATCGTTCCAAAATCAAACCGGCCTATAATTGAACCGAAACGAACATAATTGAATACCCATACCCATTGAAATACCGAGTTCTCTTTACTTCTTCTCGCACAACTTCACAGACAGAGAAAACCTACAAATTTCGTCACGGAAGCAACAATTTGGCTATAAAATCGTAAGTTTCTGCTAAATTCTTCATGGGTTTTGAAGCAATCGTTGTTATCCACCAGATTTCTCATCCTAGCTAGGTGAATTGATTTAAACCCAAAAGCGCACGAACCAGTTTCTTTGCGATTCTGACTCAAATCAGTTCAAGAATCGTTCTTTTCTCTATCGCTGAACTTGTCTAGACTGTATCATAGGGTTAGTTTTGTGGGTTTCTTCTTCCTACGGATTCAATGTTTGCTTATGGTTGTGTTCTTTAGTTCTTGATATAATTAAGCTACCCAGAACTTTAACTTTGTTTCGTATTCTCATTTGTTTCGCAGGAATCAGAGCCGTTTGTGAGAAATTGTGTAATCTAAATGGTTAGTTATAGGGATAGGCTTAGTCAGTTACCAGATGATTTCCTCTTACAGATATTATCATGGCTTCCAACAAAAGATGTTATGGTGACGAGTCTTTTGTCGAAACGATGGCGGTTTCTTTGGACATTAGTCCCTAGGCTCAATTATGATCTAAGGCTTCATGATAATACATATCCAAGGTTTTCACAGTTTGTTGATAGGTCTTTGTTACTACACAAGGCTCCAACTTTGGAGAGTTTGAATATCAGTATTGGTTCGGTATGTTATACCGCAGAGAAAGATGTTGGTGTATGGGTTAGAATTGGGGTAGACCGCTTCATACGTGAGCTGAATATCAGTTATTGTTCTGGTGAAGAGCCTATTAGATTGCCTAAGTGCTTGTTTACTTGTACAACGCTTGCGGTTCTGAAACTCGAAAACATAAGTCTTGTTGATGCTTCTTGTTATGTTTGCTTCCAATCCGTCAAGACATTGCACCTTCTAGATGTGAAGTACTTAGATGACCAGTCACTTCCTCGGATTATATCCAGCTGTTCTAGTCTTGAAGATTTGGTTGTGCAAAGATGCCCTGGTGACAATGTTAAAGTCGTTTCTATTACTGCTCCATGTTTAAAGACTCTATCTTTGCATAAATCGTCACAAGCTTTTGAGGGAGATGATGATGGGTTCTTGATAGATGCCCCTAGATTGAAGCGCGTAGACATTGAAGACTATTGGGGTGGATTTTGTTACATTGAGAACATGCCTGAGGTGGTAGAGGCAAATGTCGATGTTATTTACAAAAATACTGAGAAACTTCTGGGATCTCTTACCTCTGTCAAGCGCCTTGCGCTATGTCTGATCACTTCAGATGTAATCTCTCTTTCTATTACCTGAACCAAAAATAATGTCGGTTTCTTGTGATTTGATTTGTTTACTTGATGTTCTTAAATGCAGGCTGCTTATCCCGCTGGTACCGTCTTCTCTCAGCTTGTTCATCTGGAACTATGCACATGTGCGCCACGATGGTGGGATTTACTTACCAGACTGTTTGAAGATTCACCTAAACTAAGAGTTCTTAAACTCCGCCAGGTACATTAACACAAACCTAGTTTCTGTTATTCTGTTACTTTCACCTTCGGTTTCAGTTTTGATTGTACAGAGCATTGAAGTTCTTATAGCTCTTTATCAAATTTTGATCTCAGAAACATATTCGACGTGCCCCTAGTCCCCGGGCTTGTTGGAAGCAACCTGTTTCTCTTCCCAAGTGTTTGTTATTTCACCTTGAGACGTTCAAGTGGGAACTATACGAAGGATCACAAAAGCAGAAAGAAGTAGCGACATTTATCTTAAAACACGCTATTCGATTGAAGACAGCTATTATCTCTCCAAAGCCCACCAGTACTCTGCTAGAGAAACATGAGATGCTCAAGGAGTTGTCATCCTCGCCGCGTGGTTCCAGTACATGCGAGCTCTTGTTCGACTGAAAAAGGAAGAAGAAATGAACTTAACTTGTCCTGAAAAATCTGTTTAGTAAACATCTTGTGGATTGTTGTCTCTATTGATTTAAAAGTTATAATCTCATCTGCATTTGGTTTATCCTCATGTGTTTCTTATATTATAGAACAAGAGCATATTAAATGACAAAACTTCCCTTGTCGAGGAACTCATAGTTGTTCAGGATATTCCTTAAGTGTCTCAATCTAATCCCTAGAACCTCTGTAATCATTATGTGTGTACATATTTGTACTCACAGAATCAGTTAAGAAAAGGCAAGCTTTATCATCTATATAAGCAGAGGACAAATCCACTATTGGCATTGATTTGTAACAGGTCTACGGAGAACTTTTGTTTCTGCTCCACTTCCGTAGTTTGGATTACACACTGATTTCTCATTTTGTGCTTAGCTTACAAAGAAACATATGTGTAATCTGATAGAAATGTTAGCTAGAATTTGGATCTCGTCATGATGGGGACAGTTCAAGTCCATGGGTTCTGTTTCGTTCCTCTGTTAATACTTTGTTGCTCTGTTTTTACGTTTCTAAGACAAACCTAACTAATTATGTGTCGTACAATTAGTTCAGGTCGAAAAAAGGAAGCCGAAACCCAACATTCTATTTCTACGGGAACAGAAACTTGAGTATTTATCAAGCTATGGACAAGATTATTGGGTTGTGACTGTGAGGATGAATTGTTAATGAAGATATTTTCATTTCTTCCAACAAAAGTTTCCGTAAGCATGAGTTCAATGAAGATATCGAAACAATGGAGGTTTCTTTGGAAGAGGGTATCAAAACATGAGTTCAATGACATCAATACTGAGATCTCTACATGCAAGAAGAAGCTACGGTGTTTCATTAAAAGGAAATTTTCAATACATAGAGATCCGGTCATAGAAAGCTTGCATCTCAAGTTTAGTACTTTTCCATTTCAACATGAAGATATCGAATCGATTGGATTGTAGTTTCTCGGTGTACCTGAGCTGAATATTGTTTATTCACCTGGTTCGGGCTATCCTAACACATTTTCAAGAAATCAAGAAGATTGTATACTTGCAAATTGCTTGTTTCCTTGAAACTAGATTACAAGATTCTCGTGGACGCTCCTTCTTTGAGTATTTCAAAGTTATTGATTACAATAATGATCTCTGGATAATACTGCATATATTCCTAATTTATCCATACGAGATATTATATAAATATGTATACTAAGAAATAAGAATTAATAATTTGTTAGATTTTTATTTGTTAAAACAAATAACTTTCTTAAGCGACAACTTTACTTACTTTTTTTTTTAGTTTAGGTATTGTAGTATTTGTATTCACTAAGGATAATTCAATAATAATTTTTTTTAAATTCAATAAATTTGCTTGGAAAAAGATTAGTTTTCAAAAACAATAAAATGTGTATTTCTCCGATTCCTTGATTTACGTTCCTAGGGTTTTGGCAAATTGAAGATTTTCTAGGGTTTGTTCTTTTTATCTGTTTTTATTATTCTCTGCCTCTACAGTTGATTGTTACTATTCTTCTGTGTGTGGGTAAGACAAAAAAAAATCTCGATCTCTACCCTATGGTGAGGGGGTTTGAATAAGATATGGACAAGATAAGTGGGTTTTCTGATGATGAATTGCTTGTGAAGATCTTATCGTTTCTTCCAACAAAAGTTGGTGTAAGCACGAGTATTTTGTCGAAACAATGGAAGTTTCTTTGGATACGGGTGCCAAAACTTGAGTACGATGACATTAGCTTTTACAATAAACTATTGAACAATAAATATATGCTCTCCAAGGAGGGTGACAGTAGTAGAACCGATTCTTTACTGTTGGAAAAAAGCCTGCGGATGCGGCTTTTTATTGACAAGAATCTTCCATTACATTCCTCTCCGGTCATAGAGAGCTTGTGTCTCACGTTTTACCTACACTATTTCAACCTGAAGATATCAAATTGTGGGTTGAAATTGCAGTTTCTCGTTGTGTTCAGGAGCTAAGCGTTAATTTTTATCCTTTCAAGGGAAAACGTAATGCATTATTGCCGACTAGCTTGTATACTTGCGAATCACTTGTGACATTGAAACTAAGAAACAACATTCTCGTTGATGTTCCTCATGTCTTTTGCCTCCCCTCCTTGAAAACTTTGCACCTTCAATATGTGATATACGCAGATGAAGAATCTGTTCAACGGCTTTTATCTAATTGCTCTGTTTTGGAAGATCTAGTTGTGGAACGATCTCCATTTGACAATGTGAGAAAGTTCGCCGTTATCAGCCCGTCATTGCTTCGTTTATCCATTGAGAATTCAGACCTATGTTCTGAAGGGTATGTGATAGATACTCCTTCTTTGAAGTATTTCAAAGCTACAGATATCAGTACACGTTCCTCATGTTTGATTGTGAATATGCCTAAGCTGGAGGAGGCAGATATCATCACTGCTGGTCACAATATCAAGACGCTTCTAAAACGTATCACATCTGTCAAGCGTCTTTCATTGCTTATACAAAACAACAAGGCAGAGGTAATTTGAATCCGTTGATAGTCTTCAATTCTTCAATATATCTCTTAAATTACTAAACTGTCTTTGTACAGATTGTCACTGGTGTATATGGTGATGATATTGTCTTTGATGAGCTTAAGGATCTGAAGTTTAGTATCTATAACGCATATTGGTCCAAGTTACTATACTGGTTGCTCATAGCTTCTCCCAAACTACGAAACTTGAAGTTCAAAGTAAGTTTCTTCGATAGAAAAAATTACTAATTTTGTTCAAATTCAATGTAATATAATGTGCCCTTTCATCTAACTCTTATGTTTTAATCCAAGGAACAATTTTCACGTGATGGTATGGATAGACTGGGTTGTTGGAATCAACTGGTTAGTGTTCCTCAATGTTTGTGGTCGAGTCTCCAAACTTTCAAGTGGTTAGGTAACCATGATTCCATAGAAGGGAAAGCTCTGGCGACATATATTTTGAGAAAGTCTTGCCGGTTAAAGACTGCAACAATTTCTATCGGACAAGGACAAAACAAGCTTGAGATGGAGAGGGAGGTGAAATGTTGTTTCCGTGGTTCACCCACATGCAACCTCGTATTCAGTTGAGGATTCGAATCATTAGGTTTGCTACTATATATCTTAGGGATTGCAACAATAAATTTCATTTGTTAAAGTTTTTGTAGCATTTATTGATTTAGATGATTTTATAAAAAAGATTTAAGAAGATGTGAATCGTATGTTTTACAAGAGCTTGGCGAAAGCTAGTGGTTTCACTCATTACTCATTAGCAAACAAATTTTGACAAAAAAAATTTGCAAGAAAATTTGACAAAGCTAGTGGTTAAGTCCACTTGACTCCGCCTTCCCCACCGGAGTTCGGCTCCAGTAAGTCGCGTTACCCCGCGTAGTAAAGATTGGCTATGGATCGAACTTTGTCGATCCAAAGATGTAAAAAAAAAAAAAAACATATTTTAATGTTATTTTTGTCAGTTACCTTATATTTATTTATTTTTTCTTCCTAATGTTTTTTTTGCTTAAAATCGAAAGCGTACTCATCATCCAATTCCTTTGACTTCCGTTCCTAGGGTTTTGACAAATTGAAGAATTTTTAGGGCTTTGTTCCGTTCCTCTGTTTTTATTATCCTCTGTCGTCTCTGCCTTTGGTTGATGTTGTTCTTCTGTGTCGGTAAGACAAATCTCAATTAACCTAAGGTGAGAGTCTTTGTTTAAGATATGGACAAGATCACTGGATTTTCTGATGATGAATTGCTCGTAAAGATCTTATCATTTCTTTCAACAAAAGCTGCTGTTAGAACAAGTATTTTGTCGAAGCAGTGGAAGTTTCTTTGGAGGCGGATACCAAAACTTGAGTTTCACGATGACATTAAAAACTATATGCTCTTCATGAGGGGTGAGAGTAGAACCGATTCTTTACTGTTAGAAGGAAGCCAGAGGATGTGTCGTTTTATTGACATGAATCTGCCATTACATTGCTCTCCCGTAATAGAGAGCTTGAGTCTTGTTGGATATGGGCTTCACCCACAAAATGCCATTTGGCCCAAACAGAGACCCATTTATTTACTGGGCCTGTGTCTCCCAAAATTAGCCCACCAAGCTTGAAGGGTAAAACGGTAATTTGCTGAGGGAACAGAAAGAGACTTTAGGTCACAACTCTTATCCTATAAATAAGACACTATTTGTAACAGTGAAACACAGAAGTTAATATCCAAAGAACCAAAGAATTATTCACAGCGTATACTTTCGTTCGTAGTTATTTCCGTACACGGACGTTGGTAGTTTCGTAGTTCTTTTCGTAAACTGTCGTTCGTTAGTCATAGTTCTTTGCGTATACATTCGTTGGTTGTTCGCAGCTCATAACCGATCTCGTTCGTCAGAAGTTACTTCGTTCTCCCCGAAAATCATATAGTTATTCGTTGTTACAACCTCGGTACAAACAATTGGCGCCCACCGTGGGGCGAGTTCGAAGCTTTTCTTTGGACGAACGACGTCGATGTCCCAAGAAGATCAAGACGACATGACGGACACCTCAAGCGATCAAGGAACAGACACGAGCGCACAACCAACGCCCGACGCGATGGTGCTACCTCCGGAGAATCCAGCGGTCGCTCAAGCCGAACGACATCCAGCCGCACCTGCCGCCGTAGCAGCAGTAGCAGCAGCCGAAGTAGCAGACGCTGCCGACAACGCCGCCCTCGGACACGCCGTAGCTGCCAACCGAGGCACCAACCTGGATGACATTGTGCAAACCATCTTGGACCGACTTGATGGTCAAGACGCGCGGACGACCGAACGGATCGACGCTCTCGTAGCTGCGCAAGTTGCCGCCCAAGCTCAGATCGAACGACTCCGACGACGTAGGCGTGACGCTCAACATCGCGACGATCAGGAAGGACTGCCGTCTCCAAGCACCCCTGCTGCCGAACGCTCGGAGAACCAACGCCGCCGACCGGCGTCAATTATCATAGGATCTGTCGACGAGCATCCTCGTGAAGGCCTGCCGCACGGTCATACCTTGCCAAGCACCCGAAGTCTCCAAAACCGACCTGCTGAGAGTAGCGACCCAACGCGCGACCTGGAGCTGGAACGTATGAACACAATGCTCAAGGACATGTCATCCAAAATGCACCGGGCCACCAGCTCCGCGCCCGAACTGGAGAAGGTATTGGAGGAGACGCAACGATCGCCCTTCACAACACGCATCTCAGAAGTACGCGTCCACCATGTCAAAAACAAGGTCAAGCTTATTCCCTACAACGGTCTCACTGACCCGAAGCCTTTCCTGAAGTCTCTCAGTATTGCGATCAACCGCGCCCAGTTCTCCGCTGCGGAGCGTGACGCTGGAAGCTGCCAGTTACTCGTAGAGAACCTGATCGACGACGCACTAAACTGGTTCTCACGACTCGAGGCCAATACGATCGACAGCTACCACCAGCTCACTTCCGTTTTCTTGCAACATCACTCAATATTTATGGTCAAAGGTACTTCGAATGCCGACTTATGGACCATGTCTCAAAAAGATAAAGAACCGTTGAGGAAATTCATTGAGCGATTCAAGAAAGTCGTTTCCAGCATTGTCATAACTGATGATGCCGCGATCGCCGCTCTGCGTAATGCATGCTCATACGAGTCCCGATTCAGAGAAGATCTCGTAATTACTCAACCAGCAACACTGGAGGATGCTCTGCATCGTGCTAATCGATTCATCGAAGTCGAAGAAGAGAAGGCCGCAATGGCAAAACGACAACCCAAAGCATCAAGTTCGAAAGATAAGTCCCATGATGAGCACAACGAACCTCGCCAACACTACGACAGGGATTATGCTAAAAATGACAAAGCCAAGAGAGCAGCGACATATGCCGTTGGCGGGTCAGACTCGCAACCTTCGAAACCGTGGAACAAGTATTATCGTGAAACAGATCCAAAACGCAATCAAGCGTATTGCGAGTTCCATAAAGTCTCTGGTCATTCGACCGACGAATGTCAAAAAGGGCGATCTCGATGTCGAACATGAACGACGCCAAGTGGCCGCTCACAAGGATAATCTACACCACCCAGTTCAAAAGGATGACCGTAACAAACGCAATGATCCTCGCCCGAACGAGCGTGCTCGTGATAATGATCGACGACCCGGACCCCCTAAGCGAAACCGTGACGGACCACGGCATGACGATAACGCACCTGTTCCACGGAACCGTATTCACATGATAATGGGCGGTCTGACGACATGTCGAGATTCTGTCCGATCAATCAGAAATTATCGACGCCAAGCAGAAGTTCGCCGCGACTGGATCGCCAATAGCACGCCAACTGTTGATAATACGGAACCAATCACGTTCACGGAAGCTGACGCAGCCGGACTGTCGGGTCCACATAATGATCCATTAGTTGTCGAATTAATAATCGACGAAAGTGCCGTCACCAAAGTCCTCATTGACACGGGTAGTTCGGTTAATGTCATCTTCAAGGATGTTCTCATTCAAATGGGAGTAGATTTACGCTCAGCCGAACACAACGTCCAGCCATTGACCGGATTCGACGGAGACACGGTCATGACCGTTGGCACCATCATGCTACCAGTATACGTTGGTGGAACGATGAACTGCTTCAATTTTGCTGTCGTCGACAAACCAATCGTCTATAATGTCATCCTCGGCACCCCATGGTTGCACAAAATGAAGGCCGTCGCATCTACTTACCATCAATGCGTCAAATTCCCGACCGCGCACGGCATCTACACGTTGAGGGGTGATCCGCTGGTAGCACGTACCTGCTTTATAATCGAGCGCCAGCTACGGAACGCAAGGGCTTTCGTGATTGCCGAGCCTGCTCTGCAACGCAACGCGCAATCTGTCCCAGTAACCGAATCTGTGATCTAGGTCAATATCGATACAAGTGATCCTATTCGATGCGTTGGCATAGGTTCTGACCTACCGCAACAGCTTAAAGACGATCTCGTCGGTTTCCTCCGTCAAAATGTTATGACCTTTGCGTGGTCAATGGCGGACATGACGGGAATCGCTCCGGAAGTTACTTGTCACGAGCTTAATGTCGATTCAACATATAAACCGGTGAAACAAAAGCGACGAAAACTTGGTCCTGAACGCGCCACTGCTGTCAACGAAGAAGTCAAGAAACTGCTCGACGCGGGATCTATAGTTGAAGTACGCTATCCGGACTGGTTGAGCAACCCCGTAGTCGTCAAGAAAAAGAACGGCAAATGGCGAGTCTGCGTTGACTTTACCGATCTCAATAAAGCCTGCCCGAAGGACAGTTTTCCTCTCCCGCGAATCGACCAGCTCGTCGAAGCTACTGCCGGTAACGAATTGCTCTCCTTCATGGATGCTTTCTCCGGTTATAATCAAATACTTATGCACAAGAACGATCGAGAGAAAACGGCCTTCATTACGGATCAAGGCACGTTCTGTTACAAGGTAATGCCTTTCGGACTCAAGAACGCAGGCGCGACCTATCAACGATTAGTCAACCGTATGTTCGCCGATCAGTTGGGACGTACGATGGAAGTATACATTGATGATATGCTCGTCAAGTCAACTCATGCTGCGGAACATATTTCTCACCTACAACAATGTTTTCAAGTACTGAATAAGTATAACATGAAGTTGAACCCGGCAAAGTGTACGTTCGGGGTGACTTCCGGAGAATTCTTAGGGTACCTCGTCACTAAACGAGGGATCGAAGCCAATCCGAAACAGATCTCCGCACTCATCAATCTTCCGTCCCCAAGAAACACCCGAGAGGTACAACGACTCACCGGACGTATCGCCGCACTAAACCGCTTCATCTCTCGATCGACGGACAAGTGTCTACCGTTCTATCAACTTTTGCGAAGCAACAAGAAGTTCGAGTGGGATCACAAATGTGAAGAAGCGTTCAAACAACTCAAAGACTACCTTTCAACACCACCGATCTTGGCCAAGCCAGAACAAGGGGAAACCTTATACCTCTATATTGCCGTTTCAGGCTCGGCGGTCAGCGGTGTACTTATCAGAGAGGATCGTGGAGAACAACACCCCATCTTCTACGTTAGCAAAACGCTCGACGGCGCCGAACTCCGCTATCCCACCCTGGAAAAGCTCGCATACGCGGTCGTCATCTCGGCCCGAAAACTCCGACCGTATTTCCAGTCGCACGCCATTGAAGTTTTGACTAACCAGCCTCTTCGAACGGTCTTGCATAGCCCAAGCCAATCTGGCCGACTAGCGAAGTGGGCAGTCGAGTTGAGCGAGTACGATATTACGTACAAAAACAGAACGTGTGCAAAATCACAAGTACTCGCCGATTTCTTAATTGAGCTTCCACCAGAACTAGTCGAAGGCGTTCCCCCGACGGAGAAATGGATTTTACACGTAGATGGCGCTTCTTCCCGCCACGGTTCTGGAGTTGGTGTACGTTTGGAATCACCAACAGGGGAAGTTCTTGAGCAATCATTCCGACTAGCATTCCCTGCTTCCAACAACGAAGCAGAATATGAAGCATTGATCGCTGGTTTGCGCCTCGCTCACGGGATCGGCGTCAAAAAAATCCAAGCTTATTGTGACTCGCAACTTGTTGCCAATCAATTCAGTGGCAACTACGAAGCCAAAAATGACCGAATGGACGCCTACCTCAAAGTCGTCCGAGAGATGTCCCGAAACTTTGAACTCTTTGAACTCAATAAGATTCCACGGAGTGACAATGCACCCGCCGATGCGCTAGCTGTACTTGCATCCACGTCCGATCCCGACCTTCGTCGCATCATCCCTGTCGAAAGCATCGATCAGCCTAGCATCGATCTACCTATTGCAGCATCCGCACCGCCCGCACCAGCCATCGGTCCTAACGTGCATCCAATCGTCTACTCGCCCAACGAACCGACAGCTTCAACTCGTTCCGCTAGCACTCAAATTGTTCTACCGAACAACGTATCTGCAATCACTCCACAAGCCGACCCGGTTGACTCCGATTGGCAAACAGAAATCCGCAACTATATCGCCGACGGTATCGTGCCAGCTGACAAATGGGCAGCTCGACGTCTACGAGCGCGCAGCGCACAGTACACACTGCTTGACGGTAATCTTTGTCGTTGGAATGCTGCTGGAGTGCTCCTCTCCTGCCTTTCCGGTGATGAGACCCTCCAAGTCATGCGTGAGATCCATGAAGGCGCCGGCGGCAATCATTCTGGCGGTCGAGCATTAGCACTTCGAATCCGTAAACATGGCCACTATTGGCCTACCATGATTTCGGACTGCGAAAGGTTTGTCGCTCGTTGCGAAAAGTGTCAGCGTCACGCCCCCATTATTCATGCACCAACGGAACTCTTACGAACTGCTACACCGCCATATCCGTTCATGCGCTGGGCAATGGACATCGTCGGACCCCTTCCTGCATCCCGCCAAAAGAAATATCTCCTGATCATGACGGATTATTTCACTAAATGGGTTGAGGCGGAATCATATGCTCGTATTCAGTCAAAGGAAGTTCAAAATTTCGTTTGGAAGCATATCATTTGCCGCCACGGACTACCATATGAGATCATTACTGACAACGGTACTCAGTTCACCTCACTACAGTTCGAAGGTTTTTGCGCAAAATGGCGTATCCGTCTAAGTAAGTCCACACCCCGTTATCCCCAGGGAAATGGCCAGGCTGAGGCAACAAACAAGACCATCATTGATGGACTCAAGAAGCGTCTCGAGGAGAAAAAAGGTGTTTGGGCCGACGAACTTGACGGTGTATTGTGGTCCCACCGTACCTCTCCACGCCGAGGAACCGGCCAAACGCCTTTTTCGCTTGCTTATGGGTTGGAAGCCGTGGCGCCATCTGAAGTCGGCCTTTCTACGATCAGACGATCCATGCTCGTCCGGAATCCTTCACTCAACGACAAGATGCTCCTCGATAACCTCGACACCATCGAAGAACAACGCGACCAGGCTCTCCTTCGCATCCAGAACTACCAGCAGGCCGCGGCGAAATTTTACAACAAAAAGGTGAAATCTCGGTACTTTGCCGAAGGCGACCTCGTACTCCGCAAGGTTTTCGAAAACACGGTCGAAGTAAATGCTGGCAAGTTAGGCGCTCATTGGGAAGGTCCATACTTAGTCTCCAAAGTCGTCCGACCCGGCGTCTACGAACTCTTAACGATGGACGGCACTCCGATCCCTCGCTCTTGGAATGCCGCGAATCTCAAGCGCTACTACTACTAGCGTCTCCCTCGTTCTGCGCAAAAAAAAAAAAAAAAAAAAAAAAAAAAAAAAAAAAAAAAAAAAAAAAAAAAACGAACTACGGATGGCTTGATCCCTTCAAACGGGTACGTAGGCAGCCCTTCCTGGGCACAGCTATAACAAAAAAAAAAAAAAAAAAAACAAAAAACAACAAAAAACCACAAGTATAAATCAACGCCGGCATACTTAACGCAAGTTTTTTCGAACAAGTCCGTCTCGACGATCAACCAACTCCCACGTCGTCAAATCACAAGTATAAATCAACGCCAACATACTTACCACGAACGAGCTCTTTCGAACGAGTCCGTCTCAACGATTGACCAGCTCCCACATCGTCTCCCTGGCCAGGAGTTCGATTTAAACGCGTTCCACATGGATGCAGTGGCGAAATAATCCACATCCTTACTTCGGTAAGGACTAAAAGCCGAGCCAGTCTCGCATTAGCTAGCAGGCGGCCGAATCATAATAAGCCAAGCTCCGGCTTGCACGTTCTTGCCGACCTCATAGCACCCACAGGATAAGCCGGACACCAGAACCGCACCTATATGGTACGACTAGTCCGCCTAGTCTACTTTCTACTAAGCTCATCGTCTCGGCTCAAACGTATACAGGATAAGTCAAGAGACGTCTTGCCCCACAATACGTTTCGAAACTAAGCTTAAAACGCCAAGGATACCTCGCACAAAAATCAGCCGAGAATAACCTTGCATCAAAAATAACAAAGGCATAAAAAACTTCTCTCAGCACGTAAAAGTCAAACGACTAGACGGGATAAGCCGAGCTGCAGATCGCACCTAGTCCACAATTACGATGAGTACAACATAGAGAGCAACCAAAATCAAGAATAAATTGAAAACGTCATCAATAAAAAGAAGCTGCTGCAACAGCGAAACAACCATAGTACATTTTAAAATCCGAAATACAACAAAACCCAACAAGGGGCCAACCGTACATAATGCCGATCCGACAAGCTACAACAAGCTAAAAAGCCGGACAAAACCTACGAATATTGAAAGAAGAAATAGCGAACATCAAATCCTCATACTCAAAGAAATCACCAAGGCACCAGCAACCTAAGCACCATCTCCTTCCACTCCAGCCTCGGTCACCTCCACCGGCGCATCATCCGCCAATTCCGGAAAAGGATCAAGATCATCATCGCAAAGATCGGTAATCGTTAGCGATTCAACCGTCGCACGCCATTTATGCTTGTCAGCTTTAAGCGCCGCCAGCTTCTCGTCCGGAACTGCCAAGCCCTCGGCGATAAACTTCTTTAGGCACTTCCGAGTACCCGTAGCTTGGCACTGCATGAACAGAGGATCTTGCGCGGCCCGACAATCAAGATGTGCTTCCTTAACCTCTCAATTCGGGCAGTGTACTTGGTAATCTTTTCCTTAGCCCGGTTTCGTTCATAACGAACAGCAGAAGTACGCGAGTCCCTTAGCCTAGTCTCCTCGGCAGTAGCCTTCTTAAGCTGTGCCGTAAGCTTTTCGATCTGCTCCTCGAGACTTCCGACCCTTCCTTTTTCCGAGTTCAACGCGCGCAACCGATTTTGCGCAGAAAAACCTAAGGTTTTGTTCTCCGCTTTAAGGGCGACCGTTTCCTGCTCAAGATCCTTCGCTCGGCGATCGTAAAAATCAACGAGAGCGTTTCCGGCACTGATCGACTGAGAACAACAACAAAATCATTCGAAGAACTCAAAAATAGACAGAAGAGAAATGATAAAGACCCGTCCAAATGCAAATCCAACGGACCTGAATCTGCTTGCAAGCCCAAGTCTGATAAAGATTCATCCCAAGGAGAGAATCGACGGGAGGAAACTCACGAGTAGATCCGTACACCTTGCTTGCGAAGTCGCCACCACAATCGTCAAATCCTCAGGAAAAACTCCCTGCTCGAATAAATCGGTCAATCTATCCACAGTGCAAAGCGATTTCCCGCCATCACGCGCACCGGGAACCAACGTCGATCCGCTACCAAGCGCAGCTTGTTTTGGACAACAAAGCCCCAAAACAACCGACCTACCCCAAACATCTCCAACAGGATTCGCGGTAACTTTGCATTCCGTAACTTCGTCGCCTCCATATTCACCACTCTCTCTCAACTCATCAAATCTGCGATGCTCTTCAAGTTGGCTCAGAGTTTTTCCGATGCCACACTTGGCAACCACGGGAACCATTCCCAATAAACTATCAATCTCTCCCAAGTCTCCGTCATCAACTTCACCGGAATACTCCGCCAAATCGCGACCACCAAAGTCCTCAATTGACAAGCCAAACTCATCATTTCCCCCATAGAGAGCTCCTTGGTTCGCTACGTCACCATTCGCACATAACCATTCACGATCCATCGTCAAAACCGTAAGACAAGTCTTCGCTAGGCCGAAGGTTCGTCGAAAAAGCTTCTTCGCCAAAACCACTACAAAACACGGGTCACACCAAACCGCGAATCGATCTCGTCGAACCACGCCTTAGCCGAACCAATCCGCGCCGAACCAAGCTCCTCACCGGTTCAACTTCGCGCCGAACCAAGCTTTGCGCCGAACCGTCGTCGCCACCAAACCGCGAACCGATCTCGCCGAACCACGCCTTAGCCGAACCAATCCGCGCCGAACCAAGCTCCTCACCGGTTCAACTTCGCGCCAAACCAAGCTTTGCGCCGAACCGTCGTCGCCACGAACCGCCGAACCATGCTCTTCGCCGAACCGTCGTCAACACGAACCGACCGAACCAAACTCTTCGTTGAACCGTCGTCGCCACGAACCGCCGAACCAAGTCCCTCGCCGAACCAGCTCCTCGCCAACACAAGCTCCTTCAAACCCGCCGAACCACTACCACGCCTCCACCGATTCGTCTCCTCACGAACTCACCTCTACAAACGCACCACGAACCAAGCTTCTCTCGCCGAACCACGATCTACCACGCCGAACCAAAACCTCCTCACGAATCAAGCTTCTTCTCGCCGAACCACGGTTCTCAACGCAACCCACACATCAACCAAAGTCGAAAGAGCCACAACCACACAAAAAAAAGAAGAGAGAAAAAAGCAAAAGAGATAAGGAAGAAAGAGAAAGACAATTTACCTTTTTGGAAAAGTGAAGAGATGAGAAAGGTAAAAGAGTAAGAAGAGGGACATATATATAGAGAAAAGAATCACACGCGTTTACCGAAGTAAAAAAAACCACGGTACAAATCACCGGAACGAGCTCCGCGCTCCTCGAAAAACGTGCCCATGGTACAAATCACCGGAACGAGCTCCGCGCTCCTCGAAAAACGTGCCCATGGTACAAATCACCGGATCGGGCTCCGCGCTCCTCGAAAAACGTGCCCATGGTACAAATCACCGGAACGGGCTCCGCGCTCCTCGAAAAACGTGCCCGCATGCATAAACCATCGAAAAGAGCCCCGCGCCCCTGTTTAAGCCAAATCAACATATATCCAATTCAGAAGACACGTTCACCAGACTCAAGAAAACTCTCGTCTGCTGGACTAAGGGGGGGGCTTATTGTTGGATATGGGCTTCACCCACAAAATGCCATTTGGCCCAAACAGAGACCCATTTATTTACTGGGCCTGTGTCTCCCAAAATTAGCCCACCAAGCTTGAAGGGTAAAACGGTAATTTGCTGAGGGAACAGAAAGAGACTTTAGGTCACAACTCTTATCCTATAAATAAGACACTATTTGTAACAGTGAAACACAGAAGTTAATATCCAAAGAACCAGAGAATTATTCACAGCGTATACTTTCGTTCGTAGTTATTTCCGTACACGGACGTTGGTAGTTTCGTAGTTCTTTTCGTAAACTGTCGTTCGTTAGTCATAGTTCTTTGCGTATACATTCGTTGGTTGTTCGCAGCTCATAACCGATCTCGTTCGTCAGAAGTTACTTCGTTCTCCCCGAAAATCATATAGTTATTCGTTGTTACAACCTCGGTACAAACAAGTCTTACGTTATACAATGAACTATTTCAACCTGAAGATATTAAATTGTGGGTTGAAATTGCAGTTTCTCGTTGTGTTCAGGAGCTAAGCGTTAGCTATTCTCCTTACAAGGGAAAACGTGATGCATTACTGCCGACTAGCTTGTATACTTGCAAATCACTCGTGACATTGAAACTAAGAGACAACATTCTCGTGGATGTTCCTCATGTTTTTTGCCTCCCCTCCTTGAAAACTTTGCACCTTGTACGTGTGACATACGCAGATGAAGAATCTCTTCAACGGCTTTTGTCTAATTGCTTTGTTTTGGAAGATCTGGCTGTGGAACGACGTGTAGGTGACAATGTGAGAAATGTTTCTGTTATCATCCCATCATTGCTTAGTTTATCTTTTGAGATTTTGGGTCAATGTTCCTCGGAAAGGTATGTGATACATACTCCTTCTTTGAAGAATTTCAAAGCTAAAGATTTTGGTAAGTGTTCCACATGTTTGATATTGAATATGCCTAAGCTGGAGGAGGCATATATCGCCACTGCTGGTCACAATATCAAGAAGCTTCTTGAATCTTTTACATATGTCAAGCGTCTTTCATTGTTCATACTAAACAACAATGCAGAGGTGATTTGAATAATCTTCAATTTCTTCAATCTCACTATATCTCTTAATTAGATTACTAAACCGTCCTTTGTACAGGCTTTCACTGCTGTATATGGTGGTGACGATGTTGTCTTTAATCAGCTTGAGAATCTGAAGTTTATCATCCGTAGCGCATATTGGTCCAAGTTACTATACTGGTTGCTCATAGCTTCTCCCAAACTTCGAAACTTGGAGTTCAATGTAAGTAATTTCTTCGATAGAGTAATTCAATGTATCATGGGGCTTTTCATCTAACTCTTATTTTTAATTCCAAGGAACAATTTTCACGTAATGGTACAAATACACTGGTTTTCTGGGAGAAACTGATTACTTGTGTTCCTCAATGTTTGTGGTCGAGTCTCCAAACTTTTAAGTGGTTAGGTAACCATGATTCCATAGAAGGGAAAGCTCTGGCGACATATATTTTGAGAGAGTCTTGCCAGTTAAAGACTGCAACAATTTCGATCGGAAAAAGGACAAAAGAAGCTTGAGATGGAGAGGGAGGTGAAATGTTGTTTCCGTGGTTCACCCACATGCAACCTCATATTCAGTTGAGGATTTAAATCATTACGTTTGAAAGAGATATATATATATATATATATATATATATATATATATATATATATCTTAAAGACTGTAACAATCTTGCAAATGACATCTTAGGATTTGATCTATTAAAGTTTTTGTTGCATTTGATTTAATTTAGATGATTTTGTAGTGTTGATGTTTTATTCAAAAGCAACTTACTCCATTCCTGGAAATACTCAAAACTAAGAATCTCTTCGATTGCTTCTATGCTATTGCCCTGTTCTGGAAGATCTGACTAGTGAACGAGATGAGAATGACAATATGAGAGCGTTACTTGTTTCCCGTCCTTGCAAACAAGGTGTAGATATTTTCTTCTGATGAGTATGTGATAGTTACCCCTTCTTTAAAATACTTCAAAATTGAGGATGAAAGAGAGGGTTTCTCCTATCTGATTAGGCATATGCCAAAGCTGGAAGTGGCATATATTGATGTTCAGCAAGATCTCGAGAACCTCCTCAAATCGATCACATCATTGGAACGACTTTCATTAGACATATTATTCAACTGTAATGAAGAGGTATCATTTCCATTTATCAACTTTAAGTTTTCAATCGCATTATATTACTTAGTACACTAAAATTATTATGTTGTCACATGTGCAGTATGTGTATTTATGCTTGTCTTGTCTTCAATCAACATCTGGATCTACGGATATGCCGTATGCGACTATTATTGGTTGAAGTTACTTGTCCTGTTGCTCAACGGTTCTCCTAAACTTGTGAATCCTCAATCTCTACGTCTATATATGCAAGTTTATTAGTTGGCTCTTTTTTGGTCTAAAAGCACTGTATGGTGTAGTCTTAACTCCTTCATAACTAAGAATTTTCTACATTTTGAGAACAATGAGCAGAGTTATGTTCCAAATGTTTGTTGAAGAGTCTTGGAACTTGCGAGTTGACAGGTTACAAGGGAAGCCTAGAAGAGAGAGATATTTCTTGAGCTTTATTCAGAAATGTTCATCATTTAAAATGTTCATCAATCTTTCGCTTATCATGTGATATATGTTCCACAATATAAACTTGAGAAACGATCCAAGACTCCTTCTATTCCTTTATGGATTATAGTTTAATTTGTCATGTTGTCCAAGAATATATACATCAATATAATATGTATGATCAAATAAATAAAACAATTTAAGACTCCTGACGGCAAGCATTAGCCTTTGTTCATTGGTTCTGTTCATATCTATAAATTAAGTTTGCTGCCACAAAAAATAAAATAAATTAGAGTGTGACCATTTAGTTAATATGAAATTTTCTATTTTTAAGTAGCTTATGAAATGGAAATATTAAAAACTAATTTATATTACACCGAGAAACCTAATTATTCCCTTTATACTAAAACTTATCATCCCCACCCCAACCTTTGACAATTGAAGTTTTCTAGGGTTTTTTTTTTCTCTTCTATATATTCCTGGGCTCTTCCTTGTATTCGTCTTGGTCAGTCAGAAAAAACAAACCCGTCTCTTCTTCTAAGGCCCTTGTTGTTGTCGACGGTAACAGAATTTTGTGGTTTCCAAAGATATGGACAAGATCTGTGGGGTTTCCGAAGATGAATTGCTAGTAAAAATTCTATCGTTTCTTCAAACGAAAGTTGCTGTAAGCACAAGTGTTTTGTCTAAGCAATGGAAGTATCTTTGGAAGCGGGTGCTAAAACTTGAGTACGATGACACCGAGTGCAAAACTAAATCGTCTAAATCACGTAAGAGGTTCCGGCGTTTTGTTAAAAGAAATTTGCAAATAGATAGAGAGTCCAACTTAGAAAGCTTGTCTCTCAAGTTTAGTACTGCACCGTTTCAATGTGAAGATATCGAATCGTGGGTTGGATTCGCAGTTTCTCGCGGCGTACGTCAGCTGAGTGTTGCCTATTCTTCTGATAGAGTGTGGCGTCGAGCCGTATTGCCGATTCACTTGTATACTTGCAAATCGCTGGTTTCCTTGAAACTCGAAGAGGATATTTCATTGTGTATTCCAGAGTATATCCCTCGTACGGTTTGTCTTCCCTCTATGAAAAATTTGCAACTTCAAAGTGTGAATTACTCTTTATCTAATCAAGATCATCTTAAACAATTTCTATCTAACTGCCCTGTTCTTGAGAATCTGACTTTGAAACACAATAATACCAACCAAGTGTTCTTGGTCTAGTGGTTGCCACTTGTGGAGGAGTTGCCATGTTGGTCTAGGCCAGGGATCGATTCCCCGCAAGCGCGCAATTGCTAGATTTCCACTTGGCCACTGCGCAATTTACCTGCGGGGCGCAGCGTCCCAGACCACCAGTTCCGGGGGGCCCTTAAGTGGAGGCTTAAAAATCCCAGGCACGCGGGCTTAGGCCCAGTGGGCTAGTCGGATCACTGTATGGTCTGGACACTGGGTTATCAAAAAAAAAACACATTAATACCAAACGATGTTACAGCAAGCAAATGTTTAGTGTCAGTGTCCCGTCTCTACAGATTTTATCCCTTGAGATAGGTGATGTATCTAATTTCGATGGATACGAGATAGATACTCCTTCTTTGAGGTATTTAAAAATTAAGGATCATGATAATCGCCCCTCTTGTTCCATTGTAAACATGCCTAAGCTAGAGGAAGCATATATCGATGTTGTATTCCCCAACACCACGAAGTTACTCGAACCTATCGCATCCATCAAGCGTCTTTCATTATGCTTAAAGGTCAACAGTGTAGAGGTAATCAATCTTTTTTCCATCTGACTTCAACAGATATCTTATTAGATGTATTATTTAATCCTTGGGTTTTTAATCCTATGTGCAGAATGTGTATACTGATGGAATTGTCTTCAATCAACTTGAACATCTCAAGCTATGCACATGCAACACATATTGGTCAAAATTACTTGTCCAGTTTCTCGAAAATTCTCCTAAACTACAAGTCCTCGAGCTCTATGTCAATGTAAGTTTACTCAAATCATTGACTATCTATTATTTTCGTTAATGCACAATGTTTTAATCTAACTCTACTTTTTTCTTATCTAAGGAACATTCACCTATTAGTAGGGCTCCAATGGTTTACTGGAAGAATCAACTGAGTTGTCTTCCTCAATGTTTTGTGACGAGTCTGGAAACTTTTAAGTGGATAGGGTGCGAAGGGAGACAAGAAGAAATAGATGTGGTCGCATATATCCTGAACAATGCTCGTTGCTTAAAGACTGCAACAGTCTTAATTGGTCCTCAAAGGAAACAACAGATGATTAATGAGTTGTCACTTTCTTCCCTAGCTTCAACCACATGCAAGCTCACGTTTTAATTTGACTAGCTAGTTGAATGAATAATTTGATGAATAGGTTTTGAAATTGCTTTTACTCTCTCTATTTATTTTTAATCTCTCATTGGTTATTAATATTTGCTTTTTGGTTGTTTTTTTTTTGTCAACAACTTTATTAGATTGACTCAAATAAACTAATGTTTAAGAATATTGTTTAAATATATGATAATTTGTGGTTGACTACGAAACAGTTCGTGCCAATTTATCTGCTTTTTGGTTGTCAAACCTCAGATTTATTTAAAAAATTTATTAATGCAAATTTATATTTTAGTTACTTTTCATTGTTTCTTACCAAAATATAAGAGATATGCTAGCTATAAAATAATTGGAAAAGAAAAGTTTGAAATTGATTGCCAACCAAAAATTAAATCAAAACTAACTAAAATATTATTTATTAAATTCAAAATTAAAATAGTTTACTTTACTTTCTCAATAAAAGTAAATTAAAACCTAAAATATGATGTGTCAGGTTTTAATTAGCTTGGTTTATATTTAACTGTTAATTAGTAGTTGATTATCATGTGTCAAAATATTATTGGTTAATTTATATTTTAATGTATTTCTTCTAAAATTTCTTTAATATATAATTTTCACATTGCTTAGGTAGCCGTCAAAAGTAACATATATATAGACTTGCGTTATCAACAAAGTACGACGAAGAGGATTAGGGTTCATACATATATATCTGCGACGATGCGTTTGGTGACTGCAAAACCTTTTGGAGAAGTAACAACGAAAGGTGAAATCTATTTCTTTTATTTCCAGCTTTGCTAGGGTTTGCGCTTGATTCAAGTTAACCTAGTTTTTTTTTTCCTTTATACTTATCACACCAATTCGCAAATATCTTGATTCGATTTATGATTCAATTTGAAAATATTTGTTCCCATAGTTAATTTATAATTTCGATTATGAATCTCATTCGACTTTTCCTTGTGTTACAAGGTAAAAATCAGGCGAAAGAATCAGCAAAAATCTTGAATTGTCAGAGTTGCAAATTCAATGTGGACAAGATCAGTGATCTTCCTGAAGATCTGCTTGTACACATATTATCTTTACTTCCGACTACAAACGATATTGTTGCCACAAGTGGTGTTTCGAAACGATGGGAGTCTCTGTGGAAGAAGGTACATAAACTTAGGTTCAATGATCAAATCTACCACGGTAAAAAGTATGAGAGTTTCCTTCACTTTGTTGAGAAAGCTTTGGTATTACATAAGGCTCCTACTCTAGTAAGCCTCAGACTGAGTGTTGGTCCAAAGTGTACAGCTGATGATATCGGATTGTGGATTAAACTCGCGCTGGATCGCAATATCTGCGAGCTAATAATCAAACATTATTCCGATCACGGACACATCAGGTTGTCTAGGAGACTATGCGACAGCAAAACCCTTGTTTCCTTAAAACTCAAGAACGCGATTCTTGGAGCTATTTGCCTCCCAGCATGTTTCAGTTCACTCAAAACGCTTCATCTTCGATATGCGAAGTATTCTGGGGATGAATTTGTTCGTAATCTCATATCAAGCTGTCCTTCACTTCAAAATCTTGTCGTGAAACGACACAATGAAGACAACGTGAAGAGATTTGTTATAAAAGTGCGTTACTTAAAGAGTTTGACGGTTTATTTATCGCCGCTACATGATGTAGCAGATTCAGATGCATACGTGATAAATACACCTAATTTGAAGTACTTAAACATTAAAGATCATTACACTGATCTATGCTCTTTTGAAGATATGCCTTACCTAGATGAGGCTAATCTCGACGTTGCCTTCACCGATACTGAGAAATTTTTTGAATCTCTTACCTCTGTCAAAAAACTTTCCTTATGCTTAAAGAAATCAGAGGTATGTCTAGTAACTTAAACCCTATAATTATGTTTAATTGTTTTTCTCATGTACTTAGAAAAGCTTGTGTGTCATGTGCAGGCTCAGTATCCTGAGGGTATTATCTTCTCTCAGCTTGTTCATTTAGAGCTATGTACATGTGATGATTCAAAGTGGTTGAATCTACTCGCGAAGCTGCTTCGAGATTCTCCTAAACTTCGAGTGCTCAAGCTTAATGATAAGGTAATTAATTTTACAGTCCCTGGCTCATCACTTGATCTGTAATTTTTTTACTTGTTTTCTTTTTGGTTTGATGATCTAATTACTGACCATGTTTTAATTTATGTCCTGTTTTTCTCAGAACCATGATTTCGTTAGCAAGTATTGCACTTATTCTTGGAACCAGCAACCGACTTATGTTCCACAATGTTTGACTGAAAATCTTGAAATTTTCGAGTGGCGAAACTATAAAGCAACATTCAAAGAGAGAGATGTTGCGGTGTATATCTTGAAGAATAGTACTTGTTTAAAGAAGTCGGTTATCTCCCCCAAATTCAAGCTTTCAGGAGAGATTTGTGATCATCATATCATCCGAGAAGACTTGGCATCTATGTTCATGGGCTCGAGTTCTTGTGAACTTAAATTGGACTGAGAAATAAACATGTTCATAGAAAAAAATCTTATAGCTTTTTGTTTTTGCTTTGGGTTTACTTTTTCATCGTTTAAACAATCAAAGAAGAATTTTTCTATACTATGGAAATTTAACTTTTTCATGAGATTTGAAACATTTTATTATTATGACATTTAAACAAAAAAGAGAGTAGTTTTATCTTGTATTTGATGGGATACTAGTCTACTACAGTCTATAGGACCATACATTAGTCCATTACATTTGAACTTCTTATGAAATCTAATGAAAGTTATTTTGATGGGGGAAAAATATAAAACATGCATATACTGTATGTATTAGTGTATTACTGTATTAGTAGCAAAGTTTCCCATCACTTTAACTTCTCTAGTATTAAAAACATCAGTACTTCATCAATTAAAACATTATGGAGAATTAGATATGCCGCCTAGTTGCAATCTCGAGGTTAGAATTGAATCCTTAAAGTCCTTTGATAGATCTCTGGTATCCTATCGTAAAACATGCCACATTCCGGTGATGTTCTCTAATGAATTGGTTTCAAAGATCACTTAACCATAACCCAGTACTAAAGAAAGCCTTGGCATGGCGCGTGCACCAACCCATCACACCATACCAAATTTATCTCTTACGAATCCTACTCCACACTAACAATTTTGAGAACACCTTGAAGACAATTTAATTTTACCGTCAGTTATTGGACTTATATCAATTTTTTATATGCGGTATATTTAATGAATTTGTATAAACCGCGTATCTTAAAAAATAGTACGTATTGCGGCCTCCTCAAGTCCCGGGCCTAGGCCCCGTATCTAAAAGGTTTTTAGGGCTTCTATAAAATTGTCTATAGTTTAGTTTGTAACCCTACTTAAGATATTCACCTCAATAATTGGGGTTTCAGAGTATTCGAAGTGATGTCTAGTGATTTTGGTTGTTTTAAAGCCTATTTTCTCTTAGTTTTCATTGCTTTGCATTCATATTTTGGCATATAGTGTTGCATTTGCATTTGCATTTGGTTTTCTTAGGTACATGAATGGAGTTTGGTGTTTTGGGAACAAATGAGCAAAAAGGAAGCTAAAAGAAGGCAAAATGAATAAGGATCAAGGAGGGATCAAGAGGTGAAAGGAGATGTTAAGATGTAAGAAGATTGAAGAAGAGAAGAGGAAGCAATAGACCAACTGGTCGATTCCTTGGTCGATTGGTACCAGACCAGAGCTACGGACGACACTTCAATAGATCACTTGATCGATCGATTGCTCTACCCAATAGACCAAGTGGTCGATTGAGTGGTCGATTGGGTGCCTAAACCGGGTCAAAACCCAGTTTGTTCCGGGTTGACCCGGTTCGTTTTTCTCTTTTCTATAAATACTCTTAACCTAGTTTTAGAAAAGGGGATGCTTGTTTTGAATTTCTCTTTTCTCCTTTGAGATTTTGTATGAATCTTAAGTATTTTGTTGCAATCTAGTCTTGTTTATTTTGAGATTTCTTCTTAATTTACTTTTGTCATTAAGATCATGCAAAGAAACAACATGGATCTTTGTGTTTTCACTATGATTAGTGAGTAGTCTCTTTTGAGCCTTTGGGTTTAGTAGATTAGGGCGGTTGTTGATTGATTCAAGATGTTTAGGACTTAATATTTATTGATCCTTACTCTCTAGGTGTTCTTAGTGCTAGATTAGTTTTGATTAAGCTAGTCTAGATCATAGGAAGTTTCATGCCCGGAAGGTGTTCGATGAAATTCCCGAAAGAACTTAGTGAGTGCTTAGCATTCCTAGCCAATGGAAATTGATGATTAGGGTGCTAGGTGGTTAGTTAGGCTTGAAATTAATGCATATTAGTCTTGTGATTGCCAATGGAAATTGATGTTAATTGCTTGATTATTGTAGAGTTAGTACCATGGAAGTGGACTAGTTTACATTAGTGTTCTAAGACTAAAGGATTAGCATTGTTAGATTGATAGAGCATCTTGAATTGATTATTAATCACTCAAATCAATAATCTAAACCCGAAGACTCGCTTTCTATTTATAGACTTGAACCGCTTTGCCTATTCCTCGCTTGTTTGATTTTGAATCTTGTTAGTCTTTTGCATATTGATTTCTTTTGTCTTGTTTAGTTTAAATTGCATTGTTAGTCAAATTTAGAAAAACCAAAACCATATTTATTAGCTTAGATTAAGTGAATGTGTGTATTCCTAGTGTGTTGGTTCATTGCTCCTTGAGGTTCGATATTTAATTGGGTAAAAACACTACATTCCTTAGTTTCGATCACTTAACTTTTTTCTCTGCGTTAGGTACTTTCCTTAATTTCGATTGTCTAATTTTTCTTCTTAGGTTTTGATTTGCACATCAGCTAAGAAATTCGTTGGATACAGGTACTGTTCGTTTGCATCATATGGAGAGGATAAGTCAGTTGCCCGATGTGCTGCTCTTGAGAATATTGTCTTCACTGCATGCGAAAGATGTTGTGGCCACAATGGTTTTGTCGAAGAGATGGCGGTTTCTTTGGATGTTTGTACCAAAACTTGTTTATGATGATAGCTATCAGAATATTAAGCATGGAAAATTTTCGCAACTTTGGATGATGGTGCCAAAACTCTTATTCGACTACCAAAATATCGAGTATAGAAGATTTTCGCGGTTTGTAGACAGGTCTTTGTTTATGAACGAGGCTCCAGTTATAGAAACTTTGCATTTCAAACTTGGTAAAATCTGTGGTAGTAAAGATCTTCAGATGTGGATTAGAGCTGCAGATAAAGGTTGTGTGCGCGAGCTGATTATTGAGATCGATACTTGTTCTAGAAATAAAACTCCAGTCACACTTCCGAGGAGCTTGTATACATGCTGTAGAATGCTTGTGACCTTGAAACTAAAAAACGCAGTTCTTGTGGATGAGACTTGTCCAATTTCTTTCCCGTCCCTCAAAAAACTGAGTCTTGAATCCATGAAGTACCCAGATGATGAATTTATCAACAGGCTTTTATCGGGTTGTGGAGCAATGTCGAGATGACAATGTGGCTATTCTAAGCATTAGAATGCCTTCCCTAAAATGTTTGTTCTTGCATAAATCGGATAACATAGTTAAAAAAGATGCCCATGGGTTTGTGATAGATGCTCCTTCTTTGGAGTGCTTGGACATTGTTGATTACTCGCGTGGTTTTCGCATCGTTGAGAATAATATGTGTAAGATTGCGAAAGCAAATGTCGACATTTCTTATCCCCATACTGAGCAGCTTTTGGGTTCTCTAACTTCAGCCAAGAGTCTTTTTCTCTGCTTACCAACCTCAAAGGTAATATGTTGTTAACTACATGCTTTTATTTATATCTTTCTGCCATCTGCATTCTTAGTTTTATATTTGGGACTCATTAATAAACAATAACTGATACGGTTTTAAATCGCTACGAAAAGCGAGTTCTCTTGTGACTGTTGGCACTACATTGCTCATGTACTAACTCCCGTATGTTATGCAGGATGCATATCCTGTTGGTAGTGTCTTCAACACTCTTGTATATTTAAAGCTATGCATTTGTGAGACAGAGTGGTTGAATCTACTTATATGTGTGCTCGGAGATTCGCCTAATTTACAAGCTCTCGAACTCAACCAGGTAAAATATATATAATTTTTTTTTCTTTCTTTCTATATCCAGTATATCATGATCTAATCCATCATCATTCTATCCATGTATCTTAGTACCATCCCCTTCGGACTAGAGAACCGCGCCCATGCTGGAGTGAACCAAGCTCAGTACCTGAATGTATTTTACACAGTCTTGAAACTTTCAAATGGGTAAACTACGAAGGAACGAAAGAAGAAAAAGAACTAGTGAGATTTATCTTCAGGAACGGTAGCTGCTTAAAGAAGGCAATTATTATCTCCCGTAACTCTATTGACAGCGACAAGAAACTTGAGATGCTCATGGAGTTGTCTTTGTCATCCCGGCGTTCACCCATCTGTCAGCTTGAATTCAGCTGAAGTCATTGGTCCGTTATGCTTATTAGCCAAGTAACATTTTGTTGAGTGGTTTTTGGATCTGAATCTTAATTGAACTTGTTTATGTTCTTTCTTTCCAATATTTAGCTCTCTGGATTTCATATGTTTTTACTTTTTATTTATCTTCCTTAAACAGAGTTTGCTCTGTGGTGATTAAACACCTTCTGCTAAGGAGAAGAGGGTTCCAATTAGTTAGATGAAGCTTGGATGTTTAGTTTGATCAACGATTAAAACACCTGTTTTTTTTAATCTTAACTTCGTTTCTCTTTACACATTCTCTCGACAAGAATTAGATAAAACAAAAGGCATAAACAATTCACTATTCGATGGTAGTAGTATGCCACATCATTGTAAAATTCTTAATTACAGTTATGGTATTTGGAGTTTGGACTAAGTATAAACAGTTTTTTTTTTTTTTTTTTTTTTTTTTTTTTTTTTTTTTTTTAGTATAAACAGTTTTATTCTTAACCAAATTACTAATCTATTTATATAAACAGTTTTATTTAATTATTTTTATTTAAATCATATTGTTTTGATTATATATAACTTCAAAATCTATGATACATAATTTCCTCTTTTTTTAAGAGCCTGGTTAGCCATATTAATTTATTAATCGCTGTAATGGTATCTCTAAGGGGTTTTCAATTCTGTGAACATCTTTGAAGTACTCGATTAGTTCATAAACGAATCCGCTCGATTCTGCAATACTGTCCGGTGAGTTTCGATTTCCGTAATTGTTAGGGTTTGTTTGTGTAATTGCGTCCCCTGTTTTTAGTTATATCATTGGCTGCTTAATGACTAAATATGTTTGGTTCCTATGATAATCAAGTGAACTTTGAAAGAGGAAACAACTAAAAACCCTAATTTTATCTTTTATGTAGATTCAAGTTTTTGGTGTTAACAGAGAAATCTGTAGGAACTGAAAGCTTAGGATTTAATAAGGAATGGCTCATATTGATAGGATAAGTCACTTGCCTGAGGAGCTTCTTTTGAGAATATTATCGTTACTTCCAACAAAAGATGTCGTGTTCACAATGGTTTTGTCAAAACGATGGAAGTTTCTTTGGATGTTGGTGCCAAGACTTGAATATGACACTACAAGAAATATGAGCATTCGTAGCAGTCCTTTGTAGCGCTAATTTACGAACTGCTACTAAAAGTATCAAAATCGGATTGCAAGTATTTCGCAGCACTATATTAACGCTAGGATATAGTTTTCATTAGGCGGGAACTTAACTCAGTATTATAGCGGGGAAAGGTATAATTTTGGAGGCAAAAAATTGGGTTTTCCCACCCCCAACCAAAAAAGTCTCGATTTCTCAATAGTAAAAGACTAAAAGTCTTGTCTTTTAACACTTAGCTCAAAAAACAAAACAAAAAAAGCTTTCTCCAAAATCTCAGATTCAATCTCAAATTGTTTGATTCCATTGTGAAATCTGAATACCCATTGCATGAACTCTTGATTCCCATTGAAGAAATCTCGATTATCAACACCACAATCTCCATCGATTCTCAACTCTCCGTCTCTGTCTTTCTCCTTCTTTCTCCACCGTTGTTTCTCGATCCGCCACCGTCTCTTTCCGCCGTCGCCATATCTCTCCGCCGCCGCCGTCTCTCTCCGTCTCTGTCTCTCTTCGAATCTGTCTCTGTATCTGTCTCAATAGCTCACGCGATCTCAGTCTCATTAGCCTCGAACTCAGTAGCTTCTTTGTCTCAATAGATCCGTTTCTATCCTTCTCTGTCTCAGTAGTTTCGAAACCATCTGATCTCCTCCACCTGAAAGGTATACGACATTCATTTGGGTAATTTGAGTTCATGACTATTTACTAGTAATTGATTTCTGACTCATTTTAACATTGAAAGGGAAGCATCTCATCGACCGGATCTTCTGCCTGCATCTTGTCTACATCATCTGCCTGTTTGCATTAGAACAAAGAGGCTAGTATTCACAATGAACTTGAAATTGATTGATTTGTTTAAGAGTTGACTGAATTGGCTGTTTGATATTTCGTTTTACTAAACTGCAGCATCATCGATTTATGTCGGAAGAATTCATTCTAGGATGTTTTTATGCGTCTGAATTAATCACTTTTGTTAGTGCCCTCTAATATACAGATCATCTATAGATTGTTTTATGCAGATATGTTATGCTTCCCCTTATACTGGTTTTATATCATATCTTGCATCAAACTGAGGAGACAAAAGAATGATTAAAGGAAAGGATGCTCCCAAGAATGCTTCTTTATACTCCTAATTTTAATGACTTGCTTGATGATGCAGGGTTTGGAGGTTACACGTATTTGTTAGAGCCACTTTGGTGGGTAGGCTTGCTCACAAGTAAGTTATATTTCCTTCTTCCCTTTTTCAATTACTCTTTAATCTAATTCTTACATTCTGTTTCTTATTTGTTACTCAGTGACATTTGGAGAAATTGCAAACTTTGTGGCTTACGTTTATGCACCAGCTGTACTAGTCACTCCTCTTGGTGCATTAAGTATAATCATCAGGTATCTACACTATTTACATTTTTTTGAGATACCATTCTTTTGGAGATTTCTCATGTACATCATCTGAGAGGTCTTTCCTTCTCTTTTTTGTACGAGACAGCTTTTCTAATTTACGTAGCCATATCAATGTCGATTGTCCTGGCTTTGATTTTGTACTGTGAACCTATTTGTGGCCAAACCAACGTTTTGTCAGGCGCTGGACACATTCAACGCAGCAATTGTTTCTCCAATCTACTATGTGATGTTCACAACCCTCACAATTGTTGCTAGTGCGATCATGTTCAAGGTAGATAGACTTTTAACTAGATAATGAATGTTGAAGAGCAATGATCTTGTTTCAAGATGTGAATAAATGAGTTTGTTTACAGGACTGGTATGGGCAAAGCACAGATAGCATAGCCTCTGAGATTTGTGGATTCATCACTGTGCTTACAGGAACAGTTATACTACATGCGACGAGAGAAGAGGAAGAAGGTTCGTCAGGAAGAATGAGATGGCAGGATTCAGGGAAGAGCTTTGATGAAGAACATCTGACCATCTGACAAGTTTGTACAGTCCTGAGTATTAGTAGGAAGGTGAAAAGATGAAACCTTGTCCCTAAAAAGTAAACTTCCTTTAGACCGTGTTTGTGCTGAACTGAAAGGAGGTAGGGGTCTGAATCAGTAAAATAAGCTTTAGTATATAGTTTTCATTGTATAAATCTTTGTCACATATGTACTCTTATCATTTGTATAAATAAATTAAACATTTCCAACAAAACAAAATTAAAACGACTAATAAAATGAATTTTATTCATAATTACTCTTATATGTTCGATAATCGATAGTTTGTTAATAATATACTATCAAATAATTTGAAACTACAAATAAAATCGTGGAACACAAATTTATTTTAAAAAAACATATATATTTATTTTATTTGTGTATATATATATATATATATATATAACACAAATTAATATATATATGTAATCAACAATGGAATATACAAGTAACTAATGTATCATATAATTAAAAAAAAAGCTATACTAATGTCTAATATGTTCATAATTTATAAATAAATAAATAAATAAATAAATAAATAAATAAATTAATAAATTAATATATTTTTAAAGAAACTTTAAGTTAAAAATTTTAATGTTTTTATTTTATTTTATTTTGTTAATTGAAAATAGTGAAATATATTTAAAGATTGAACTCTATACCCTATATCATAAACCCTAAACGCTAAACCCTAAACCCTTAATTAAAGTTAAAATCCTAATTAAATTAAATCTTTAAACCCTAAATTAAAGTTAAAATCCTAAATTAAAATTCGAAATCCTAAACTATAAAACATGAGTAAAAAAATCTAAACCCCAAAGTTTAAACCCTAAACCCTAAACTATGCCTTAGTGTTTATGGACACATGGCATGTATCGAGATGATGATGAAGAAAAGAGATTCTCTCGCTTTGTTTACAGTTCTTTGTTGTTACACGAGGCTCCAGTTCTAGAAAGTTTTCGTTTCAAACTTGATTGGAAGCCTAGTGCTATAGATATTGGAGTATGGGTTCGAACTGCTGTTAAACGCTGTGTGCGAGAGTTGGACATTAAGATTCGTAGTCCTAGAAATTCTGTCATACTTCCGTGGAGCTTGTATAGCGAGGGATGTAGAATGCTTGTGACATTGAAACTAAGTAACACGACTCTTGTGGATGCTTCTTCCTTGCCAGCTTCTTCTTTCCCATCTCTAAAAAATTTGAGCCTTGTATACATGAAGTACCCGAGTGAGAAATTTGTCAACGAGTTTCTATCCAATTGTCCGGTTCTTGAAGACTTGGTTGTAGTACAATGTCCTGATGACAATGTGACGGTTCTCACTGTCAAAATACCTTCTCTGAAGAGTTTATCCTTGAGTAAAACATGGGACTTAAACTACAGTAAAGAAGACGAAGCATGTGGATTTGTGATAGATGCTCCTTTTGTTAGATTGCTTTGACATTGATGTTGATCGTAGTTACGGTGGATTTTGTACCATCATGAATAATATGCCTAGGATTGTGTATGCAAATCTCAACATTGGTTATGGGATTCGTTGGAAAATTTTGGGTTCTATTACTTCAGTCAAGCGTCTCTATTTATGTTTATCAACCACAAAGGTAATATCTTTTTAACTATATATTTATAGCGTTTTACCACTCTGCATGCATCTTGATGTTCCTTTTGGAACCAACGTGACCAAATCTATTGGCACTACATTGCTTTAAAGAGTTTGTTTTGTTATGCAGAATGCATATCCTGTTGGTACTGTCTTCCACCGTCTTGTACATCTAACGCTATACACATGTGGGACAAAGTGGTTGGAACTACTTATGTGTCTGCTCAGAGATTCTCCTAAATTACAAGTCCTCAAATTTAAACATGTACTGTCTGTTCTAATCCTAATTATTCAGCTATCTTTGATCAGGTTATTTTGCCAGTATTGATGACATAGTTCACTGTATTTCTATATCTCAGTGCAATGGCTTTCGGGGAGATATACGTAAACCGCGCCCCTTCTGGAATGAACCGAACTCAGTTCCTGGATGTGTGTTATCTAGTCTTGAAACTCTGGAATGGGTTGAATACAAAGGAACCGAAGAAGAGAAAGAAGTAGTAGCGTTTATTTTTAGAAGCGCAAGCTGTTTAAAGAAAGCAACTATCTCCTCTAGATCTAAGGATCCTGTCAAGAAACTTGAGATGCTCAAAGAGTTGTCATTTTTGTCAAGGTGTTCAAGTACTTGTCATCTTACATTCAACTGAAGTTATTGTCATCCTTGAGAGGGTAAGACATGTTCAACAGTCAACTCACAATTGGTTGGTGTGTGTGTAATCTAAATCTTAGATATGTTAGAAGCTCTAAAGAACTTTGAATGTTTTTTTTTTTTTTTTTTCATATTTAGATCTTTGAGTTCCTTATGTTTTCGATCTGTGATTCTGCCTTGGGGAAGTAAGAATCATGAAAGTTATCTTCCATAATCAGCTACAACATATTTAATAGTCTCTCCTCCATTTTTTTCTATTGACGAAAAGTAAGATTTGTGGTTAAAACAGTTTCCTGTTTACTAGTCACTTAATCTTCTTCAAACAGGGTGTGTTTTCTGTTGGTGCTTTAAAGCAATTACATTTTAAGTTTATTTCAACTGAAACTACTGTGTTAAATCGGTTGAATTGGGGAATCTTGGTTCAGAAATTATAAAGGGTACATAAACTTCTTGCTGCCGTTAGGAAATAGCTTCGGACCCTTGGATCTATGACGTTAAGAACTGGAAGATTGGGTTAGAATAAAAGATGCGAAAATATCGAATTACCCTAGTTGACACAGTGAAGATGTGATTATGTGAAAAGAAATTAATCATACTGTTCTGTATGTTCTCTACAAGTCAACTTTAGCCATAACAAAAATTTAACTAAAATTTATTTCATTTACTATAGTACTAGATTATTAAATTTGGGCTTGATTAATACTTGACTGGGCTTAGAGATGTTTAGTCATTAATTAAACTAGACTAGCTAAAAAATGTCGAAGGAGTGAGTTTGGATTTATATACCGAACCTAGCTAGGGTTTTGCTTTAACCTTGCGTCCTTGCTTACGACTATTTGTTTGGTTCCTGAGAATCTCATATACCTTGTTCGTCACTTTGATGTTTTTAGGGTTTCAGATTTCTCAGGATGCCTGAAAGCTCTTAATTATGGACAGAATAAGTCAGTTGCATGATGAGCTTCTCTTGGGAATATTGTCGTTACTTCCTAATACTAAAGATGTTGTGGCAACAATGGTTTTGTCAAAACGGTGGCGATTTCTTTGGATGATGGTGCCAAGGCTTGTGTACGATGATAGCTATCAGATAATTGATTATGAAAGATTTTCGACCTTTGTAGACAGGTCTTTGGTTTTTCACAAGGCTCCAGTTATAGAAACTCTGCATTTCAAACTTGGTCATATCTGTGGTAGTGGAGATACTCTGATTAGAGCTGCAGAGAAATGTTGTGTGCGTCAACTGATTATCGAAGTTGATACTTGTTCAAATAGTGAAACTCCAGTCGTGCTTCCAAGGAGCTTTTATAATGGAGGATGTAGAATGCTTACGACCTTGACACTAACTAATGCGGTTCTAGTGGATGTTTCTACCCCAATTTCTTTCCCATCCCTAAAAATGTTAGTTCTTAAATCCGTGACGTACCCAGGTGATGGATATTTCAGGAAGCTTTTAGCCAGTTGTCCTGTTCTTGAATACTTGAGTGTGCAGCAATGTGAAGACGACAATGTTTCCATTTTGAGCATTAGAATGCCTTCCCTAAAGCATTTATTCTTGTATAGACACTTAATAGTTGGTAACGATGGTGACGGGTTTGTGATAGATACTCCTTCTTTGGAACACTTGAAGATAGTTGATTATTCGTATGGGTCTCGTGTCGTTAAGAATACTATGAGTAGGATTATCACCGCAAGTATCGACATATTTTCTCCCCAAGCTAAGCAGCTTTTGGGCTCTCTAACTTCAGCCAAACATCTTTTTCTCTGCTTACCAACCTCGAAGGTAACATGTTGTTTAGTATACATTATTCGTTTTCTCTTTTGGAAGGCTTAAATGAACAGTAATTGATATGGTCACTAAGCGAGTTCTCTTATGATCAAAACTAAATTATGCAGGATGCGTATCCTGTTGGTAGTATATTCCGCTCTCTTATACATTTGACTATATGCACATGTGAGACAGAATGGTTGAACGTCCTTATACGTGTGCTCAGAGATTCCCCTAATTTAAAAACTCTCAAAATTGTACAGGTATGTACATATATTTCACTTTTCAGTTAGTGTCTTTGGTAAAGTTATTTTTACAAGTACGATTGATATGATGCGATATACTTGTATCTTAGTACCATTACCTTTGGGGTGAAGAGCCGCGCCCGTGCTGGAATGAAACGAGCTTGGTGCCTGAATATCTGTTACCTAGTCTTGAAACCTTTGAATGGGAAAAATATGAAAGAACAGAAACAGAAAAAGAAGTAGTAGCATTCATCTTAAGAGTTGCAAGTTGTTTAAAGCAAGCCACTATTATCTGCTCTGAATCCATTGACCACGACAAGAAACTTGAGATGCTCAATGATTTTCCCGTATCATCTAGGCGTTCACCAGCATGTCTGCTTGCATTCTGCTGAAATCTTAGATCGGAATTTTAGATACGAGATTAGAACTTGTTATGTTTATCTTCTTTTTTATATTTAGCTCATTGAATGTTTTTAACTCTGGGTGCTGGAAGACGAAAGCCTAAAGATATATATTCTTCTTGTTACTCTTTTATCTCTTTCGACATAAAAATAATTTCAGAATGAATATCAGTGTTTTAAAAAAAATTAAATATGTAAATTGTCTTTTTGAAAATACGGTCTAATAAAAAAAAACTGAAATTCAAACCCTAAGATATTTGAGCTACCTCACACTCACGGATTCTCCAAAGCCAAATCGTGAGAAAGATTTTGGCACGTAAAAACCAACGCAAGTAAATATGCGCGTAGAAGAAACGAGTCAATGTCATTTTTTTCATTATTGTATTGTTTTGTACAAGAAGCGGGAAGGCCTTGTGGGAAATAATCAGAGTTAAAGAGTCATTAATTCTATCTGTCTATGGAATCTGAATCGTTCGTTGAATTTTGGAAGTTGCACCGCTAATTTTGGAAGTTGCACCGCTCAAATCAATTAGGGTTCCTATTTGAAGACGAGTTGGTACTTAAAAATACCAAGGGGTTTGTCCAAGGTATTTTCCTCTTTTGTGAATTTCATCTGATTCTTAGTCTTACTTGTATGATTTTTATGAGTTTGGATTTTGATTCCTTTCTATTTTGTGGATTCTGTACTTAGCTATGTCATTGTTTATAACTGTCTTGTTTGGTTCCTGAGAGAACACGCACACTAATTAGAGTTTCACATTGCTTGTTTGTATATGATTTTTCAGGCTTTGGTGTAAGGGAAATCTGCAGAATCTGAAAGCTTTGTATTTGAAAGGAGTAGGTCGTATGGATTTGATAAGTCAGCTGCCTGACGCAGTGCTCTTGGTAATATTGTCGCTACTTCCTGCCAAAGATGTTGTTGCCACAATGGTTTTGTCAAAAAGATGGCTGTTTCTTTGGATGTTGGTGCCAATACTGGTATATGATGATAGCTATCAGAATATTGAGTATGGAAGATTTTCGCGCTTTGTAGATAGGTCTTTGCTTTTGCACGAGGTTCCAACTCTAAAAACTTTGCATTTCAAACTTGCTCAAATATCTGGTGCTGTAGATATTGGAGTATGGACCAAAGCTGTACTTAAGCGCTGTGTGCCTGAGCTGATCATCGAGATAGACTTTTCTTCGAGTACAAATTCAGTCATACTTCCAAGGAGTTTGTATACATGCTGTACAATGCTTGTGACCTTGAAGCTAAACAGCGTGATTCTCGTGGATTTTTCTTCCTTGGTTACGTTCCCATCCCTCAAAACTTTGAGCCTTTTATCAGTCAAGTATCCTAACGATGAATTTGTCAAGAAGTTTTTATCAAATTGCCTTGTTCTTGAAGCCTTGGCTGTGGAACGAGACCCCAATGACAATGTGACCATTTTCACTGTTATAGTGCCTTCTCTAAAGAGTTTATTCTTGCGTGAATCACCAAACACTTTTGACGATGAAGCTCGTGGGTTTGCGATAGATGCCCCTTCTTTGGAGTTCTTCGACATTATTGATCATAGGGGTGGGTTTTGCGTCTTTGAGAATAATACGCCTGAGATTCTAAAGGCTGGTGTTGACGTCCTTTATGTTCATCCTGGGAAGATCCTGAGTTCTATTACTTCTGTCAAGCGGCTCTATTTATGTTTACGACACTTAAAGGTAATATTTTGTTGTTAACTGTTAAGTTGTTGTTTCCATTGTGATATCATATGCATTCTTGCTTTTCACAATTTCTCATCCACCGTTGTGACTAAATCTGTTGGTACTACAACGCTCGGGTACTTTTGTTGTCTCTTTTTCAGGATGCATATCCTGTTGGTAGTGTCTTCCACGGTCTTCTACATTTAAAGATATGTACATGTGAAACAGAGTGGTTGAATTTACTTATGTGTCTGCTCAGAGATTCACCCAGACTACTATCTCTCAAACTTATAAAGGTAATTTTCCTGTCTAATGTCAGTGCGATTGTTATAATTCACTACTGTACATTAAATAATTTCATACCATTAATGATTCACTAGTACCTTCATCCCATAATTTTATCTCAGTACCATGAACTTCGTGTTGAAAAACCGCGCCCATGTTGGAATAAACCAAGTTCTGTTTCTGAATGTATGATATCGAGTCTTGAAACTCTTGAATGGGTAAACTATGAAGGAACGGAAGAAGAGAAAGAGCTAGTGGCATTCATCCTCAGAACCGGAAGCTGTTTAAAAAATGTAACTATCTCCTCTAAAACCACTGACAGCGATAAGAAACTTGAGATGATCAAAGAGTTAACATTACCGTCCAGGCGTTCACCTACCTGTGAGCTTGCATTCCACTGAAGCTACAGTCAGTCAGACATGTTCACAAGTCTAGTAGTAACGTTTTGTTGGTTTATTTGATCTGAATCTTTTACAAACTATTACAACTTTGATGTTTTTTATTACCCTATTATCTAGGTAGTATTTAAATTTCTTATGTTCTTGCTCTAGTCTCTCGTACTAGAATAAAATTACATAAGAACTATTATCTTACCTTGGATTGGTAGCAGCATCACTAACCATCTTATGGGTCCTTTCTCTTCTTCTGTAACATTTTCTTCTTTTTTTCAATTAAGTATGGTTGGACTTAACTTTCCACAAACTTGGCTTGTTATGTTGGTGTTCGATTTCTTGGTTTGAAATAATTGTTACTGAATGTAAACCGAAAGTATGTTTATTTGAAAATTTCCGGTGTGGCTCAGTTCGGTTTAGGTTTGAGCATAACCAGTTGAATTTTTTTTTTTGTTTCTGTAATTTTTAATTCTTGTTACAAAGAGAAAAAAAAAAAAAAAAAAAAAGGAAACAGAGGACGTTAGGGTTTGGTTATTAAAAGGAAGCTTATGGCTACAGAAACAAGATAGGCCTAAGGAGAAGTGGCGCAAGGCTTTAGGTATTTCACTTTCCTTGCAAATTTTCTTATGATTTGTCGTCTCTTCTTTTGGATTTGAAAGTAAAATAGGTTCACAAAATTCATCGATCTCTGTTTGGATACACAAATCGACTGCTGCTATTGTTCTTTCTCATTGATTTCTAGGGTGGATTTCTGTTTTCGATAGAGGGTTTTAGGATTTCTGCATAAGTATTTGCAAAAGGGTTAATTAGCTCTCAATTATGGATAGCATAAGTGAGTTGCCCGATGCATTGCTCTTGAAAATATTATCTTTACTGCCTACTGCAAGAGATGTTGTGGCCACAATGGTTTTGTCCAAACGATGGCAACCGCTTTGGAAGATGGTGCCAAAACTCATATATGATGATGATAGCTCTGGAAGTTTTCCTCGTTTTGTGGACAGGTCTTTGCTTTTGCATGAGGCACCAATTATAGAAACTTTGCATTTCAAACTTAGTCAAAATTCTGGTGCCGATATCGGAGTATGGATCATAACTGCACTTAAACGCTGTGTGCGTAAGCTGATTATCAAGACGGACTGGTGTTTTAACAGTACAGCTCCAGTCATACTTCCAAGGAGTTTGTACACAGGGTGTAGCATGCTTGTAAAATTGAAAATAAAGAAAGTGGTACTTGTGGATTTCACTTCTCCAATCTCTTTCCCATCTCTCAAGAAATTGAGCCTTAAATATGTGAAATACCCAAGTGACGATTTAGTCCAGAGGCTTTTATCTAGTTGTCCTGTTCTTAAAAGCTTGGTTGTGAAACGACGTCCACATGACAATGTGACCATTTTCACCATAAAAGTCCCTTCTCTCAAGAGTTTAGTCTTGAATAAAACAGTCGCAGAATTCGAAGATATAGGTATTGCAGCTGGGTTTGTGATAGACGCTCCTTCTTTAGAGAGACTTGACATTCTCGATAATTATGGAGGTGGGTTTTGTGTCATTGAGAATGAAATGCCTAATATTGTAGAGGCAGATGTTGACGTCGCTTATATTCATCTTGGGAATATTCTGAGTTCTATTACTTCAGTCAAGCGTCTCTCTTTATGTTTATCAACCTCAGAGGTAAGAATATTATCCTAACTGTATGTGATGTTGTGTGTATTCTCTTATCGTCTTAATTGATTTTATCTACTTTTCAGAGAATTATTTAAGAATGACTAAAACAATTAAGTGTTCCACCATTGCAAATATGTTGCCACTAAAATAGCTTATTTACCTATTATGCTGCAGGATGCATATGCTGTTGGTAGCGTCTTTCACCGTCTTGTACATTTACAGATAGGCACATGTTATAGAGAGTGGTTGAATCTACTTATGTGTTTGCTGAGAGATTCCCCTAAACTACAATCTCTCGAACTTAGACAGGTAATTTTCCAGTCTAATGTCAGGTTCTATAATTCACTACTTTACATTAACTAATTTCAGCTTATTAAATTTGTCTTAGTGCCATGAAGCTTTGGATGATGAACCGCGACCCTGCTGGAATGAACCGAGCTCAGTTCCTGAATGCCTGTTATCAAGTCTTAAAACTCTTGAATGGTATAGTTATGAAGGAACAAAAGAAGAGAAGGAAGTAGTAGCTTTCATCTTTAGAAACGCAAATTTAAAAAACTTAACTCTATACAACTGAAGCTACAGTAACATCACGTTGGTTCATTTTTGTTCTCTGAATCTTAGAAAAATTATTGCACATTTTTGATGTTTTCTTTTCCATATCATTTCGAGTTTTAGTTCTCTTGTTTTCTTTCTCTACGTCTCTGCTTATTAGAATGATATATGCGATCATCTTATGAGTTATGATTCTTTTCTTTTCTTTTGAGCATTTTCTGAGGATTTAAGTATGGTTTTGCATTTTAAGCTGGGCTTTATTGTTGTTACGTTGGTGTGCATTTTTCTATTTTCTCTTTTTTTTTTTTTTTTGTCATCTGAAATTAATTAGAGCTCAAACGAGTCATTCCTGTGGAATGTTGTTTACAAATGTGATATGAAGCGGTTCTGTACGAATTTTTCGTGCCAGATGATCCGTTTTTACATTAGCATTGCGAGAAATTAAAGATAAAGAGAAGGATGAGAATTCTTCCTTGTCGCTCTGAAATTCCTCCAAGTACACTGAAAACGCCGGCCATTCGGTTGGAAAAGACACCATCTTAATATATAAAAACTTTCTCTTCCCTAATATATAAAAACTTTCCATAAACTAATTTAAAAATATATCATCTAATTCATAATTGATTTTTTTTAGGGATTTTTGCCAAATGTACCACATTTTTCAAATTCCTTAACATTTCTACCACAATGGAGAATGGTTTAGCACTTGTACCACTTGTTTGTGGTATTGTGGTAGACGATGGACGATTTTGCCCCTGATGACTCTGCAGAAAGAGAGAGAATTAATGCATTGTGCGTCAGAAAAAAGTACGAGCATGTTGAAAAAGGGGAACAACCACATTAAATAGTGACAATGATTATTAGACATTAAAATATAATTAATACAAATCATTAATTACTAGGTCAAGGCAAGTAATTAATTGATAAAAACGTTTGGGGAGATGATATAGGTTAAATTCAGGGACAACTGGATCGGGGATAACTGTATCTCTTGATTGTCCATCGCCAGATGATGTGGGTTTACCAACCAGAGATCTGGATTTACTCAGGGACAACTTCACTTGATTGTCCATCGCCAGATGATGTGGTTTTACCAGCCAGAGATCTGGATTTACTTGGGGACAACTTGATCTTTATTTTATTCCGCCAGAGAGCCGAAGACGAAGATCTGGATTTACTCGGGGACAACTTTGTTTTACCAGCCAGAGGCACGAAAACGTTTACCAATGTGCCAGGAGAGAGAGAAAAAACGGCAGGAATTTCGGAGGGTCACATCAACCGCAGTTCCTTTTCTCACCGGTTGAAGGGTAAAATGGTCATTTTATAAGCACAATGTGATATGAATGATAATTGGACCTCCAATATGGTAGAGGGGATAAGATTTGGACCAAATGTGATACATATGTTAATTTTTTTTTTTTTTATTCCTTTAAAATCGACTTCTATATAATATTAAAAGAAAAATCAACTATTAAATTTGATGACAAAATAGAGAAATTTAAATGTATAAAAACTTCTCACTATGTATAAAGTTATTTGTGTGAATTTCTTAGTTATGTCACAGTTCGAGTTTATATTCAATAAACTTTATATTGTTTAAATTTATAAAGACAAGTCTGAAATATTTTCTATCCAATAAGAAATTAGTAGGATTTTGGTGACGTGTGATTTGAAGAAGCGCATCTCTTTTTATTTTTGTCGCTTAAGGAGATGAACCATTTGAAGTCAACAAAAAAAAAAAAAAAAACCATTTCAGGGTTTTGGGTCGTCTTTCTAATGACTAATCGGTGATTGAAACCAGAGTATCGGATCCGTCGCGAGGTATTTATCTTTCCTCGCGAATCTTATTATGACTTTTCGTTGGTATTTTTTTTTGGATGGATTTGAAAGTAAAATCGGTTCTCAAATTTTTTTGAACTAAATATCTGTGTACGAATCAGCTGTTACTAGTGTTCTTTCGCATAGATTTTTATGGTTGGCTTCTGTTTTCGCTAGGGGATTTTATCAAAGGATCTTTGAAAAAGGTTAGCTCTCAATAATGGATAGCATTAGTCAGTTGCCGGATGCACTGCTCTTAGGAATATTGTCGTTACTTCCTGCGAAAGATGTAGTGGCCACAATGGTTTTGTCAAAACGATGGCAGTTTCTTTGGATGTTTGTCCCAAAACTCATATACGATGATAGCTATCAGAATATCGAGTTTGAAAGATTTTCGCGATTTGTATACAGATCTTTGCTTTTGCATGAGGCACCAGTTATAGAAACTTTGCATTTCAAACTTGGTCCAAAGTCTGGTGTTGTTGATATCGGAGTATGGACCAGAACTGCAGTGAAACGCTGTGTGCGTGACCTGATTGTCGAGATGGACTGTTGTTCTTCCAGTACAGCTCCAGTCATGCTTCCAAGGAGTTTGTACTCAGGGTGTAGCATACTTGTGAAGTTGAAACTAAAGAAAGTGGTTCTTGTGGATGTTACTTCTCCATTCTCTTTCCCATCTCTCAAGAAATTGACCCTTAAATCTGTGAAGTACCCAGATGACGAATTTGTCCAGAGGCTATTATCCAATTGTCCTGTTCTAGAAAGCTTGTATGTTAAACAATGTATAGATGACAATGTGACCATTTTCACGGTAAAAGTCCCTTCTCTCAAGAGTTTAGTCTTGGACAACCTAGTTTTCAGGTCTACAGATATTGGATCTGGGTATGTGATAGACGCCCCTTCTTTAGAGAGATTTACGCTTCATGATGCTTATGAGGATAGGTTTTGTGTCATTGAGAATGAAATGCCTAATATTGTAGAGGCATATGTTGACGTCGCTTATAGTCATCCTGGGACTATTCTGAGTTCTATTACTTCAGTCAAGCATCTCACTTTGTGTATAACATCCTCAGAGGTAATAATCTACTTAACTATACATTCTTGTTTGTACTTTTTTACCATCTGTATCCTTGATTTTATTTTCAGAATCGGAACAAATAAAAAATGTGTAGCCCATCACTGGAAAGAATTGGGTGTTCTTGTGAGCAAACCTGTTGCCACTAACATTGCCTTTGTACTTTATTCTGTTTTGTATTGCTTGCAGGATGCATATCCTGTTGGTATAGTCTTCTGCTCTCTTGTATATTTAGAGATATGGGCAATGGAAACAGAGTGGTCGGCTGACTTGAATCTACTTATGTGTGTTCTCAGAAATTCACCTAATTTACGAGCTCTCAAACTTGAACAGGTGCATATAATATGTCCCAATTTATTCAGTTTCCTTGGATCAGTATGTACGTTGATCTAATGCACTGTACTTATATCCCGTCAATTTATAGATCAATAGTGTTCCACGCCAACCACGCTCGTGTTGGAGGGAACCAAGTTCAGTTCCTGAATGTGTGATATGGAGTCTCGAAACTCTTGAATGGATAGAATATGAAGGAGCAGAAGAAGAGAAAAAAATAATAGAATTTATCTTAAGAAACGCAAAATGTTTAAAGAAGGCAACTATCTCTACTGATTCAACCGACCCTAACGAGAAACTTGAAATGCTCAAGGCCTTGTCGTTGTTTCCTAGGCGTTCACCTACCTGTCAACTTGCATTTGACTAAAGCTATGGTCTGACCTTAGTAATATCTGGTTGGACAGTGTTTGATCCAAACCTTAGATATGTGGAAAGCTTATATTTTGCTCTTTGAATTTCTTATGTTCTTGCTTAGAAGTATTAATGTCATTTGGTAATGTTTTGCGGTTTTAAACTGTACACTTGATTCTTCAACAAATTGGGCGTTGCTATGTTGGTTTGGTTTGATTTCTTGGATTGAAATAATTGTTACTGAATCTAACATTCTAACTTAATTGGTTGGTATAAATATTTCCGGTATGGCTAGAAGCGCATTAATATTTTTGCAGAAAATAATTTATCTTTTTTTTTTGGTTATAAAGGAGCGGGAACGCTTAAGAGAGAACCCATTTCAGGATTTAGGGTTTGTCTCTATTGACTAATCGCTTACAAAAACTAGAGTATAAGATTCTTCGATGATGAAGAAGAAGTGACGAAGGTTTTAGGTATTTAACTGTACGTCCTCTAGAATTTTTCTTATGATTTATCGTCTCTTTTATTTTTTTGGATATGAAAGTGATAGATTCCCAAAATCCATCTATCAATGTTTGGAACTAAAAGAAAAAACATTTGTGTTTCGGCTGCAATTAGATGATTGTGATGGTGGGTTTCTGTTTTCTCTAGGGATTCTTGGGATTTCTGCATAAGGATTTGCAAAAGGGTTAATTAGCTCTCAGTTATGGATAGCATAAGTGAGTTGCCCGATGCATTGCTCTTGAAAATACTATCTTTACTGCCTACTGCAAGAGATGTTGTGGCCACAATGGTTTTGTCCAAACGATGGCAACCGCTTTGGATGATGGTGCCAAGACTCGTATATGATGATAGCTATCAGAATCTCGAATATGGAAGTTTTTCGCGGTTTGTAGACAAGTCTTTGTTTCTGCACGAGGCACCAGTTATAGAAACTTTGCATTTCAGACTTGGTAAAACATGTGGTAGTGGAGATATTCGAGTGTGGATTAGAGCTGCTGATAAGTGCTCTGTTCGTAGGCTGATTCTCGAGTTCGACAGCTCTTCTAGTGCATCTCCAGCCATACTTCCAAGGAGTTTGTACACAGGGTGTAGAGTGCTTGCGATCCTGAAACTAAGTAAAACAGTTCTTGTGGATGTTACTTCTCCGATTTCTTTCCCGTCTCTCAAGAGATTGATCCTTATATCTGTGAAGTACCCAAGTGAAGAATTTGTCCAGAGGATGTTATCCAATTGTCCTGTTCTTGAACTCTTGTATGTGGAACAATGTCCAGATGACAATGTCAAGATATTCACCATTAGAGTTCCTTCTCTAAAGACTTTAATCTTGCGTAAATCACTAGACAAACGTACAGGGACTGAAGATGGTTTTGTGATAGATGCCCCTTCTTTAGAGGGCCTAGACATTCTTGATGATTATAGAGGTGGGTTTTGTGTTATTGAGAATGAAATGCCTAATATTGTAAAGGCAGATGTTGACGTCGGCTATAGTCATCCTGAGAATATTCTGAGTTCTATTACTTCAGTCAAGCGTCTCTATTTATGTGTAACATCCTCCTCTAAAGTAATCTCTTCTTAAATACATATACTATATACATAATACAGGTTGTTGTTTATATTGTTTACCATCTGCATCATTGATTTAACTTCAGAATCATATTTATCGAAGAACAAGTGGGTGTTGTTGTGAGCAAAACCTAATGCCACTAACACTGATTGTTTACATTATTCTGTTTTGCATTGCAGGTTGCATATTCTGTTGGTAGTATCTTCTGCTGTCTTGTTTTTCTTACGATATGCACTTGGGAAAGTGAGTGGTTGTATCTACTTATGTGTGTTCTCAAAGACTCACCTAATATACGAGCTCTCAAACTTGAACAGGTGCATATAATATGTCCCAATTTATTCAGTTTCCTTGGATTAGTAATTTAGTATAGATATGTTGTTTGGTCTAATTCACTGTACTTCTATCCCGTCAATTTATAGGGCCATAGTGGTCCGGGTCCCCAACCACGCCCGTGCTGGAGTGAACCGAGTTCAATCCCCGAATGTGTGATATCGAGTCTTCAAACTCTCGAATGGACAGAATATGAAGGAGCAGAAGAAGAGAAAGAAGTAATAGCATTCATTTTAAGAAACGGAAGCTGTTTAAAGAAGGTAACCATCTCCTCAAAATCCACAGACCGCGACAAGAAACTTGAGATGATCAAGGAGTTGGCATTTTTGTCAAGGCGTTCAGCTACCTGTCATCTTACATTTGACTGAAGTTGTGGTCAAGCAACATGTATAAGAAATTCTTATGTTTTTCTTTTTCAAAGTTTAGCTCTTTGAATTTGTTTTGTTCTTTCTCTACGTCTTTACTAAGAAACAATGAAATATTATCTTTCTTGGTTTATCTCCCATGGTTACCATCTTGATCTTGTGGTTTTGCTCCAATTCTTGTGTCAATCACTAAAATAATGTAGTGACGGTGCACATAGAGCCACATATGTGAATGTATGGCTTTTACAATTCTATATGACGAAATTGGGTAAAACGCTGCATAGGAAACAAAAAGGAAATATGCAATTAAAAAAAAACAGTTAAAATTATAAAATCTACTATATACCGTCCAACTAGATCATGACCCGTGCTATACAGCACGGGATTTAATATTTTTCATGAATTAAATTATATATTTTGTTCGAAGAAATAAGGAATAATATAGTATAATAGTATAATATAAAAGAAAATATATCATAATATTTTATATTTATTACTATTTGGATATAATGTTATATATTTTATTTAACTAAAGAAGGAGAGAATATTGTATTTTAGAATTTAATATATTTAGCAGCATTAGATTTGTATTTTTTGATATGAGATTAACAATTTCTTTGGTTCAATTAGGAATTGATAATTTTATTGTGCGATTGTGAACAAACAAAAAAAAAGTTGTATTGGGTCTAAGTTTTTTAATGGATTATATTGGGTTTGTGGGGCCTAGTTTCATCATGGTTTAAAAAAAAGGAAAAAAAAACGGTTTAACATACCTTTGGAATTTGCTGATGTGTTCCTATTTGATGTCTGCTTGAATTTTGTTACCCTGTAATTAAAATAAGATGACTTAAAACTTACGGCACATATATTACAAAGATAATTGTATAAAATTTCAATGGTACTTACAGCCTCATCTGTCAAAATCATTTCCAAAGACATGCTAGAACCTTTTGTAAAATGAATCCACGAATGAAATATACTAACTTGAATACAACAAAAAGTCTTGACAGGCTTCAAGTTGTTAATAAGAGTGTAGGGACTAACCATAGCCATTTCTGCTGTATTTTTAATTGTAGGATATGAGAATGGTGCTGAGATGATTTCTGTGAGAAAGGTACGTCAAACCTAAATGGATATTTATAGTTGTAGATTGTTTGTGATAATTAGGAGATTCAGAAATATATTTATTAGCATAAAATAGTTAGATAATATTTTAGAAAGGTATATTCTAGATTATTTGGAATATAGGATCAAAATTATATAACAGAGAGATTTGACAATCTTTAGAAAAGATTTTAAGGAAACTGAATAGCTGATTATATTGATGCGTGATTAAGCTAAACAAAAAACATAAAACTAAACAAAAAACGATCTAGAATATAACAACTATTATAATTTTTTTTTTTTATAAAGGGTTTTAAGGAAACTGAATATATTCTCAAAGATTTTAGGGAAACTGAATATATTCTCAAAGATTACGAATTGCTTGAATACGAATTTATATCTAAACAAAATATAACAACCTAATATCTTTAAGATCTTTAAACCCGTTTTTCGTTATTTGACCCGTTTTTTAATTAATTTGTTAATGTTAGTGACATGGAATTAAAATGATTATGATTAGAGATCTCTAATGGCATATATTATAATTTCTTACAAAATTAACGTTACGACTTATAGGATGTACTTCCCAAATAATAGTATAGGATTTGCCTTATTAGTTTGAATTGATTTTATTATTTACAAAATCTCTCTAATTAATTAATTACAAAATTATGTGATTATATTGTTTAAGTAGTATAATTAAACCCGTCTGATGACCCAATGACCCGCGTAATTAAAAAATGAATATACTACCTAAACAATATAATCAACTGAAGTCAGAAACAAAGATTTAGGAAACTGAAAATATTGTATTGTTTAGCTTAATCAAAAACAACGAAATTGATGATAACAGATGTTTAGGAAACTGAAAATATTGTCAAAGATTACGAATTGTAGTTGAAAATAAATTTTGTTTAGATATAAGAACGTAGACACATTTTCAATTTTTAGTAACATTTTCAAAAAATGGAGAATTATATAACATTTTCAATTTATATAACATTTTCGAACTATCTGAGTATTATAATTCAAAATAGCATTTTTTATTTTTTATAAATTGGATTGATATAAAATGTTTTCAATGATATATCATTTTCATTAACATTGTCAATGACATTTTTTATAAGATGTTCGAATAATGGAATACTATATAACATTTTGAATAACATTTTCAATTTTCAATAACATTTTCGAATAATATATTAGTATATTAGTATATAATTTTTATATATTATATAAACAAAATCTTTTATGTATTATATAACATTTTTATGTATTATATAACATTTTTATGTATTATATAATCTCGAATATTGAGTAGTATATAACATTCTCGAATTATATTAATTATGTATTATATAAACAAAATCTTTTAATATCTTTAAACCCGTTGACCCGTTGACCCGTTAATATATATTAGTGACATGGAATAAATTTTATGATTAGAATTATATAATGGCATATATTGTAATTTCTTACAAAATTTAAGTTATGATCCTTAGGATGTACTTCCCAAATATTAGTATAGGATGAGATTATAGAAACACAAGAGATGATCTCTCATGAATAATTTTTTTTTTTTGGTAACAATCTCATGAATAAATTATGCATTAGTGATTAGTGTATGCTCGTTTGATTTATTTTTGCAGCTCAAAATATATTATCAGTTGAGTAGGGTTCTCACCGAAGAATTTTGGAGTTGTTTACGGTTCGTCTCATTGAGTATCGAATCGGATTCTTCGCTTTGGTGAAGGAGAAGTAACGGAGGTTTTTTAGGTACTTTATCTTTCCTTGCGAAGTTTTTAGATTTGAAAGTTCATTGATCACTGTTTGGAACTAAAACTATATGTACGAATCGGCCGCTATACTAGTATTCACAAAGATTTGTTGATCTGTTTGGAACTAAACATCTGTGTACAAATCCACCGCGACTAGTGTTCTTTCGCTTTGGTAGGTTTCTGTTTTCGCTCGGGTTTTGCTTGGTTTTCATATAGCTTGTGATCCTGCGTCGTTGCTTATTTGGTTCATGAGAATGTCATATCCCTAAGTTCATCTTTTCGATGTTTACAGGCTTTCTTCTCTGGTGTTAGGCTTGTGGCCTTGAGAGGGAAATCTGTGGCAGCTGAAATAGGGATTTGAAAGGGGTAATCCGAATGGATAGGATAAGTACGTTGCCTAATGATCTACTCTTGAGTATACTGTTGTTGCTGCCTGGTACTAAAGATGTTGTGCTCACAATGGTTTTGTCTAAACGGTGGAAGCCGCTTTGGATGATGGTTCCAAAACTCATATACAATGATGGTAGCTACCAGAATGTTGATTATGGGAGATTTTTGCGGTTTGTAGACAGGTCTTTACTTTTGCACAAGGCTCCAATTCTTAAAACTTTGCATTTCAAAGTTGGTCAGACCTGTGGTGTTGGGGATATTCCGTTATGGATTAGAGCTGCAGATAACCGCTCTATGCGTGAGCTGGTTATCGAGATTCACAGTTCTTCTAGTGCATCTCGAGTTATCCCTACAAGGATTTTCTACACCGGGTGTAGAATGCTTGCGAAATTGAAACTAAATAATGTGATTCTTGTGGATGCTACTTCTCCAATCTCGTTCCCTTCTCTCAAGAAATTGATCCTTCTATCTGTTAAGTACCCAAATGAGGAATTTATCCAAAGGCTATTATCGAATTGTCCTGTTCTTGTAAGCTTGCATGTGGAACAATGCCTAGATGACAATGTGACCATTTTCACCGTTAGAGTGCCTTCTCTCAAGAGGTTATTCATGCATAAATCACCAGACAGAGTTGGAGATGATGCAGATGGGTTTGTGATAGATGCTCCTTCTTTAAAGAGATTCTACTTATGTGACTGTAGGGGTGGATTTTGTACCGTTGAGAATAAAATGCCTAATATTGTAGAGGCAGATATGGCTGTTGGTTATCCGTGTGCTAGTAATATTATGGGTTCTATAACTTCAGTCAAACATCTCTGTTTATGTTTACTAGAGTCAAAGGTAAATAATATTTTAACATAAGGAGTTTGCATGCTCCCATCTGTACTCTTGCTTTCCTTTACAGTATTCAATATTTATATGTTGCCACTAACATTTGTCATGTAATGTTTTGTCTCTTTTATAGGATGTATGTCCTGTTGGTAGTAACTTCCACAGTCTTGTACATTTAGAGATATGCACGTGTGAACCAGAGTGGTTGAATACACTTGTGTGTATGCTCAGATATTCTCCTAAACTACAACATCTTAGATTTGAACAGGTTCGTAGATCTAAACCTGATTTAATATTTTTCTTTGACCAGTACAAGTGTTGTTCTAATCCACTCTGCTTTAATCAGCTCCACCCCCCTCCCAATGAACCTCGCCCCTGCTGGAGTGAACCGAAAGCAGTTCCGGAATGTCTGTTATCAAGTCTTGAAACCTTTAAATGGGTAAAATATGAAGGAACAGAGGAAGAGAAAGAAGTAGCAGCATTCATCTTAAGAAACGGAAGCTGTTTAAAATAGGTAACCATATCCTCAAAATCCACTGACCGCGACAAGAAACTTGAGATGATCACGGAGTTGTCATTTTTTTCAAGGCGTTCACCTACCTGTCATCTTACATTCGACTAAAGTTGTGGTCAAGAACCATCTTGCTGGTTGGTGTTTGATCTCAATACTAGATAAGCTAAATCAGAATTAGAAGAAATGAAGCAAAAGATACGATAGAGGTAGGACAGTTATTGTATGAGGTATTTCTTATGTTTTTGTCTTCCAAATTTTGCTCTAACAGTTGCTATGTTCTTTCTCAACGTCGTTGTGTACTATAAGAAATAAATAAACATTAGAAATATTACCTTTCTTTGGTTTATCTCAATATTATCGTATCAAGCTTATCGTATTTGCCAAAACTACGTAGTGTTAAATTGTGTGTTACTACGTAGTTTGAGCCTTTGTATAAGCTATTCTTACTTTCCCATTCCTCAAAACTTGGAGCTTTGAAATCGTGAAGTATCGTGGTGATGGTGAATTTGTCAACTGGCTTTTAAACCAGTTGTCTTGTTCTTGAACTCTTGACTGTTGGAACAATGTCCCGGTGACAAATTGTGACCATTTACACCATTTTAGTTACTTCTCTAAAGAGTGTATTCTTTGTATCAATGACCAAACGGAAATAGTGACAAATGCACATGTAGCCACACATATGTCACTTTTTCAATTCAATTTGACGAAATTTGGTATCGATTTTGAGTCAAACTATTATAAATCAATGAGATTATAGAAGACACACAAGAAATTGACAATTTAGGCACGTGGGAATATATATATATATATATATATATATAATGGTTTTGAAGGAGCGGAAACGTTTTATCTCTGGGTTTAGGGTTAGTCTCTGAAGGAGAAGTAACGCAGGTTTAGTTTTTTTTCTTCCCCTTGTGAATCTTCTTACAAATTTTCGTCGATATTTTCTTGGAATTGGGAGTAACAAGTTCACAAAATACATCGATCACTGTTTTGAACTAACATCTATGTACGAATTGGCTGCAACTAGTCTTCTTTCGCATCAATATATATGGTGGGTGCCTGTTTTGCTTGGTTCTCGTGTAGCTTGTGATCTTGTGTCGTTTGTGTTATTCGTTTGGTATCTGAAAGAATCTAGTGAGCTTGGGAAGGAATATATTGATCGATTTTATATGTGTTTGTTTGTATATCTCTCTGTATTTGAGTTTTTCTTTGTGACAACAAAATCTCACTTTCTTATGTGTTCGTACGTGTTTGTAGAAGCTGAAAACTTCTGATATGGATAGAATAAGTGAGTTGCCTAACGCACTGCTCTTGAAGATATTGTCATCACTGCCTACAAAAGATGCTGTGACCACGATGGTTTTGTCTAAACGATGGCAGTGTCTTTGGATGTTTGTGCCAAGACTAGAATATAGTGATGATATGTACGGAGATGGTGAAGACGGGAGATTCTCGCGGTTTGTTTACAGTTCTTTGATGTTGCATGAGGCTCCGGTTTTAGAAAGTTTGTGTTTAAAACTTGGTCATAAGTCTGGTGCTATAGATATTGGAGTATGTGTTAGACCTGCTGTTAATCGCAATGTGCGTGAGCTGATTATCGAGATTGATGATTCGTCTACTGAAACTCCAGTCACACTTCCAAGGAGCTTGTATAAAAGCTGTATAATGCTTGTGACTTTGGAGCTAAACAATGCGGTTCTTGTGGATTCCCATACCCTGATTTCTTTCCCATCCCTCATAAATCTGGAACTTACATCAATGAAGTACCCAAGTGATGAATTTATCAAGAAGTTTTTATCTAGTTGTCCTGTTCTTAAATACTTGTCTGTGGAACAATGCCTTGGTGACAATGAGGCCATTTTGGTAGTTAGAGTACCTTCTCTAAAGGTTTTATCCTTGGATAAATCATCAGTAGACGAATACCATCAGGGGTTTGTGATCGACACTCCATGTTTGGAGTCCTTGGATATAGTTGATTATACAAAGGGTTTTGCGTTATTGAGCATAGTATGCCTAAGGTTGTAAAGGCACGTATTGATGTCGCTTATTATCATACCGCGCGGATTCTTGGTTCTCTTCCTTCAGTCCAACAATTTGAATTATGTTTATTTACTTCGAAGGTACTTTGTTCTTCTCTATATACTTTCAAGTTATAATCTTTCTAATTCCCTGTTGGATATAAACAGAATCAACAAATGAACGATCTCTGACTTGAACACAAAACCTGGGATTCTTCATAATGGTTGTCATTGTCTACATTGATCAGGAACTTAAACTTGTATATCTTATGTAGGGGGCATATTTTGAAGGAACAATATTTAGACGGCTTGTACGTTTGGAGCTATGTACGTGCGATTCTGCGTGGTTGGATCTACTTATGCGACTTCTTAAAGATGCCCCTAAACTAAGGTTTCTTGAACTTGTTCAGGTACATTTACTACAAACTTAAAAATGCTGAAGAGATCCATTTTTGACCTATTCAATTACTCCGATCCAGTTTAATGTTCTAACTCGGCTACACTTATCTACCCTATTTTAACCTCAGTACCATGAGATTGACACTAAAGATCCACGACCGTGCTGGAATGAACCAAGTTATGTTCCTGAATGTCTGTTGTCCAGTCTCGAAACTTTCGTATGGAGAAAATACGAAGGAAGTAAAGAAGAGAAAGAAGTGGCGACATTCATCTTAAGAAACTCTGGTTATTTAGAGATTGCGACATTTTACCCCAAATCAACAGATCCTATAGAGAATCTTCAGATGCTCATGGAGTTGTCAATGTCTCCAAGAAGATCTCCAATCTGTCAACTTGCATTTCATAGGAATCTCAATCCACTCTCAGAGGAGTAAGAGTAAGTTCTACTGTCAATCGTGGTTTGATCCAAAGTTTGAGGAATCCAGGGTTCCAACTTCCAACCTATCAAACTTGGTTCTAAAGTTACTTATATAGTTTTTCTTTTTAAGTTATTTTCAAAAGAGATTGTTACTCACATTTGATCCTGAAGCTAAAAATTGTTTGAAGTAATTCATTAATAAATTAAGCAACGTAAAACTGAAAACTGTAATTAAATTAGTAATATTAATATCCAATACTCCCTCCGTATTTTAATAATTGTCGTTTTAGAATATTTATTTTTTTGAATTAGATGTCGTTTTCAAATTTCAAAGCAAAATTTCTTACTTTTTAATGTTTTATGATGTCCCGAGAAAAAAGGAAATAAAACAAATATTTTTGTTATTAATACCATCGCCGTCCTCAAGTTTCTTCAATTAGGGTTTATAGACGAAGGAACAGAGTATATATGGTATTGCCTTCCTTGTGATCTCTTCTTACTATTCGCTTTTTCAAACGAATCACTTCGTATTTAAAATCTATCTAATGCATGGGTTTGTCTGGTTCCTTTTCATGTGTAGGTTAATCGAGAAAACATTGAGATTCCTTTTGTCTTGAGCTAACATTCGTCTCTAGTTTCCGAAATATAATGGATAGAATCAGTCACTTACCTGACGAAGTCCTATCGAAGATTTTGTCATTGCTTCAGACAAAAGATGTTATGCGAACTATGCTTTTGTCTAAACGCTTTAAGTCTCTCTGGATGTTTCTACCAAGACTCGAGTTTGATGATAGTACTCACTTTCCCAAGCCTCGGTTTGTGGGAGCTTTAGAGCCTGATTATAGAATATTTCGGCAGTTTGTGGACAGATCTTTGATGTCACTCGAAGGTCAGGTTCTACAAAGTCTATATCTCAAATTAGGTCGACATTACACAGATGGAGATGTTGCGATTTGGGTTAGAAGCGCGTTGAAACGTGGTCTAGTGGAGCTGAAACTCGAATGCAGAGAGTCAAACTTACCCTCATACGTATACTCGAAGTGCATGCATTTTCTTCCAAAAATTCTATATACAACTTGTGAAACACTTGTGGTCTTAAAACTTCAATATGTTGGTTTGGATGTCCCTGACCTAGTTTGTCTAAGGTCTCTCAAAACTTTATCCCTCAAAGCTGTGTTTTTCTCTAACCAGCGTTCTCTCCTTAGACTTTTACCCAATTGTCCTGTTCTTGAAGACTTGCTCATACAAAGAAGACCCTATTCCAATCCCGGTCTGATTTTCAAGATTGTAGTGCCTTCCTTGAAGAGATTATCTTTGAATTATTATGGAATCACGGGACTTGAGATAGATGCTCCTTCTTTGAAATACCTGCACATTGTAGATCGTTCGTCTAACCTTTTAGTTAGCAAGAGTTTTAACTTCAATGAGGTTGTTAAGGCCAATATTGATATTAATCTTAGCCGACCAGAGAAGCTTCTGCATTCTCTTACTTCAGCCGAGCATATTCGTTTATGTTTATCAGCTTCAGAGGTAATTTTTTGGTCTCTTAGTTATTGTTCTTTTCAGCCTTGAATATTAGTCTTTGAGCATCATATTGCTCGTATGTTTATTCTGTCTCCTATCCTTGTATGCAGGTTGTGTATCCTGTTGGTAGCTGCTTCCATAGACTCAAACATTTGGAGGTATGTACATGCAAATCAGAGTGGCTCGATTTGTTTATGCATCTGCTCGAAGATTCGCCTAGTTTAAAGGTTATCAAAATCAATCAGGTGTGTTTTATTCAGATTAGGCAAATGCCATGGGTCCATTTCTATTTTCAAAAAATTTCTTAAGTAGAAAAGGCCCATTTAAAAAAAAAAATTTATTTTACTTAGATGTTTTAGATTTTTTTTGGTTTTGCCAGAGGCCCAAATATACATTGAGACGGGCCTGGTTTTATTGTGTCGCTCCTTGAATCAGATTTGTGTTTTTTTTTTTTTCGCTTAAAATGATCTAATAATGATTTACTGAAAATTGCAACCCTATTGATTATCAGTGTCATCCTGATCAAAATGTCCGGCCTAACTGGAATCAACCGAGCTCTGTTCCAATATGTTTGTCCTCAAATCTTGAAATTTGGGAGTGGATCAAGTACGAAGGAACGCAAGAAGAGAAGGAGCTTTCGACATATATCTTGAAAACCGCAGTTTGTTTAAAGAAGGCGAGTTTCACCGCTAAATCCAATGATGACAAGAAGAAACTGCAGATGCTTCAGGAGTTATCGTTGTCGCGAAGGGTTTCATCCACTTGTGAGCTTGTATTCAACTGAAATGTTCTTGCTAATCAGTGATCACTCTCAGATCAAACCTCTTCAGATACTTCTCAACAACATGTCTTCTTCTTGTGTTTTTTTTTCTTTAGCAAATTATCTGATTCTACTCTTTAAAAGTGACATTGTATGCAACTTTCGTTTTTTTTTTTCCTTTCTATTTTGGAGTTTCATGTTAAAGTTGGCAGTTATATTGAATCCTTGTTTATGGAAAGTCTCTAACTGCGTTAGTAGAAACTGTAGAAGGGTTGAATGTTAAACCTAGACCCAAACTTTGCTAAAGTAGTAAAGTGTAAAATTCATATTTTCATCGTTGTTTTTAAATCCAAAATTTGCTGTTGTTATTGGCCACTGACCAAAAAAAAGATACCAGTAAACGAAAAGAAAAAAAAAATTAGCATTTCATCCTTTTTTTTAATTTACCATAAAATCAGAAAAAAAATATATGAAACAATAGTATAATACCTTTGGATAAGTTTGAATCTTGGATGAAATAATATGTAAAACAAGAAAATTGTACCTGATTTTTCCAGCTAAAAAGTAAACAATTTGTGTGCTGAAAAGACTCTCATTGTGTAGTTTCGTCGTCTCTCAATATAGAAAGACCTATCTCACGGTTTCAAAATTGTATTCGGTGTGAGTTTCGTCTATTTTTTTTCATTTTTATTTTTTGAATCTCGGAGTAATATGTTCAAAAAAAGAATGATCACTATTTGGAATTTAAGAATCTAAAACTACTATTTTGTTTTTTTTGTTGTAATCTTCTCTCTGTTTTCAAGCTATTCAAAACCCTTATTTTGTTTTGTTTGGTTTTATAGGTGTGGACAGAGAAGTCTGTTGATCGAATGGATATGATAAGTGAGTTGCCCGATGAACTTCTTTTGAAAGTATTGTCGTTACTGCCTGCGAAAGATGTCGTGGCCACAATGGTTTTGTCAAAACGATGGAAGTTTCTTTGGAAGTTTGTGCCAAAACTTGAATATGATTATAACATCGGTCAATTTGTTAACAGTTATTTGCAGTTACACGAAGCTCCGGTTCTAGAAAGTTTGTATTTCAAACTCAATCAAAAGACTGCTGATATTGTAGATATTGGAGCATGTGCTATGAGACGATGTTTACGCGAGCTGATCATCGAGACTGATTTTTCACCTTTTTATACTCAAACTCTAGTCTTTATTCCAGGAAGCTGCTTGCTTGTGACATTGAGTCTAAATAACGCGATTCTTGATGATTTTTATTCTCCAATAATTTCTTTCCCATGTCTTAAGAAATTGAGTCTTATACGCATCAAGTACCTAGGTCGTGATGAATTTGTCAACAAGCTTTTATCCAATTGTCCTGTTCTTGAAGACTTGGCTGTTGACCGATGTGAGGATGACTATGTATTCAACTTCACAATTAGGGTGCCTACTTTAGAGAGTTTAGTGTTCAGTAAATCACCATATATACCTAAAGACAATGCACATGGGGCAGTGATAGATGCTCCTTCTTTGAAAATCTTGAACATTTTGGATTATTCAAGTGGGTTTTTTCTCATTGAGAAGAAAATGCCTAAGATTGTGAAGGCATACCTCGACGTCGGCTATAGTTGCACTAAGGAGCTTCTAGGACCTATTGATTCAGTCAAACAACTTTATATATGTTTATCCACTTCCATGGTAATTGATTTTTTTCTTATTGTTCTCTGATCAAACACAAGTTGCGCGGGTTTTCGTCATACTAAATCTTTCATTGTTTACTTTACATTTTATATATAGGAAGCATATCATGAAGGAAGAACATATAGCCAGCTTGAACGGTTGGAGCTATGTATTTGCAAAACAGAGTGGTTGAATCTACTTATGCGTCTTCTCAAAGATTCTCCTAAACTAAGATTTCTCAAAGTAGAACAGGTACCATAAGATTTACTCTCTAACACTAAAAATGATTCATATAACCATTTCAATGTTTGTTCAGTTTTGATGAGTACAATGCGGCTAATACTTTGTTTCCTTTTGAGTCTTAGTACCATATAATTCGGAATGGACATATATGGCCGTGCTGGAGTGAACCAAGCTATGTTCCCGAATTAAGTCTCGAAACTTTCATATGGATACCATACGAAGGAAGAGAAGTAGAGAAACAAGTCGCTAGATTCATCTTAAAAAACTCTGGTAGTTTAAAGGCGGCAACCTTCTATCACAAATCAGTAGGTCCTGAAGAGAAACTTGCGATGCTCATGGAGTTGTCAATGTTATCTAGGAGTTCAATATGCGAGATTGCATTCAAAGATATGGCTGAACTTCCATGGAATAGGTAAACATTTGGTTGCTCGGAGTTAACTTGTTTTTTTTTTTTTTTTTTTTTTTTGGTTTTAACGACTTGTAACTTGTTGCCACCATTTTTGGTTTCTTCTTATAGCCTTATTTAATGGCACTTATGCAGAATTAGGGGTTTGATTCTAGCAATCTATGTTCCAAAATTCTCCATCTAGATACATACATATTTGATGGATTTGGATGGAAAAATACAGAGTCTCAAATTTCTCGGGTACCAAAAAAACAAAAAAAAAATCATCAAATGACTAAAATACCCTTATAAAACTTTAGAAAAATTACAACGAACCATTGCTTTTCCTCTCTGATTCTCTCGACAAAGAAAGTGAGATTTATAGGGTTCCTCACTCCCTTACATTTTTCTTCTTCCTCTCGCCGATCTCTCGTCGGATTGTTGCAGGTTTGTTGCAATCCCTCTCTCTCTATTCCTCTCGCTCTCTTTCTCACTCGAGCTCCGTCACTGTTATATTCTACCTTCAAACGACCAAATCGATTTCTGGATCCTTAATTAGATTTTAGTGATTACGTTTCTGTGTCATTTCAATTCTCCAATTCAATATTACTCCCTTGTAGTTGTAATCTCTTCTTATTCTATTCTTTTGAAACGAATCACTTGGAAAAATCCCAACTTTGTTACTGTTTCATCTTCCAATCTCTCTAAAGGTTGGTCCTTTTCATGTGTAGGTTTTTAGTCTTGAGCTAATTAGATTCCTCAGTTTCTATGGATAGAATTAGTCACTTACCAGACGAAACCCTATCGAAGATTTTGTCATTTCTTCAGACACAAGATGTTATGCGAACTATGCTTTTGTCTAAACGCTTTAAGTCTCAGTGGTTGTTGCTGCCAAAACTTGATTTTGATGATAGCACTCACTTTCCCGAAACTTGGGGATATCAAGAGCCTGACTATGGGAATTTTCGACGGTTTGTGGACAGATCGTTGATGTCACGTGAAGGCCTTGTTCTACAAAGTCTGTATCTGAAGTTAGGTCGACAATGCTCATATGATGATATTGCGATTTGGTTTGGAATCGCGGTGAAACGTGGTCTAATGGAGCTCCAACTCGAATACGATGACAGCTCATATCCGCGGGATAGTTTTCTTCCAAAAAATCTTTACACTTGTGAAACACTTGTGGTCTTGAAATTGAAGAAATGTTATTTGGATGTTCCTGATCTCGTTTGTCTAAGGTCTCTGAAAACTTTGTCCCTCAAAGGTATGATATACTCCAACGCCAGTTCCCTCCTTAGACTTTTACCCAATTGTCCTGTTCTTGAAGACTTGTTCATACAACAAAGTTACTATCATTCCTGCGCGCTGAGTTTCAAGATTATACTGCCTTCCTTGAAGAAGTTATCTTTTCTCCCAAAAAGAAGGAAAAAGTATTCTATGATTGACCCATGGAAAGATTCTAGTGGAATCACAGGACTTGTGTTAGATGCTCCTTCTTTGAAATACTTGCACATTGTAGATCGTTCGGGTGGTTTTTCAGTTAGCGAGATTATTAACATCAATGCTGTGGTGAAGGCCACTATTGAGGTTATTCTCAGCCAACCCGAGAAGCTTCTGCATTCTCTTGTTTCCGTTGAGCATATTCGTTTATGTTTATCTGCTACAGAGGTAAATTTGTTGGTCTCTTAGTAATTTTTCTTTCAGCCTTAAATCTCGGTCTTTAAGCATTATTTGTATGTTTATACTGTCTCTTATCCTTTTTTATACAGGTTGTGTATCCTGTTGGTAGCTGCTTCCATAGACTCAAACATTTGGAGGTATGTACATGCAAATCAGAGTGGCTCGATCTATTCATGCATCTGCTCGAAGATTCGCCTAGCTTAAAGGTTATCAAAATCAATCAGGTGTGTTTTATCATCACTATTCTTGATCTACATTTGCTTTAGCGTTGAATTTCAATTCTATGATGATTCTGATGCACTGTACATTGCAACCTTATGGATTCTCAGTGTCATCCTGTTACAAATCCCCGGCCTCACTGGAATCAACCGGGCTCTGTTCCAAGATGTTTTTCATCAAATCTTGAAATTTTGGAGTGGGTAGAGTATGGAGGGACGCAAGAAGAGAAAGAACTTTCGACATATATCTTTAAAACCGCAGTTTGTTTGAAGAAGGCGAGTTTTACCGCTAAATCAATTGATGCCAACAAGAAACTGCAGATGCTTCAGGAGTTAGCCTTGTCGCCAAGGGTTTCACCCACTTGTGAGCTTGTATTTAATTGAAAATTTCATGCTGATCACTCTCAGACCAAACTTCTTCAGATCTTTTTTCATTTTTGAGTTTTATTTCCTCTTTTGGAGTTTGTTGTTAAAGTTTTCAGTGTACCTGACTCTTTGCTTTATGGATTGCTAAATTGCAAGAGTTACTTATGTCTCTGTTGCAAGATTCTCCTAATCTACGAGTTCTCAAACTCAAACTAGTACATACACTTTTGCCTAAACTCAAATGATGCGGTTTCCTTGGTCAAAAAAGAAAAAGAGCCCAATGTTTTCATGTTCAAAGGTTAACTCTTAGGTTCTAAATGTGTTAAGTGAAGGATTTTGGGTTTTAATTACTTGCCACTCTTTCCGTATATACCCTTTTATAAAAAAAAGTATATAACCCACAATAATCAGATGGAACTTGAACTCGAGTACAAAATAAATGACGGCATAATTACAAATTACTAGGGTTCCAAGGTTAGCCATTTCTTAATTACTCTCTTCTGAATGATGATTTTTGAGTATTTTGCAATAATGTGTTTTGTTTAGATTTGATTCCTCTGTTTTCTATAAACCCTTGTTACTTGTGATTTTCCTGGTCAACGTGAGAAAGCATCACGTTCTTATTTTTGGATATTCTTGTTGAATTCTCAAGATTATTATACAGATTCGGGGATAATGAAAATTGAATCTCTGGTCTCCTCACTTCTGATTTAGGGTTTTCATCTCTCTTTATTGACAGAAAAATCATTGGATTAAAAGCTTGGAGAGTCCTATGGATAGGATCAGTTTCTTGTCCGATGATGTCCTGTTACATTTACTTTCATTGCTTACCACAAAAGATGTCTTGAAGACAAGTGTTTTGTCGAAACGATGGCGGAATCTTTGGAAGTTGGTGCCAAAACTCGAGTACATCGATTGTGATAAGAATGATGATCATGGGAGATCTCTGCTGTTTGTGGACAGGTCTTTGCTATTAAACAGGTCTCCAGTCTTAGACAGTTTGCGTTTCAAGTTTCATAGGCAATGCAGCAACGTAGATATTGGCTTTTGGGTTAGAATTGCAGTGGAAAGAGGTTTACGTGATTTCGATTTTTATCATCCCATTTTTAATGAGCCTAGCAGATTACCACAAAGCTTGTTTACCTGCGGAACACTCGTGGTGCTTAAACTTACCAATGTATCGCTTGCGGATGTTAAATTCCCGGTTAGTTTTTCGTTCCTCAAAACATTGCACCTTGGTTGGGTGATTTACTTAGACGATGAATCCCCTCAGAAGATTTTATCAAGCTGCCCAATTCTTGAAGACTTGGTCGTGAACCGAGATATAGATGATAATGTAACAACAACCTTTTCAATTACGGTTCCTTCATTACAAAAGTTATTCTATAATGGAAAATCTGGTGCTCTCGAAAATGAATCCGAGTTTGCGTTGAATGCTCCTTTGTTGAAGTGCTTAGAGATTTTAGATGGCAGTTATGAGTGTAAGATTGAGGAAATGCCTGAGATCATGGCTGCAAATGTCGAGGTTATCTATTGGAATACCGACAATCTCCTCGGTTCTCTTACATCACTCAAACGCCTCTCGCTATGCTTACCAATGGAGGTATATTACTAAACACTTAATTTCCCTTAAAAGTAAAAAACAAATTTTGACAAAAATTACATAGTTTCATTTTCTTTTTGATTCTATATGCAGTCGTCGTTTCCTATTGGTAAAATCTTCCATCAGCTTGTAGACTTGGAGTTTTGCACATGTGAATTAGAATGGGATGTACTTATGTATCTACTCAAAGATTCTCCAAAACTACGAGCTCTCAAACTCAATGAGGTAAAACATTTAAACCAAAACTTTCAACGTCTCTTGCGGGTTTTTTGTATCTCTAATATTTAGTACTGGTGTAATGATATATACTCAGAGACATAACAATGTTCTTGGAAATCGAAGGCGTCGTTGGGATGAGCCGAGTTCTGTTCCTGAAACATTGATGTTCGGACTTCAAACTTTGGAGTGGAGAAACTACCGAGGATGGTATTTAGAGAAAGAACTAGCGACGTTTATTTTGAAACATTCTTGTTGTTTAAAGACAGCGAGTTTCTCACCAGTAGTCACCACTTTGGAGAAGCAACATCGAATGCTCACAGAATTGGCACTTTTGTCTAGAGGTTCAACGACATGTCAGCTCGTCTTTGACTAAAAGTTTGAAACCATCTGATTCATTAGCAGTTTGGGAAAAATGTCTCGAAACCAGTTTTGTTGCATCTCTTAAAGCATTTGCTCTGTTTCTCTCCTTGGTCAATCAAGCCTTTTCTTCTTTGTTGACTTTCGCCTATATTTCGAGTAGATTAGCGCTAAAATGATTAGTTTTACTTTAGGATTATATTGTTTTGTTGGTCATCCGTAATTTTATTGACAAAAGCGTATTGGAATATATGATATGATTATACAAAAGTCGGCGAAATAACAAGAAATATTCCGAACTTAAGCTCAAAAGCGAGAATCAAATTAGAGTTTTACTTGTAAAACACTCGAGTCCTTGGTTCTTCGTGGTGCGGTTCTTGTTGATGTTCCTGATCCGGAAAAAACAAACTTGAGCAATGAAACCAATTTGAATATTTACAAAAGCGCAATTTAAGAAACAAACCCAACGTATGGTGGTCTTCAAATGAAATTGTGTAACCAAAGAAAACATGTTAAGGTGTTTTGTGCCGATGGCTTATGTGCACAGAGTATTTTAATGGACCTTATCATATGAACTAGTTCATGCTTGAACATGCAAGGGTCTTTTGGATTCAAAGAATTGCTTTTTTAAAAACGGCTAGTGAGAGTCTTAGTTAGCTATTTATGTGAGTTATTATAGTTTTTTATATTTGCAAAAAAAATACTAATGTTTGCCTATATCGTTTCGATCGTGTGATATTAAAGTGGAATCCAAATTTCTTGCCACTCTTTCAAAAACATAACACACCAACAAATGTGTAATACAACAAAATATATATATAAGGAAATACAAACAACATTAAAATCATATACTTATTTTAGCTATATTTGTGTAAATTTATAGAAATGGTAATTTATAATATTATTAGGACCATATACCTACATAAGATTTTTAAAATATAATATATTTTACCGAATCGCGCTAATTTTTATACTTAGCCAACTCGAACAAGAGAAATTAATAATTTATAGTGTTTATTATTTGATAGATGTTTTACTCATATATAATTTAGAATATGATGTGTTGGACATGTGTTACTCCCCTTCATTTGAGTTTGGGCCAAATCTAAAATTAAAAAAATTCATCTTTAACTACCAGATAAAAGAGTTCGGCCTACCTCACAACCGGCTCGGCCCAAAAGATCACCACCGACTTTGGAGGGCAAAATGGGGAATTTTCAAGAAAAAGAAAAGCCCTAGATCACCTTGATGTCCTTATAAATAGGGCAAGCGCATTATCAAGAAGGGGATCTGCCGCGTTCACAGAAAAAAGCAGGAGAAAACAAGTATCCTTTAGCTCTTCTTTCCTAGTCTTTATTTTCAATCAATTTGCTCGGCAATTCAGCTCGGCTCTTAGATTCATGTTTGTAATCAATTAGCTCGACATTACTCTCATGTAATTGTCGAACTTAAGTTGCGATTAATAGGAAAATTCGTTATATAGATTATGTGTCAGATCTCGAGCATCGACATGATGGAACTTGAACTCCAGCACAAAATAAATGACGGCATAACTACTAGTTAAAGTTTCAAGGTTAGTCATTTTCTTACTCTCTTCTGAATGATGAATTTTGGGTATATTTCAATTTATGTTTAATGGGTATTGTTTATGCTCTGAATTATATTTCCTCTAAATCCTTCTCTTTCACCAATCACATAATTATGAGTGGAAAATTTTTTCCACTAAAAGTAGAATAAAATAATAAATGAGATTAATATCTCCCTCCAACAACAAAAAAAAGTAGAAAACTTTTCCTGATCTCTCCCACTTTTATATTTCTTTTCTCTCACACTTTTCTTTTCCCTCTCTTCGCGAGAGGATCTCCAACAAGCTCTCTAACACTCCAATTTTGAAGTTTTTTAAACTCCAACAAACCCTTGTTTTTAGGGTGTGAATAGTGAAACCCTCAAATTTGATGGTGCACCATTCACACCATCAAAATATTTCGCATCTTTCATTTTAGCTTTTATAGCTAATATATCTTCCGAATAATTTTATTAAATTCAGTTAATTCAAATATACCCATATAGATTCGAATACATTAAAATTAAATTTGAAATTATTAAAATATAAAAGACATAACATGCATGTTCTCTTATAAACACCAATTAATCACACCCTTAGATTTATTTCCTCTATTTTCTTTAAACCGTTGTTACTTATGATTTTCCCAATGAACTTGACAAAGCATCAAACTTTGAATTTCATAAGCGCTTTCTTCTTCAGTTGGGATATTCTCGCATTGAAAAAAAAAAAGAAAACTGAATCTCTGGTCTCCTCATTTCTGATTTAGGGTTTTCATTTCTTTGTGTTGTCAGAAAAAATCATTGGATTTAAAGCTTGGAGAGTCCTATGGACAGGATCAGTTTCTTGCCCGATGATGTCCTGTTACATTTACTTTCATTGCTTACCACAAAAGATGTCTTGAAGACAAGTGTTTTGTCGAAACGATGGCGGAATCTTTGGAAGTTGGTACCGAAACTCAAGTACATCGATTGTGATGAGAATGCTGATCATGGGAGATTTCTGCTGTTTGTGGACAGGTCTTTGCTATTAAACACGGCTCCAGTCTTAGAGAGTTTGCATTTCAAGTTTCGTAGGCAATGCAGCGACGTAGATATGGGATTTTGGGTTAGAATTGCTGCGGAACGAGGTTTGCGTGATTTCTATTACTATCATTCCGATTTTAATGAGCCTAGCAGATTACCTCAACTACCTCAACGCTTGTTTACATGTGGGACACTCGTGGTGCTTAAACTTACCAATGTATCGCTTGCGGATGTTAAATTCCCGGTTAGTTTTCCAATCCTCAAAACATTGCACCTTAGTTGGGTGATTTACTTAGACGATGAATCCCCTCGTAAGCTTTTATCAAGCTGCCCAATTCTTGAAGACTTGGTCGTGAACCGAGATAGAGATGACAATGTAACAACATTTTCTATTATGGTGCCTTCGCTACAAAAGTTAACCTATTGTGGAGTATCTGGTGATGAGGCTGATTTTGTGTTGAATGCTCCTTCTTTAAAGTGCTTAAAGATTTCCGATCTCGGTTACGAGTGTATGGTTGAGAAAATGCCAGAGATCATGGCTGCAAATGTAGAGGTTATCTATTGGAACACCGACAATATCCTCGGTTCTCTTACATCGGTCAAACGCCTCTCCCTATGTCTACCCTCAGAGGTAAGTTACTAAACACTTAAAATTTTCCCTGAAAGTAGAAAACCAGTAACATATAGTATAGTTTTATATTGTCTTTATGATTTTATTTGCAGTCACCGTTTCCTACTGGTAAAATGTTCAATCAGCTTGTAGACTTGGAGTTTTGCACATGTGCAACAGGATGGGAACTACTTCTGTCTTTTCTCAAACATTCTCCAAAACTACGAGCTCTCAAACTCAATGAGGTAAATAAACACATAACCCTTAGAAACTTTTTGGGGTTCGTGGGTTTTTGTCAGTCTCATCTCTAATCTTTAGTACTGGTCTAATGATATATCCGCAGAGACATGGCTGTGATATTGGAGAATTATGGGATCATCGGGATGATGAGCCGAGGTGTGTTCCTGAAACATTGATGTTCGGACTTGAAACTTTGGAGTGGAGAAACTACAGAGGATGGAATGTAGAGAAACAACTCGCGACGTTACTCTTGAAACATTCGTTTCATTTAAAGAGAGCGATTTTCTCATCAGTAGAGACCAATTTGGAGGATGAAAATGAAATCCTCTCAGAGTTGGCACTTTTGCCTAGAGGTTCAACGACATGTGAGCTCGTCTTTAGCTAAAAGTTTGAAACCATCTGATTCAAGCAGTTTGGAAAAAAAATGGCTCTAAAACCAGCATTGTTGCATCTCTTAAACCATTTGCTCTGTTTCTCTTCTTGGTCAAACCTTTTTTTTTTGTTGACTTATCCCCTTTTGGGTTGGGCCGTTAATTAATAAAATTTCAGTTAAAAAAAAAAAAGTCTTTATGACATAAAACAAAACAAAAAATACGACACAAATGGAAAAATAGAAGAAAGAAAAGAGGGCAAAATGTGTAATTAGGGTTCTTCACTCTTCAGTGACGACGATTTCCTTTCCTTGCCATTGTCGAGAAGCAACAGGTAAAAGCTATTCCTCAATGTGATTAGCATTGACTGATTCTCTTGGGTTGATTTCAATATCGCTTTTAGTGGAATTAGTTCGATTTGATTTATTCCGTATGAAAAAGCATTCGAATTCTTGTTTCTATACAGATTGTATCAAACTTTGAATTTAGAAAGCATCAAACATTGAATTTCAAAGCATTCGTATTTTTGATACTATACAGATTGTATAAAGAATGCTAAAACCTGGTCTCTTCCTTATGTCTGATTTCGGGGTTTTTTTCTTCTCTCTGTGTTGGCAGCAAAATCATTGGGAGAGCTATTTATGGACCGTATAAGTTTGTTGCCCAATGATTTCATCTTGCAGATACTGTCATTGCTTCCCACAAAAGATGTGATGAAAACTAGTGTTTTGTCCATGCGATGGCGGTATCTGTGGAAGTTGGTGCCTAAACTCGACTACATCGATGTCGACGAGAATGCTGATGATGGGACATTTGTGCGGTTTGTGGATAGATCATTGCTACTAAACACGGCTCCGGTTTTAGAGAGTTTACAATTCAAGTTACGTCGGAAATGCAGCCAAGTAGATATCGTATTTTGGATTGGAATTGCAGTGGAACGAAGTTTGCGTGAGCTGAATTTCCATTATCATCATATTTATGGGCATATTAGATTGCCTCAGAGCTTGTATACATGTGGAACACTCGTGGTGCTAAAGTTAAAAAAAGTATCGCTTGTGGATGTTCGATTCCCGGTATGTTTTCAGTTGCTCAAAACGCTTCACCTGTTATATGTGGATTACTTGGACGATGAAACTCCTAAGAAGCTTTTATCAAGCTGTCCTATTCTTGAAGTCTTGGTTTTGAGTCGAGGCGACGAAGACAATGTGATTAGTTTCTCGGTTAAGGTGCCTTCATTACAGAGATTTATCTATGATTCAGCATCTGATTATGAGCTTGTGCTGAATACGCCTTCTTTGAAGTACTTAAAGACTACAGATAGTTGTGAGAATTGTATGATTGAGTATATGCCTGAGATCGTGGAAGCATATGTCCAAGTTACCTGTTGCAACGTTGAAGATATTCTCATGTCTCTTAAATCACTCAAGCGCCTCTCACTATGTTTAATAATAGAGGTACTGTAGTATGCACTTGACAACATTAGTGAATTCCTTTGTGATCAAATCATCGAACTTGTGGTCTTTATTTACGTTTTTGGTATCTTGTAATGCAGCCTAAGTTTCCTACTGGTAGTATCTTCCATCAGCTTGTGCATTTGGAGTTGTGCACTTGTGAAACTTTGTGGGAGTTACTTATGTATATGCTCCAACATTCCCCGAAACTTCGTTCTCTCAAGCTTAACGAGGTAAATATAACCCCTTGAAACTATGAAACGCTTTGCAGGTTTTTTTTTTGTCTAAATCATTAATGGTCTAATAATGCACTCAGATCCATAACGGTCTTTGCGGAGGTCCTATCTTTCTTTGGGAGGAACCGAGCTCTGTTCCTAAAACGTTGATGTTCGTTCTTGAGACTTTTGAGTGGAGAAACTACAGAGGATGGAAGAAAGAAAGAGATCTTGCATCGTTTATCTTGAAACATTCAAAGCGTTTAAAGATCGCGATTTTCTCCCCGGAGGCAACCGACGTGAGAGAGAAATATCATCTGATCACGGAATTGGCGCGTTTGTCCAGGGGTTCACCAGAATGTGAGCTAGTGTTCGGTTAAATTATATGAAGAGGAATATGTAATTGTAGATGATAAACACTCTTTCTTGATAAAATTATGTGAATCAGTTGGCTGGCTAATGAACAGAAACTTGTTGATGTTTAAAATTATGTGAATCAGCCAACATCTTCTCCTCCACATCCGTTTCAGAGATAAATTATGTTGGCTGATTCACATATTTTTAAACATAAACTTGTCGTCACAACTCTTCACTTGTTGCGTCTATTTGTTTTCTATTTACACTCATTGTATTGTAATGTAACCATAAGTTTTCAGATTCATATCTCTCGTACTTTTGCCCAAGTAAACACAAACAGAAAATCGTTCTTTAATTACAATCAACATATTGCTTACTCTGTTTTCACTCTCTTCTGAAAATAACAATTCTCAACAGACAATTGTTCCAGTGTAGAGCACGAGACCATTGAGAGGGACACTGTTGTAAAGTTTCATCCTTTTCTGCGCAGAAGTTATGGCGACCAAAACATACTCGCGATTAACGATGCTCTCGATGTTTGATGCAGTTTCTTGGTAACACGGTGACACGTAGGTGTGATAAGTGAGATCATGCTAGTTCCATTTCCCTTAGCAGTTTCAAGTGCTTGCTTTTACCAGCTTCTTAATCTTTCATATCTATATGTTCATGTATCTTCATGATTGTCTCCCATTTTTATGAAGAAGAGAAAAACTGCAGCAACCAATAAGCTTATCAATACCAAAATAGTATTGAACAACTAACAGATCAATTCAACAAACTTAAACTAGATCAACCGAATATGGCCTAAGCCAGTATTGTTAGTTTGTTACATCTCTTAAACCATTTGCTCTGTTTCTCTTCTTCGTCAACCCTTTTTCTTTTGTTGACTTATCCCTTCTTGGGTTGGGCCGTTAATTAATAAAATTTCAGTTTTCAAAAAAAAATTCTTTATGACACAAATGGAAAAATAGAAGAAAGAAAAGAGGGGAAAATGTGTAATTAGGGTTCTTCACTCTTCAGTGACGACGAGTGCCTTTCCTTGCCATTGTCGAGAAGCAGCTGGTAAAAACCATTTCTTAATTCGTTAAACTTCCTTAGAGCTTCCTGAATGTGATTAACATTGACGGATTCTCTTGGGTTGATTTCAATTTCTCTTTGATGGAATTAGTTCGATTTGATTCATTCCTGTGAACTTAGAAAGCATCAAACTTTGAATTTCATATGAAATGGATTATTATTCTTGTTTCTGTACGGAATGCATAAAAGAATGCTAAAACTTGTCTCTTCTTTATGTCTGATTTCTGTTTTTTTCTTTCTGTGTTGGCAGCAAAATCTTTGGAGAGTTATATGGACTGTATCAGCTTGTTGCCCAATGATTTCCTCTTGCACATACTGTCATTGCTTCCTACAAAAGATGTGTTGAACACCAGTTTTTTGTCTAAACGATGGCGGTATCTGTGGAAGTTGGTGCCTAAACTCGACTACATCGATCTTGACGATAATTCTGATTATGGGAGCTTTCTGCGGCTTGTGGACAGGTCTTTGTTATCAAACACGGCTCCAGTCTTAGAGAGTTTGCATTTCAAGTTAGATCGAGAATTCAGCGAAGTAGATATTGGGTTTTGGATTAGAACTGCGGTGGAACGAGGTTTGCGTGAGCTGAACTTCTATTATAGTTATACTATTGATGAGCCTATCAAATTGCCTCAGAGTTTGTATACTTGTGGAACACTCGTGGTATTGAAATTAAAAAACGTATCGCTTTTGGATGTTCGGTTCCCGGTATGTTTTCAGTTGCTCAAAACGTTGCACTTGGAATGGGTGATTTTCCTAGACGATGAATCTCCTCAGAAGCTTTTATCAAGCTGTCCTGTTCTTGAAGACATGGTTTTGAATCGAGCCGACGGAGACAATGTGATTAGTTTCTCTGTGAAGGTGCCTTCATTACAGAGATTTATCTATGAGTCAGCATCTGAATCTGAGCTTGTGCTGAATACACCTTCTTTGAAGTACTTAAAGACTATAGATCGTTGTGAGAATTGTATGATTGAGTATATGCCTGAAATTGTGGAAGCTCATGTCCAAGTTACCTGTTGCAACATTGAAGATATCCTCATGTCTATTAAATCACTCAAGCGCCTCTGGTTATGTTTAATATCAGAGGTAGTAATATACACTTGACAACATTAGTGAATTCCTTTGTGATCAAATCATCTAACTTGTGGTCTTTATTTACGTTTTTGTTATCTTGTAATGCAGCCTGAGTTTCCTACAGGTAGTATCTTCCATCAGCTTGTGCATTTGGAGTTGTGCACTTGTGAAACACTGTGGGAGGTACTTATGTCTATGCTTCAACATTCCCCGAAACTTCCTTCTCTCAAGCTTAACGAGGTAAATAAAACCCCTTGAAACTATAAAACGCTTTGCAGTTTTTTTTTGTCCAAATCCTTATTGGTCTAATTATGCACTCAGATCCATAACGATCTTTCCGGAGGTCATATCTTTCATTGGGAGGAACCGAGCTCTGTCCCTGAAAGTTTGATATTCGTTCTTGAGACTTTTGAGTGGATAAACTACAGAGGATGGGATAAAGAAAGAGATCTTGCAACGTTTATCTTGAAACATTCAAAGCGTTTGAAGATTGCAATTTTCTCCCCGGAGACAACCAACTTGAGAGAAAAATATCATCTGATCACGGAATTGGCGCGTTTGTCCAGGGGTTCAACAGAATGTGAGCTAGTGTTTGGTTAAATTTATATGAAGAGGATTATGTAATTGTAGAAGAAAGATGGAACAATAGATGATAAACACTCTTTCTTGATAAAATTATGTGAATTTTGAGAAGTTAGGTTATAACGCCTTACTTAATTTATAATTTAACTGACTCAACTAACTTATTAAGAACAACGATCCAAAAGAAAAAAAACTCCATAACAGACATCTTCTCCTCCACATTCAGAGCTTCTGTGTGAAACTTGTTGTCACAGATGTAGAGAGTGTCTTGTCTTGTTTATCGGTTTGAAAGGCTCAACGTTAAACATAATCTTCTTTTCATTGCCTTCCTCGTGGACAATGTTGATCGATAATTGAGTTTATGTCTAGGTTAAGTTTATTTAGTTTAAGAGTCGTGACTTTTAGATTAGGTTGAGTCGTGACTTTTAGAGCCACAAAGAGGAAGAGACATGTCTATTTGTTTTCTATTTAAACTCATTGTAAAACATAAGTTTACAGATTCATATCTCTCGTACTTTTGCCAAGTAAACACAAACAGAAAATCGTTCTTATACCTACTCTGTTTTTTACTCTCTTCTAAAAATAACAATTCTCAAAAGACAATGGTTCCAATGTAGAGCACGAGACCATTGAGAGGGACACTTGTAAAGTTTCAGCCTATTCTGCGCAGTGCGCCCAAAACATACTCGCGATTGACTATTGCTCTCGATGTTTGATGCGGTTTTGTACTCATCACACGGAGGTATGATAAGTGAGATCATGCTAGTTCCATTTCCCTTAGCAGTTTCAAGTGCTTTTATCAGCTTCATACCTAGGCCTGGGCACAAATATGGATCCACATAGAACCGAACCGAACCGAACCGAAATTGATGGGTATGGTTCGGTTCCGGTTCTAGTGAAAATATCGATTGGATCTTGAATCAAAAAACCATGGGTATCGGTTCGGTTCGGGTAGGAACCGATATCCATTCGGGTACCCAAAAAATATAGTCCTAACCTATATTTATAGAACCCAAAGTCTCAAACCCATCTAAACATAAACCTAACTATCCAAGCTTAACAACCTACCATATATCTCTCTTAGCCTCTTAGTATATATTTCTCTGAAACGTAAAGAGAAACCCTAGTTTATTATCTCTTTCTCAAAGAAGGAGACGTCGCAGACAACAACTCTCTCTTTCGAATCATTGCAAATCGAAGACAAACCTTCTTTTGGTGTCTTTAAAACTTGTGTTTTGTGGTATTTTTGAAACTTTGGGTGTCTTTTGACTTAATATTTTCCAAGTTTCAACTATTTTTTGAATTTGTAATGGTATGATGACTAATATGTGATGTTGCATTGCATACTTGCACAATTGCATTTGAATTTTGCATTATAATTCTATTATTTTTTCGGTTCCATCCGAAACTGTTTGGTTCCTACTCGGTTCCAAAATTTATTACCCAAACCGAACCGAACCGAATAGGAACCGAACCAGAACCGAACCGATATTGATTTGGTTCCAATATGGTTCCTAAATCTCAGAACCACAATACTTGGAACCGAATGGTTCGGTTCTAGAACCGAACCGAATACCCAAACGCCCAGGCCTAGACATACCTATTAGTTCTTGAATCTTGTCGACTTGTCGTCGTCATCATGATTGTCTCCCATTTTTATTAAAAAGAGAAAAAGTAAACCAATAAGCTTATTAATACCAAAATATGAACAATTTAACAGATCAATTCAACAAACTTAAACTAGAACAACCGAATATCAGAAGAACAACTTGAAAATGAAAAGAACCAAAAAACAAAAAGATAAATTAAAAAGATATAAAGATCGGAAAGTACCGGAAGAAGAAACTAACGACGCTTGAGCCTCAAGAAATAACTGATATTCTTCGAGACATAACCAAGTCAGGTTTTAACTAACCTAAACCGATCCACTTCATGGGCGGATGGGCCTAAGCCCATTGATAAAATGTTCAAACTAAAATAACAAAAAGTTACATTTCCCGGCCTAATTAACTTAACATTCAAGTTTTTACGAAAAAAACTTTTTTACTGCCAAAAAGATAAATATAAACAAGATGTCAAAATTAGGGTTTTCAGTGACGACGAGTTCCTTTCTTTGCCATTGTCAAGAACAATAGGTAATTAGGTGCCTATATGGACAGTATAAGTTTGTTGCCCGATGAGTTACTCTTGCACATACTGTCATTGCTTCCTACAAAAGATATCTTGAACACCAGTGTTTTGTCTAAACGATGGCTGAATCTTTGGAGGTTGGTGCCTAAACTTCACTACATCGATATCGAAGAGAATGCTCATGATGGGAGTTTTGTGCGGTTTGTGGACAGATCATTGCTACTTAACATGGCTCCGGTTATAGAGAGTTTACATTTGGAGTTAGGTGGACACTGCGACGAAGTAGATATCGGGTTTTGGGTTAGAATTGCTGTGGAACGAAGTTTGTGTGAGCTGAATTTAGATTATGATGTATTTTATCCTTACCCTTGCAGATTGCCTCAGAGCTTGTTCACATGTGGAACACTCGTGGTGCTAAAACTTAAAAACGTATCGCTTGTGGATGTACAATTCCCGGTATGTTTTAAGTTGCTCAAAACTCTACACCTGGAGTCTGTGATTTTCCTAGACGATGAATCTCCTAAGAAGCTTTTATCAAGCTGCCCTATTCTTGAAATCTTGAATTTGACTCGAGCCGACATTGACAACGTGACGAGTTTCTCTGTTATGGTGCCTTCGCTACAAAGATTTATCTATTATGGAACAACACCTGGTTCTGAGCTTGTGATGAAGACACCTTCTTTGAAGTTCTTTAGGACTATAGATCATGGTTCCGAGTGTATGATTGAGTATTTGCCTGAGATCGTAGAAGCACATGTCCAGGTGTTATGTACCAATACTGATGATATCCTCAGATCTCTTGCATCAGTCAAACGCCTCTCGTTATGTTTACCCTCACAGGTAAGATATACTTGACAACACCAGTCGAATCAAACATGTAGTCTTTAGGCTTATTTGTTTTTTGTACTGCAGCCTGCGTTTCCTACTGGTTGTATCTTCAACCACCTTGAACACCTGGAGTTTTGCACTTCTGGAGCAGAGTGGGATCTACTTATGTCTATGCTCAAACATTCCCCGAAACTTCGATCTCTCAAGCTTAACGAGGTAAATATAACCTTTTGAACTATGAACAACTTTGCGGGTTTATCTTGACTAAATGTTCTTTTATGGTCTAATAAAGCACACTCAGCTCCATGAATACAATAGTGTTGCTAAAGATCCTATGCTTCATTGGGAGGAACCAAGCTCTGTTCCTGAAACGTTAATGTTTGTTCTTGAGACTTTTGAGTGGAGAAACTACAGAGGGTGGAAGGTAGAGAAAGAACTCGCAACTTTTATCTTGAAACATTCAAGGCGTCTAAAGAAGGCAACCTTCTGCACACAAGGGATAATGGAAATTCTTAAGACAGATGGAATGAAATATCATATGCTCACGGAACTGGCACGTTCGCCGAGGGGTTCAACAGAGTGTGAGCTTGTGTTAAATTAAGTAAGCTTTTTTATAAAGAGGTTTGTGATGTGACTTTTGACAGGTTAGGATTTGCTTACAAGTTACAAGGCGTTATTTGATATTTGTTCTGCGTTATTTTCAACTGATCTGACTACAAAAGTATGGAATATCGAAAAAGATTATAATTTGAAAAGCCATTATTTCTTGTATGCATCTCTTGAAAACATGGCAGGGACAGAAACACATCACCAACCAAGACCATATTAGAACAGATGGTTATTGCTCAATTTTGCTTTTTTATTGTTGTAAGTAAAGAAATTTGAGGTTTGATTAGAGCTTCAATTGTTTCTTTAGCTCATTTTTGTTACATCTCTTAAACCATTTGTATACTCTCCATTTTTGTTTGTGTAAATTAGAGTTAAGAAATTACTATTGATATTGACACAACAGATGGCGTCTGTTTAACAAAAAATATCTTACCGCCATCTCTACTTGACTTAAAAAAAATAAAGAATAAAGACTAAAAGAAGGTAATGGCAATAGAAATTTTTAAAAGTAAAATAAGCAAAAGTGTGATTGAGAAAATATTGTCTGATCTAGGGGTGTCAAAATGGTTAACCCAACTCAACTCAACTCATTACCCAATGAGTTTAGAGTTAAATGAGTTCATGGGTTGACTCAACTCATTTAAGCAAATGAGTTGAGTCAACCCATGAACTCATTTAATTTGATGGGTTAGAAAGTTAAATGGGTTGACCCATTGACCTATTAATGTAATAAATAAATTAATAATTAAAATATAATAATAATAATAATAATAATCATCATCAACATCACTATTATTTGGTGGAAAAATCACGGATTTACGTTTTTGGCGGGAAAAATTACGGACTTATGTTTTTGGCGGGAAAATTACGGATTTACGTTTTTGGCGGGAAAATCATGGGTTTACGTTTTTGGCGGGAAAATTATGGATTTACGTTTTTGGCGGGAAAATTTTACATTTTCATTTTTGGTTACAAATTATAAAAAATTTTGGCGGGAAAATCTCGGGTTTACGTTTTTGGCGGGAAAATCTCGGGTTTACATTTTTGGCGGGAAAATTTTACATTTTCATTTTTGGTTACAAATTATAAAAAATTTTGGCGGGAAAATCACGGATTTACGTTTTTGGCGGGAAAATTACGGGTTTACGTTTTTGGCGGGAAAATCATGGGTTTACGTTTTTGGCGGGAAAATTACATATTTTCGTTTTTTGTTAAAAATTATAAATTTTTTTGGCGGGAAAATTAAAGACTATATTCAATCGGTTTAGAAGTTTTGGTTAGACTCAAATTGAAATCGGTTTAGATATTTAAATTGGTTTGATTCAATTTAACAAAAATTGATATGTCAAATGGGTAAACCATTGAAACCATTGAGCCATTACAACCCAACTCATTTGATCCATCAACTCATTTGACTCAATAACTCATTTGATCCATCAACTCATTTGAGTCAAAATTTTCAACTCATTAGGGTTCATGGGTTGAGTTGAGTTTTGGTTGACCCATGAATCTTGACCCATTTTGACACCCCTAGTCTGATCTAAACCAAAGGATGCTGCCTACCAAAAAAAAAAAAAAAACAAAGGATGCTATGGTTGCAATTACTACTACGGTAAAATTAATTGTGATTATATCGAAGAAAATTACAGTGTCGAAATAATTCAAAAAGACCTTGGTACCATTATGTCTACATTTTAGAGTAATGTTTGGACACATCAGATTTACAAATACGATTCGCAAAAGAAGTTCGGCTACAAGCTGATGCATACAAATAGTAACAAGAAAAATCAAATATAAAGTTGAACGATAACAAATCTTATGATTGGTTAGCAAATAAGACTATTCTTCGGAAAATACCGACAATCTCCTTTCTGCTAGATTGTTCTTAGTTTATAATACAACTGCGTGTGTACTAATGAAAGTCTGATTTTACCGGGAAAAAGAAGATCCAAACCAATCACCCCTAATCAGGTTTAACCTAACTAAACCGACCCATCTCATGGGCCTAAGCCCATTTATATATAATAATCATTCAACTAAAATAAACCATTCCAGTTACATGGCCCAATTCACCATTTAAATTTTCACCAAAAAGCACTATTAAAATTACGGCCAAAACAAAAAAAAATTATAACCCAAAAAGAACTGATCGAATTAGGGCAAAATGTCAAATTAGGGTTCTTCAGTGCCCCACGAGTTCATTATTTGCCAGTGTCGAGAAGCAACAGGTGAATCCATTTCTTACTTATTTTAAACTTTAGAAGCATCAAACTTTGCATTTTGATATACCATCGTTTTGTCTCTGATTTAGGGTTTTCTTCTATCTGTGTTGGCAGCAAAATCATTAGATTAAAAGATTGGAGAGCTATATGGACAGTATCAGTTTGTTGCCCGATGATTTCCTCTTGCACATACTGTCATTGCTTCCTACAAAAGATGTCTTGAACACTAGTGTTTTGTCTAAACGATGGCGGTATCTTTGGAAGTTGGTGCCTAAACTTCACTACATCGATATCGATGAGCATGCTGATCATGGGATATTTGTGCGGTTTGTGGACAGATCGTTGCTACTTAGGATGGCTCCGGTTTTAGAGAGTTTACATTTAAATTTAGGTCGACAATGCAGCGATGTAGATATCGGGTTTTGGGTTAGAATTGCAGTGGAACAAGGTTTGTGTGAGCTGAATTTAGATTATGAGCATTATCAAATTGTGCCTTGCAGATTGCCTCAGAGCTTGTTCACATGTGGAACACTCGTGGTGCTAAAACTTAAAAACGTATCGCTTAAGGATGTACAATTCCCGGTATGTTTTAAGTTGCTCAAAACTCTACTCCTGGAGTATGTGATTTTCCTAGACGATGAATCTCCAAAGAAGCTTTTATCAAGCTGCCCTATTCTTGAAGTCTTGGATTTGACTCGAGATGACAACGACGTTGACAATGTGACGAGTTTCTCTGTTATGGTGCCTTCGTTACAAAGATTTTTCTATAATGGAGGATCTGGTGCTGAGCTTGTGATGAATACGCCGTCTTTGAAGTACTTTAAGACTTTAGATTGTGGTTCCGAGTGTGTTATTGAGTATTTACCTGAGATTGTGGAAGCTCATGTTCAAGTTACATGTTCCAACACTGATGATATCCTCAAATCTCTTGCTTCAGTCAAACGCCTCTTGTTATGTTTACCCTCAGAGGTAAGATATACTTGACAACAACATCAGTAGAATCATGTTGTGATTAAATCTAACTTGAAGTCTTTACGCTTATTCGTTTTTTGTACCGCAGCCTGAGTTACCTACTGGTAGTATCTTCCACCAGCTTGAACACTTGGACTTTTGCACTTGTGACACAGAATGGGATCTTCTCATGTTTATGCTCAAACATTCCCCGAAACTTCGATCTCTCAAGCTTAACGATGTAAGTATAGTCTTTTGAAACTATGAAAAACTTTGCGGGTTATCTTGACAAAATGTTCTTTTATGGTCTTATAATGAACTCAGATCCATGGCTACAGTATTGTTTCTCCAAGTCCTATGCGTCATTGGGAGGAACCAAGCTCTGTTCCTGAAACGTTGATGTTCGTTCTTGAGACTTTGGAGTGGAGAAACTACAGAGGGTGGAAGATAGAGAAAGAACTCGCAACTTTTATCTTGAAACATTCGAGGCGTCTAAAGATTGCAACCTTTTCGCCAGCAGACTGCACACAAGTGAGAATGGAATTACGTACGACAGTTGGAATGAAATATCGTATACTCATGGAATTGGCGCGTTTGCCGAGGGGTTCAACAGAGTGTGAGCTTGTGTTTGGTTAAGTAAGCTTGATGCCTTCTGGTTTTTGTTGTTTATTGAGTTTAGCTCAATTTTGTTACATCTCTTACTTAAACCATTTGTTTAGCTTCTCTCTGTTTTTATTTTGTGTAAATTAGAATTGAATTGATTAATTTTACATTCGGTAGGTTTTCTTTAAATTGTGTAAAATTAAACACATTAAGTAAGATTGAAGCGAATTGATCCGATAATTTGTTGCAAAGCCCTAAAAAGAACTGAGCCAACTTAGGGCTACAATTAAAATAAAATAAACAGATAGAGTTAAATAAAAGAAAGAGGGCATAAATTACTAATTAGGGTTCTTCAGTGACTTCAACCTTACGATTGTCGAGAAGCAGCAACAGGTAAAGCCACTTCCTTTCTTGTCAAACTTCCTTAGACCTTTATGAATGTGAATAGCATTGGATGATTTTCTTGGGTTGATTTCAATTCTCTCTTTAGTGGAATTGGTATGATTTGATTTCTCTGTTTTCTGCAAAGTCGCTGTTTCTTATGGTTTCAGGGTTAGTCTACGAATGCTATAACATGATTTTGTCTCTGATTTAGAGTTTTCTTCTCTCAGTGTTGACAGCAAAATCATTAGGTTAAAAGCTTGGAGAGCACTCCATATGGACCGTATCAGTTTGTTGCCCAATGATTTCCTCCTGCAGATACTTTCGTTGCTTCCTACAAAAGATGTTCTAACTACGAGTCTTGTGTCGAAACGATGGCGATATCTTTGGAAGTTGGTGCCTAAACTCGAGTATATCGATACGGACGAGAATTCTGACCATGTGAGATTTCTGCTGTTTGTGGACAGGTCTTTGCTATTAAACACGGCTCCAGTCTTAGAGAGTTTGCATTTCAAGTTTGGTAGATAATTCAGCGAAGTAGATATTGAGTTTTGGATTAGAATTGCATTGAAGCGAGGTTTGCGTGAGCTGAATTTCGATTATGATCCTTATCCTAACCCTTGCAGATTGCCTCAGAGCTTGTTTACATGTGGAACACTCGTGGTACTGAAACTACAAAACGTATGGCTCGTGGATGTTCAATTCCCGGTATGTATTCGGTTGCTCAAAACGTTGCACCTGGTATGGGTGATTTATCAAGACAATGAATCCCCTCAGAAGCTTTTCTCAAGCTGTCCTGTTCTTGAAGTGTTGCTCGTGGATCGAATCTGGGGTGACAATGTGACTACCTTCTCTGTTAAGGTGCCTTCATTGCAAAGATTCATCTATGATGGAACCGGTGTGAGTGATTCCGAGCTTGTGATAAATACACCTTCTTTGAAGTACTTAAAGACTTCGGGTTGTGGTGATAATTTTATGATTGATTATATGCCAGAGATAGTGGAAGCAAGTGTCGATGTTACAAATAGCAACATTGATGATATCCTCAGATCTCTTACATCACTCAAACGCCTCTCGTTATGTTTACCCTCAGAGGTAAGATACACTTGAAAACAACAGTAAATGTTCTTTATAACCTTATTGAAAAACTTGTAGCTAGTCTTTACGTTTATGTTGTTTTGTGTTGCAGTCTCAGTTTCCTACTGGTAGATATTTCCATCAGCTTGTACACTTGGAGTTTTGCACTTGTTTAACAGACTGGGATCAACTTGTGAGTATGCTCCAACATTCCCCGAGACTACGATTTCTCAAGCTTAACGAGGTAAAACATTCAATCCCTGTAAACTACGAACACTTTTCGGGTTTATTTGTCTGAATCTTTAATGGTCTAATAAATGTCAATCAGACACATTACACTTTTTGTGGAGTTCCGACGCCTCACTGGGATGAACCAAGCTCTGTTCCTGAAACATTGTTGTTCGCTCTTGAGACTTTCAAGTGGAGAAACTACAAAGGAGGGAAAAGAGAAAGAGAACTTGCAACGTTTATCTTGAAACATTCAAGGCGTTTAAAGATTGCGACATTTTCCCCACAAGTCAGCACATGCACCAAACTGAGAGTGAAATATCGTATGATCACGGAATTGGCCCGTTTGTCGAGGGGTTCAACCGAGTGTGAGCTTGTGTTTGATTAAATGCTGGTGTGAACTCTCTCCATCAGTCCCTCAACGATCACAGAGGAGTTTGGAGATTGGCTCTATAGAAATATGTATGGTCATTCTGTTTTTTCTAATGACTTTGTTATTTTGACTCTTGTAGACGTGAGGACGTGAGAGTGGCTACAACCTTTTGTATTGGCTCGCTGTACCTCTCGTAAGCTTTTATTAAGCTGCCCTAAACTTATACTCTTTAGTATTGGATTGATTTGGAAATGAATATGTGGTCAGACTTTGGTCCCTTCACTGCAAATATTCATCTATAATGGATAATTTGTTCCTCTTGGATCTCAAGTAACCCAATTACTCTTCAGCAAGAGTGATTTTAATGAGATAGAAACACTCTCCAAAGCGCCTGGTAGGAGCTGGTTTTTCCGTTCACCCCAAGGAATGGATCGGACAATCAACACCACAAATCCTTCAGGCTCTTACTCAGAAGCATAAGCTACATGGGCCGCTCTGAGCAATGCTCTGGATTTGGACCGACGAGAAGTTAATGTTGAAATCAAAATGACATTGACGAATTAGCTTGGAATGTTTGAAGATTCTACACTAATTTTTTTGGTTATTGCTTTTTCCTATTATCCAAAAAGATAGTTTCCAAGTTATATTTTTATAATTTTGTACCAATTAAACAAAAACCAAAACTAGAGTTTTTCAAAAACCGAAAATGAAGAAAATCAAAATTAACAAACGAAACAAAAAAAAAGTGGAAAAAAAATAAATAGAATCCAAAATCCACTTTAAAAATTACGGCCAAAAAAGAAAGTAGAAGAAAAGAGGGGAAAATGTGTAATTAGGGTTCTTCAGTGGCGACGAGAGTTCCCTTACCATTGTCGAGACTCGAGAAGCTACAGGTAAAGCCTTACTTTGTTAAACATCCTCAGACCTTTATGAATTTGAATAGCATTGGATGGGTTGATTTCAATCTCTCTTTAGTGGAATTGCTTCGATTTGATTTCTCTGTTTTCTGGCTTCTTCGTTTTTGTCTCTGATTTAGGCTTGTTTCTTTCTGTATTGACAGCAAAGTTAGTAGATTAATAAGCTTGGAGAGCACTCCATATGGACCGTATCAGTTTGTTGCCCAATGATTTCCTCTTGCAGATACTGTCACTGCTTCCTACAAAAGATGTCCTAGCCACGAATGCTCTGTCAAAACGATGGCGGAATCTTTGGAAGTTGGTGCCTAAACTCCAGTACATCGCAGAACATGAGAATGCTGAACCTTGGGAATTTTTTCTATTTGTGGACAGGTCTTTGCTATTAAACACGGCTCCAGTCTTAGAGAGTTTGCATTTCAAGTTTGGTTGGAAATGCAGGGACGTAGATATCGGGTTTTGGGTTGGAATCGCAGTAAGACGAGGTTTGCGTGAGCTGAATTTCGATTATCATCATATGATTAACGAGCCTATCAGATTGCCTCAGAGCTTGTTTACATGTGGAACACTCGTGGTATTGAAATTAAAATACGTATCGCTTGTGGATGTTCGATTCCCGGTATGTTTTCTGTTGCTCAAAACGTTGCACCTGGAATCGGTGATTTTCCTAGACGACGAATCTCCTCAGAAGCTTTTATCAAGCTGTCCTGTTCTTGAAGTCTTGGATTTGGCTCGAGCTGATAATGACAATGTGACAAGTTTCTCTGTTATGGTGCCTTCATTACAAAGATTTATATATTATGGAGGATCTGGTGCTGAGCTTGTGATGAATACGCCTGCTTTGAAGTACTTTAAGACTATTGATCATGGTTCTGAGTGTATGATTGAGTATCTGCCTGAGGTTGTGGAAGCACATGTCGAGGTGTTATGCATCAATACTGATGATATCCTCAGATCTCTTGCATCAGTCAAACGCCTCTTGTTATGTTTACCCTCGGAGGTAAAATATACTTAACAACAACTTGAGGTTTCTGTTATGATCGAATCAAACTTGTAGTCTTTACGCTTATTTGTTTTAGTACTGCAGCCTGAGTTTCCTACTAGTAGTATCTTCCACCAGCTTAAACATTTGGAGTTTTGCACTTGTGAAACACTGTGGGATTACTTATGTCTATGCTCCAACAATCCCCGAAACTTCGATCCCTCAAGCTTAACGAGGTAAGTAAAACCTTTGAAACTATGAAACGCTTTGCGGGTTTTCTTGTTTGAATAAGTCTCTTATGGTCTTATAACGCACACAGATCCATCATGACTGCATTGTCTCTCGAGATCCTATGGTTCATTGGGATGAACCAAGCTCTGTTCCTGAAACGCTGAAGTTCGTTCTTGAGACTTTTGAGTGGAGAAACTACAGAGGATGGAAGAAAGAGAGAGAACTCGCAGCTTTTATCTTAAAACATTCGAGGCGTCTAAAGATTGCGACTTTTTCGCCAGCAAACCCTACACAACTGAGGAAAGAATTTCAAACCACAGTTGGAATGAAATATCGTATGGTCACGGAATTGGCGCGTTTGTCGAGGGGTTCTACAGAGTGTGAGCTTGTGTTTGGTTAAGTAAGCTTTTGTATAAAGAGAAAGGTAGTAGAACAGGAGTTTGGTTAAATGCTGGTGTGGATTCTCTCTCTCTCTGTCCCTCAACGATCTTACGGGAGTTTGGAGATTGGATTTATAGAAATATGGCCATTCTGTTATTTCTAATGACTTTGCATGTTATTGACTGTTGTAGACCTGAGAGTGGTTAAAACCGTTTGTAAGGAATGAATATTTATGAAGTTGAGTCGAGAAATATAGAATTCAGTTTATATATTTATTTTGAAAACAAAAGAAAATCAAAGAAGACAGTAGCCTTATTGTTATATGAAGATTAAATTATGTATGGAGTGATCATTAGGAACACACACACGTTTCGAAATCGATGTTGCAAACACCTTTTTTCGGACGACAAAAATGTTTGCAATCACCGTCTGTCGTACATAGTGGTCCGGCGCTTTTCCGTGACTTATTCACAGTTGGTGGTGGTGGGAAGCAAGCACACTTGCTTGGTGACTCGCAAAAGCATTGGTGATGCAGATTCTCACGCGCCGCCGTGGCTAGTAGCCCTGTGTGACCATATTTTAAGAAACTTGATTACAAAGATACTTTGATCAGACAAAGATTAGATAGTTGAAATGGACAAATTAAGACAGACCAGGTGATAATATGATGTAGATGGTTGCATAAGTAGCTAAGAAGAAACTGGTCTTTGTCATGTGTACTGTTTGTTGTTTTTGTTTTATTTTCTGGTGGATTAATTGGATTGTGTTTTTGGGTTCGTCTTTGCTATATTTTTGTTGTCAACTTGGTTAACTTATTTATATAGGCCAAGGTGTATATACTTTCTAACAAAATTTAAGGAAAATGAATTGTCTTTTCTTAATCTAGTATCTTAAGGACACAACAATATCTAAAGAAATCAATTATAACTTTAAAGAGATATTCTAAAATAACATTTTAGTATTTGTGTATTTGTTACTTTGTTATCTTATAAGTTACTATATATATTACAATTAACAATTTGTCACCTATTCAGACATATGTAGTTGTCATAATTTGATTATAAGAAAACTAAACAGCTTTACTTTTATCCCAAAAAAAAGAAAGATAAACAGCTTTACTCATCACAAACAGATTATATTCTCCACCCTAGATATGGTTTTTCATCTTTTACCGAAAACTTTTTCCTCAAGTCAAATCACAGTGGTTTAATTTTGGGAAATATAGCCATATGGCAATTATAATAACTTAAAACTAGGGAAACGACAAACCAGTAAGTTGAAATAGGAACTAGCAAAAGAGTAGGAAACAAAAAAAAATGGTTGAGAAATAAGTTAGGTTTTGGCCTTTTGGGCTGAAGAATAATAGGCTGGACTATGAGCAAACTATTGGAAGAAAACACAAGTTGCGGTCTGGATGTGGAATGGATCAGAAACACTTAACATTATGTCAACGAGAAGCACTTATTTATGTATTTAAATGTGAGGCATAAGCTAGTCGATAACACTTCCTAAGATATCATTGGCAGTAACATCCTCCAATATCATAGTTACAATAACCACCATTTCCACCGCATGTACTAAAGCACATTTCGTCCGACCAGCACGGCGGTCCGCTGTTGATCACTGCGTTTGGCGACCAACAAACACACTTACCGTTTTCAGTGCAGAGACCTCCGTGTGAACAAACGTTTGTGCAATCCATGCCTTGTACACATTGCTGATTCTCAAGCCCCACAACCATAGTCAATAACGCTTCTTTCCCATTTGCCGAAAAAAACAAAACAAAAAGTGCATGATGTTAAGTTTAAGATTTGAACTGCGTTTAGTTGACTAACAATGTGACTAACAACGTGATAGAGAACACTAAATCCCTCTTTTTTTAGTTACAATTTATGTCTTTGTGTTTATATAAGAGAATCAACAATATAAAAAGAAAAAAACCATCATTAAATCTTTTCAGTTTTCATTTAATTTTCTTTGGAAATTGTAAACATAAACACTAAAATGCATATGCAAACGAGTTATAATCAACAAAACATGTTTTCTGTTTGCATTTAACATACAAATAACAAAAACTATATAATGTAAACGAAAACAAACAAATCATCTACATATAAAGATCTGAAAATCAACCTAAAGTGGCGAGGTTTTAAATTAATCTATCATACGTGGAAAGACAAAACACAATATTTTAAGGAAGACGACAGAGATCGAACCAGGTGCAAGAAGATAAGTGAGAGCAAAGAGAGCAATGTAAGAAGTGGCCTTAGCCATTGGAAGTGTGTTCAGTCTTCTAATTTCGGATAATTCAATCAAATAGTTCTTGTGTATATAGCATTAATTGGGTTTAGCGAGATATTCGTGGGAAAATTCTATTCAAATTTCAAAATTGACTAAGGTTTTTTTTTTTTTTTTTTTTTTAAATTGACTAAGTTAAATTATGTTTCTTAACTTTTCTCAGTATATCCTTTCTCATATTCCCAAATTTTATCATTATCATACGGCAAATAATTGTATTTTTATATGAAGATAATTATAAATGTCCCTGAGTTAATCCTAATATCAATTTGAAGTTTTTGTACAATTTTAACGTCCATGCTTTATAAATTTATTGGTTGATCATAATATACTATCGTTTGATAACAAAATCGGTACTAATTCATTGGTTATGCATGTCATATCTAATCCGACTCTCAACAATTGGCTAAAACTGTTTATTGGTAGTGCAAGCCTTCAAACCTTCAATTTGAAATTAGTGTCAACTATTTCATTGGGAGTGCATGATATAACTAACCATTGCCTTATGATGTTAATTTCATACCAACTCGTATGCAATACGACTACAAAACTATATACAATTGTTCGCCATATGGGTAGAATGATAAGGGCATCATCAATGGGGGATCATGTGAGGGTGTTCTTATAGAGAATATAATGTTAAAATAATGTAAGATCATGTGTTTAGATCTTTTGTTTAGAAGTTGATTAGTGGGAGAACATGTGTAAGATCTTAAGACTTAATAATATAATAATCTAAATTAAATTAAGATTTTACAATTATTAAAACATTTAAAAATAACATATAAATTGCAAATGCCAAATTTATGAAAAACTGAAAATAAAAGTGAAAATACAATACTAAATATTTATGAAAAAAACATTAAAAATATAAATAACAATAAACAAACAAACATATTACTTAATAAAAGCACAAAAATATTTTATCTAATTAATACATAGTTTATTATCCAAATTTATTCCAAATATGTTGAATATTCCAACCAATGCCCAAATGCCACGTCACCCCGCAACACCCACAAGAACAGATCCAGGTCAAGAGCCCAGTTCCTGATCTTAAGCCCATTAACCCATTTTTTTGGATTTAAATAATGCTTAGATCAGGGGGGGTGATCCCCCAATGCAGATGGTCTAAGAGAGGATGTGTAATTATATTTTCTGACACTGGACACTAAATCTAGAGAATAATCTTCTTCTTTTAATGTGACAAAAATGTTCATTGGAAAATGGCTTCTGTTGTATGGTCTATTCATATCTTGACGACAATTATATATCAATGAGTTTGGATTTCTTTAATTTGTTCATAAGAATGGGCGTTCGGGAAACTTGTACATGCCAGTAATGCTAATTGATCCTAATATTCCATTATAAGAAAATCAATTAAGCTCTCATTTCTGATGCAAATGTAAAAACAAAACTAATAAGTTAAAAAAACAAATACAAGGGTTATATGAGACATGATTTTCAAAAACAATTTTAAAGGCCTCAGAGATCTTGGTGGTAAATATCATCAACTGAAGAATTTCTTCATCAAGAGTAGCAAATATTTTAATTACATCACCGGCCAAACAAAAACTTAGTTAATCCATAAAAAAAAAACCTTGAAAATTTGATAAATCAAAAAACAAAAACAAAAAAGTACAAATTGATGGATGAAGATGAGTCAAAAGTAGCTGGTAAATAATCACATCTTTCCCGTACGTAAGGGAAATCAATGGGAATCCGAATGATTTTTTTCATCACCCTCACCAATCCATCAACACAATCAATATCAGATTTTCACAAATTCAAAGAGAATTAAATTATCTACAAACTAAAAAAATCCAAAGCAAATTCGATTCAGAGATTGGTAGATGTATCTGCCTCTATTCACCGAGTACCCTTTGGTAAAGAACACGGAGTTTTAAGAAGCAGAGCAAGCTTACGAAGGTTCACGTAAGCTTACTGGAGATAATTACAAATCCATCATCTCTTTCGCCTAACGATAGATTCCTTAATCCCAATTACAAATAATTTGTATAGATCAAGGCCTTTGCAAATTAGGCTTTCTTTTCAAAAAATCGAATGAACACAGTATATTGAAAAACTCGTATATCAAACAAAACCATGCGGCGGAGAAAAACAAATTGATTGGATCATATAAAAGAAGAGAAGATTGGTATTTATATTTATACAGTGATGAAGAAGAGGTTGGACTTCGAAAACCCTAGTAATTAAACCGTGCTTAAAAGCCCGTTTTAATTAAGTGTGGGCTAAATAAGCCCATTATAACAAGCCCATAGTCACAGCTTGGGAAATTTGCTAATTACGGTACTAATTAGGATTTAGGTGTACGTGATTAACTAAAAAAACAGATAAAGAAAGAAGCGACGACGTTTTGGTTAGGGACAGACTGGTGATAGTAAAATAAATGGCCCATGCAGGTTTCGAACCTGCGACCTTCGCGTTATTAGCACGACGCTCTAACCAACTGAGCTAATGGGCCAATTTGTTTGTCTTGCTAAATTCAACTATAAACTTTGAAATTATAACAAATCGGGATGCATAATTGAAACTGCGTCGTTTTATCAAATCTGCCAAACTTTTGTCTCTCAGACACTGCACTTGATATTTCTCGTGGCCAAATCTTTCGATTCTCCGTTCATTCTCCGGTTCCGATCTCGAAGAAGATGAGAGTAGTAGTAATATCTTCCTTTGTCTCCGTCTCAGTGCAACTATCCTTTCTTCTTCTCCTTACTTCTGCTATTAGATCAAGCTCGTCTCCACCTAACGATCCGTTTCTCGGCATTTCTCCTCAAGGTTTGGATTTCTGCTCATTGAAGATCTGCTTCGTTTTGCTTAAGATCTTCACCAATATTACTCAGATTTGATCTTTCTTTTTCCGTTGATGTGTGTAGATGAGAAGTATTACAAGTCATCTTCGGAGATAAAGTGTAAGGATGGATCAAAGAAATTCACGAAAGCTCAACTTAATGACGATTTCTGTGATTGTCCTGATGGAACTGACGAGCCAGGTTCTTTTCATTTTCTCAATTTCTCTTTTTGTCATAAGCATTTTGTGTGTTTTCGATTGGATTGATTCTTCTCTGTTGAACAAAAATTGTGTAAGCTTTTCTTTGGTTTAGGATTGTGATTAGAGGATTAACTATTTTAGTTTCATTGTGAATTCAAAACCGGTGATTATTGAAGTTAGAGTTTGTGTTTAGTGGAATAAAGTTTTTTGCTTTTTGGGATTATATGTGTGATGGATCATCTTTTTGCTTTGCTTTTTATGTGTTTAAAACTCCAGGTACCTCAGCTTGTCCAACTGGAAAATTCTATTGTCGGAATGCCGGCCACTCTCCGTTGATTTTGTTTTCTTCCAGAGTCAATGATGGTATTTGTGGTATGTTACTCAAATTCTGTAATTTAGTTACATTTTAATTTCTGTTGAACCGCTTCTTTGCAAGCATTTGTGTTTCCAATGCAAGACATAGAAGAACTTGTTGAAGGGTTAGTACTTATGGTTTGTTTTCCCATGGGAGCAGATTGTTGTGATGGAAGTGATGAGTATGATGGTCAAGTGTCATGCCAAAATACATGCTGGGAAGCTGGAAAAGCTGCTCGAGAAAATCTGAAGAAAAAAATTGATACATATAATCAAGGGCTTGTAGTAAGGAGACAGGAAATCGAACAGGCGAAAGTGGGTCTAGAGAAAGATGCAGCAGAATTGAAGAAGCTGAAAAGTGAAGAGAAGATTCTGAAAGGCCTTGTTGATCAGCTTAAAGGTTTGGCGTCCTTTCTTTTGATGCATAGTTGAATATTTTTGTTGGCTGATTTTGCGGCATGAGAGTTGAGGTTTAGTTTTCATCTTAGAGAAACTTAAACGTACATATGTTGGTACCGTGAGAAAGTGGAACTCTGCATATAAGTGTAGTTGGATGCTTGAAATGCCTCAGGATCAGTTCTTGAATTTTCATTAACCACCAAAAGGAAGGGTAGAAAGTTAGAAAATACATGACTTGTAGTTGACGTAGTGGAATCTGATAGGATCATTAACTTCTTTCTATGATGACTACAGATGATAAAGAAAGAATTTTGCCAAGTTGACATGTTTTACATTTTCCTCGGCTCATTTCTTCTGTAGATCGTAAAGAACAAATTGAGAAGGTAGAGGAGAAGGAGCGTCTACAGAAAGAAAAGGAGGAGAAGGAAAAGAAAGAGGCCGAATTAGCAGCCCAGCAAGGAAAGGGGGATGCTGAGGAGAAGACAGATGACAATGAAAAAGTTGAAGAAAGCTCACATGATGAAGGGGCGCCTGAAGTTTCACAGCACGATGAAAATCCCGATGAAACCACACATCATGATGAGATTGGTAATTACAAAGATTATCCTTCAGAAGCGGTTAGTTCTTCTCTTGTAAATTGAAATAGATTTGCACGTTTTCATCTTTGTATTTTTTTAACAAGATAAGAAGTCAAACCATGAAAGATAAGCTTACCAAACCATTTGTCAATATTTTGGTCCCCTTTGGACCTCCTGCTCATTCATGAATCATGAGGTCATGAAATAAAATATTAAAGTTTCAATACGCGAGATGCTTGAAACTCTATCTTTTACTCATTGACACTTAAAACTTGGCTATCTAGAACTCATTCACATGACTATGAACCCTCGTCAATATCTTCAGTGCTTTTTATATATCTTGAATTCTCGTGTTTTGCTTTCGGATAGTGTAATTCAAACGGGTACTGAATTAGACTTTGATTTCAGGAGCCAGCTGCTGAAGCTGAAGCTAACCCAACAGCAACAAGTATATTGGAAGAGGCTACTCACACTCATCCAGCAGACGAGGTTTGAAGAATTATTTCATTCATATGCCTTTTCCGAAAGTGGTGCAATCTGTTACTTGGAAGTTAGATGATGATATAAGGTTTGTCTACAATGCAGCATGTTGTGGAGACGAAGGAGGAATCTCCCTCATCTGAGGATTCCGTCACAGAAGGGTCTCAAAATGATGGTAGTACCAAAAAGGAGGAATCAAACGAGGTTAAGAAAGTGGTAATTTACTTTCAATTCTGGCCAAGTGCTTACAAAATATTGTCATAAATCTGAGTATAGTTCTCTGAACTTCCGTAGAATACTCTTTTCTTTTTGAGACTTGTCTATTGCATTTTGTCACTAACTCTGCCCATTCTGAGTTATATCTCGGAGATTATTAAATTCCTGATTTTTCCCTAACGTCAAAGTACTCTACATTCTATCGATAGGAGGATCTTGTAATCGAAAAGAAGGAAGAGTTGTCAAAGGAAGAGTTGGGGCGTCTTGTTGCCTCTCGTTGGACAGGAGAGAAATCTGATAAGCCAACTGAGGCAGACGATAGCCCCAAAGCTGATGATCAGGAAAACCATGAGCACACGCCCACCACTCCACATGAAGTAGATGAAGATGATGGATTTGTTTCAGATGGTGACGAGGATACCAGCGATGATGGGAAATACAGCGACCATGAACCCGAAGATGATTCCTATGAAGAGGAGTATCGCCATGATTCTACTTCTTCATACAAATCTGATGCCGATGATGATGTCGATTTTTCAGGTCTGCACTATTTCCACAGATGTTTATATTCTTGTACGGTGTTAATCATCTATCATATTTAGTTGACATGATTGAATTTCGTTACGGATAGAGTCAACCTCAAATCCTACTTGGTTGGAGAAGATACAAAAGACTGTCAAGAACATTTTGCAGGCTGTGAATTTATTCCAAACCACCCCAGTGGACAAATCGGGTAAAAGAATTGCTTAGCATATTCATTAATAGTATTGGTGATTTTCATCTTCTTTAGTGATTCATCTATGTCGTCGTGGAATGTGCAGAGGCTGATCGGGTACGCAAAGAATACGACGAGTCGAGCTCCAAACTGCACAAAATACAGTCAAGGATATCGAGCTTAGAAAAGAAGCTAAAACAAGACTTTGGTCTGTATGATAAGACACCCTAAGCCTTCACTTATGTTTGCCTTTCTTTGAATTAGTCCTTATATATTGTTACTACAGGACCGGAGAAAGAGTTCTATTCATTCCATGGTCGTTGTTTTGATAGCAAACAGGGCAAGTAAGGATAATCTTAGTAGTTTAATGTCACATTCATTCTTTATTAGCATTATCAGGTATTATGGTCATGGTTATCTTTTGCATTTACTGTTATTACCTTAATATTGTCTTAGGTATACTTACAAAGTCTGCGCATATAAAGAAGCAACACAAGAGGAGGGCTATTCGAAAACTCGGTTAGGGTAAGTGTCGTGCCACTGTATCTTTTCTGTGCATGTTGATCTCTTTCATGATACATATATTAAAACTAATAACAAGAAATGGGTTCGAAGTTGACAATCATATATTAGTAATTTCTTTATCTGTGTTTATATATATCCTTCTATGCTTCATCATATTGTTTTATGGGATTTGTTAAAATAGGGAATGGGACAAATTTGAGAACTCTTACCAATTCATGTCATATACCAACGGAGATAAATGCTGGAACGGTCCCGATAGAAGCCTTAAGGTAAGTGTTTGATATTGTTAAAAGTCCAAAAAATATTGTCCAATCACAATTGGGTCCAACTATTTAAAGAACATAATCTGAGTCCTGAGACTTGCTCTTGCAAAGATCACAGACATTAAGTATAACAAAAGATTGACTAGTTCACTAAATGCAGGTGAAACTAAGATGTGGGTTGAAAAATGAGCTTATGGATGTCGATGAACCAAGCCGTTGCGAGTAAGTTCTTGTTTTGGTTACATCTCACGGGTCATCATCCCCTTTTATCTCCAGTTTTTCTTTTGTTATCCTTTAATTCTTACTCTCTTGTTGCAGATATGCGGCGATCTTATCTACTCCAGCTCGGTGTTTGGAAGACAAACTTAAAGTAAGTTTTTTTGTTGATCTCAAATCTCAAAGCAGACCTACACTAGTTAACTTAACACTTCCTAAACCTGGTGTTTCGTCGTTTTATAGGAACTACAACAGAAGCTCGAGAAGTTGATGAACCAAGACAAACCCCAGAATCACGACGAACTCTGATCATTTCCATCTGAAATAATTCTTACCGAGATGCGCACTGCGCTTAGATTTATGTCAGTTAGACTAGTAATCTTGCTCAGTCTCAAACGTCAAGAGAGGACTTAAAAAAGAACAGAGAAAAGTTTTGGGTCGGAAGAGAATGAAGGATAGGGTCAAGTTTACCTCATTTGGGTTCAATGGAAGATTCTATATATCAAAAGTATTTAGACAATGTTTAAACTTTGGTTAAGCACAAAAAACGATCTTCTATATATAAACATGAAGAAGAGCTAAATCTTTGAACTTTTTTGAGTATTTTAAATTTATTCGAGATTAGTGGAGCTCGTCGATATCAAGTACATACGTTATAAAACATATCTAAGCTCACTTTTCAGGTCAGAAAGTGGTTTTTAATGTCCTAAAAAGTGGTGGGTTTGGTTTGCTTCGGTTTTAATGCTTAATTTTACAGATTCCATTACCAATACAGACAAACTCAAAAATAATATTTCCGGAAAGAAATTATTGCAGTTGAACACTTAACACTAGATCAAATTTAGAAATTATCTTTTTAAAATATTGCCAAAATGAAAAAATACAATTATTTTTCCCATTTTTCATATATTAAATGAAAATTATACAGTACATGTGTAATCAACGTTCTAAAATAAACACTTAAAATATCATTACGAAGATATTTATATTTGGAAAAAAACCATGGCCCGACAATAGTTCGAGAAGACATAAAAAGGTAAACGAAAACGAATATAATTAACAATGTGCGTCACTCCTTTATTGAAAGAAATTTAAACCGGTGTGAACCAATCAATTAACATATCGATCTTTTGTTGACCAAATCTAAACCAATGACCTTCAATTTCTCATTTCTCACTTTTTACCTCAAAAAGTCAAAAAATATCTAGAAGAAGACTCTTCACTCTTCATAAATCTCTCTTTCTCAGATTCTCTCTTTCTCTCTGTGTTTTCCTTGTTCTCCAAGCCAGATCTCTCTCCATAAATCTCTCTTCATCTCTCTCTTTCCACAAAATCATCCACGATCCTCGATTCTGTATCTGTTTTTTCTTCACTAGCGATGGCGATGGCGATGATAGAGCAAAGGCCGAAGACGAAGATCGTTTGTACTCTAGGTCCAGCTTCCAGATCTGTTCCGATGGTCGAGAAGCTTCTTAGGGCTGGTATGAACGTTGCTCGGTTTAATTTCTCTCATGGATCTCATGAATACCATCAAGAGACTCTTGATAATCTCCATCAAGCTATGGTTAATACTGGGATTCTCTGTGCTGTTATGCTCGACACCAAGGTTCGATTACATAGTTCCATGTTTATAGAATTCTTTGTTTTTGTTTCCAATTTTATCTTCTTTGACTCAGATTCGACTGTGATCTGAAATTCTAGGGTTTCTAGATTTTTTTTTTTGATTAGTTTATTCTATTTTTTGATCTGTAACATTGACGCGTCTATTTTATTTTCCTATGTATGAAATGTTTTTTCATGCCTCTTTTGTATTTTCATCTATCTTTGGTAGATAGTTTCTGTTTTTGTTTGTTTATGCTATTTTTGTGTTAGACTATATTAATTGTTAACTCTGCTTATGAATAACGCTTACCAACCTCACTCTCATGATGTTTTACCTTCTGGGAATTACTATATTTATTATGAATTATGAATCTCTAGATCTGTGAGACTCTGGTTCTTGTGGTATCGTAATTTTCTCCAGTTAAAACTCGAGTTATTACACCAAATTAGTAGAGATGATTGTTAGCACTTAGAAACTGGTGAAGAATATGTTAACACAAATTTTGATAGATGATTTAAGAAACTTGTAATTGTGGAGATTGGTTAGAAACGATGTTTTTGAATTGTTATATCTCTTCTGTGATTATGATTTAATGGCCAGAGAAGTTAATTATAAGTTAATAGCCAAACTCGATTTAGATTGGTGTTTAAATTGGATTCCTTCGCTCAACCTGCTTCTTGTAAATGTGAATGTCACGCTTGCTTTATGTATTTTTTAGATTGAGGCAGCCTTGTCCACAATTCGAGGAACAATAGACTTACAATTGCCAAGTTAGAAGAAAATTGTGTTGATAGAAAATGTTCTTGAATTGTTCTCTCTTGTATATGATTATGGTTTTCTGGTTAGAGAATGTCATTAGTGTGTGAAGTAAATGTTCTAACCAAATTTCAATTGATACTCTTAACTTGATAAGTCTTTCAACTTCTGTCTTGTGTATGTAAATTGTTGCAGATCTATTTGGTTTTTTGATTATGCTAATGGAGGGTTCGTTTTTTATTTCTCTTATAAAGGGTCCAGAAATCCGAACCGGGTTCTTGAAAGATGGGAAACCAATCCAGCTGAAACAAGGCCAAGAGATCACCATTTCAACTGACTATGACTTGAAGGGTGACGAGAACACGATTTGCATGAGCTACAAAAAGTTGGCTGTAGATGTGAACCCAGGAATGGTCATACTCTGTGCCGATGGTACCATCTCGTTACTTGTCCTCTCTTGTGATAAAGAGAATGGCACTGTCCGTTGCAGGTGTGAGAACTCTGCGATGCTCGGAGAGAGAAAGAATGTTAATCTCCCGGGTGTCGTTGTGGATCTTCCAACTCTAACTGAGAAAGACAAAGAAGACATCATGCAATGGGGAGTCCCGAATCAAATCGACATGATTGCTCTGTCTTTTGTCAGAAAAGGTTCAGACTTGGTCCAGGTCCGGAAACTTCTAGGAAAGCACGCCAAAAACATTCTTCTCATGTCGAAGGTATGCTAAATCAAAACTTTCTTTCTAGTTCCGGAAACTACAGGATCAAATCTTTAGATTGTGATGGTTTTGTGTTATGTTCTTTTTGATTGATTAGGTCGAGAACCAAGAAGGTGTGGCAAATTTCGATGATATTTTGGTCAATTCAGACGCTTTCATGATTGCCAGAGGAGATCTGGGCATGGAAATCCCAATTGAGAAGATCTTCTTAGCTCAGAAGGTGATGATCTACAAATGCAACATCCAGGGAAAACCTGTGGTCACAGCGACTCAGATGCTCGAGTCCATGATCAAGTCTCCTCGACCCACAAGGGCCGAAGCCACAGATGTTGCAAACGCGGTCCTCGACGGTACAGACTGTGTCATGCTCAGTGGTGAAACTGCAGCTGGAGCATACCCTGAACTAGCTGTCCGTACAATGGCTAAGATCTGTGTAGAAGCCGAGAGCACCCTCGACTACGGAGATGTCTTCAAGAGGATCATGCTGTACTCTCCAGTTCCAATGAGCCCACTCGAGTCACTCGCATCCTCAGCAGTAAGAACCGCTAACTCAGCTAGAGCCACTCTCATCATGGTCCTAACCAGAGGAGGAAGCACAGCGAGACTTGTGGCCAAGTACAGACCAGGAATGCCTATTCTATCCGTCGTTGTTCCCGAGATCAAAACCGACTTCTTTGACTGGTCTTGCAGCGACGAGTCCCCCGCTAGACACAGCCTTATCTTCCGTGGTCTAATTCCGGTGCTCTACGCTGGATCCGCAAGAGCCTCGCACGATGAATCAACAGAAGAAGCTATTGAGTTTGCGACTCAGCATGGGAAAGAGAAAGAGCTGTGCAAGACTGGAGACTCCGTTGTTGCTCTACTCCGAGTCGGTAATGCTTCAGTGATCAAGATCTTGACCGTCAAGTGATGATTCCAATCAAAAGTCCCGTTTTTGGCGTTTGGGGAACGCTACTTTAAACGCTTTATTATGAAACTATTCAAGATTGTGATTAAAATCTTGAGATAGAAAACTCAAGTTCTATTTTTTGCTTATTACCACAACTATTGTGACCGGTGAATCCACTTAACAGCTCCTTTTGGGATATTTTGGTTGTATGCAAACTATTGGATCATACATACACGTATCAATTATCATATGATTTCTTTTTGTTTCCAAGTATTTCTTATGTATACAATGGTGAAAAATATGTTCTTGCTCTTAAAATGACAGGACATGAAGACAAAAAGAAGACAGCGCATGAATCATCCCCATACAAAAATCATTCCGACAAAGACTTATCATTATCTCCATTTTTGTAAAATTTTCATCATTATTTGGGCTTCAACTGAAAAATATAACTTTCATATTCAAAACACTCAATTTTAAAAACAAAGATAATGGAGAGACTCATAATTTGATCATCTCTGTACAAAATCATTCCGAAAAAGATTGAATCATTGGATATTTTCATCATTATTTTGGACTCAATTGACAGATATTTCATATTTTGAAAACTAAAACAATGGAAACTGAATTTGATCATCTCTGTACAGCAACAATGGATATTTGTTTTTCAACAGTCTGAGTGAAAGAACATCATTTTTATGTACATAAAAGCAGAGAATGAAATGCATAGGAAATAACAAATTCAAGAGCTAGGAAATGAGAAAACTGAGAGAACAACAAAAGATTTTTAGTTTTTGGATGTTTTTGTTCTCTGATATTCTTCAATCAGCGAGAAGAACCGGAAGATCTTGAGTAGAAATTGTTCTCACCAGACTGAGATCCAGAGGATGAAGAAGACGAAGACGAGAATAATCCACTGAATGGCCATGGAAACGAAAACCGTCTTCCATTACCGCTCCTCGCCTCATCCTGTCTTCCTCTTTCCGCATTTCCCACATTCTCAACAATGTTTCTGTTATTGCTTTCCCCAACATTTCTTGTCCTCGGCGGTCTCTCAGAATCAATCTTTGTCTCATCATCATCATCAGCACTAGAAGGAAGCTCGAATCGACACACAGGGCAAGAACTATGAAGCTCAAGCCAAGGAACAATACAGCGGATATGAAACTTATGTTTACACGGCATCTCTTTAGCTTCCGCTCCTTTCTCAAAATCATCCAAACAAACCGAACATTGCAAAGGCTCCATTATCTTAACCGTTGGCAATGCTTCAACCACTTCTTTACGAGCAGGAGGAGTCCCTTGCCTATTAGGATCATTCTCAGCCAAATGCTGAAGCAAAAGATCTAAACCAGGTCCAATGAAGTAATCTCCAAGTGAAGTCAATGAAGGATGATTCTGAATTTGATCCGAAGATCCCTGAACAACGAGCGATTGATTATACGGATTAATCATTATAACTCTATTGTTATTACTATCCCTCTCTCGAGAATTATCCCAATTGTTATCAGAACTTTCATACTCAGAAGCAATCCCTGCACGAATCCCTTGAAGCAACTGCAATATATTCCCCGAGCTTCTTCGTCTTCGCCTCAAGATAGATTCAAACTCTCTATCCAAATCAATCTCTCCACCATGCCGCCTAGCTCGATGATGATGATACATATTAATATTATTACTATCATTCCCATCAACATTACTCAATTCATCACCATTATCATCATTCTCTTCACCAAACTCTGATCTTCTAAACCTTCTTCGTCTCCGAGGACTACTCATCATTCCAAGCAAGATTGGTGCCCATAGAGACAATGCACGGTCTGTTCCAAAATCGGTTTCTGAATCTTGAACATCTCTTATGCCTCTACCTCCACCTCCACCACTCATTTCTTCGATGAATCCGCTTTGACAAAAGGGACATTTGATCTCAGATTCCATTATTGGATTCACCATTTGTGAACACATGTGACACCAATACCTAGCTGCCATTGTTTCCTCCATGTCTCTCCTCCTTCAACCCCAAATCTCTTGATTCTGCAAACAAGAATGAACACACAAATGAAACCCTAGAAATTTGTTAATTTGTCAATCAACTTCCACTTCAGGTTTTAAATTTCAGATCTAAGACCCTAAAAGTTTATAACTTTATACAAATGAGTAGATTTTGTCATTAATATCCAAATTTAATGATTTTGACCAATCAAATTCAGAGAAGAACATCTTTGAAAAGGAAAGGAAAAAGCTTAGATTTTTACACAAATTTGGATAAAACCCACAAAGGATTGAACCCAAAAATTAAGAAAAAAATCTGAAGAACCCAGAATCTTGTAAAAGATTAAAGAGGGAAACAAAACCTTAAAAAAAAGGAATCAAATTTCTAGCTTTTTATTTTCTTCCTTTGTCATATATTTTCTCAAAGAAAAAACGAAACAAAGAAAAACAATCTATGAAAGAAAGAAAAACCCAGAAATTTACATGCCCATACCTTTAAAATGTCTCTACTTTTTCTTGAAACCCCAAGATTTTTTTTTTACAAATCTGTTCTTCCCTGTTTCGATTCCTTTATAGAAAATCAAACCCAGAAAAAGGCTCAAATTTTCGTCCAAGGATTTGAGAAAAATGGAGAAGAAAAGAAAGAAAGAGGAAATGAAGAAGAAAGAGTGGAAGGAAACAAAACAACCCAACCACGTCCTCTTCTAACCCCAACTCGTTCGCTGTTTCCTCTTTACTTTATGTCCTTGTCTTAATTAGCATTTATCATCTTTGATTATAAGATTATTAATCAAGTTTAAGACTTTTTGTTAATTATAGTCTTTTGCTTCCTTCACTAATTTTGAGGTTTATTTATTACTAATCTATCACTAGCTGATTCAACGCCTGTGGTCTTCGTTTAATTGCGTTTCCAATACTATTTGTTTTGTTATATACTTATATTATATTGACTACTTGCATATTCTAGTTGCAATGGGAATAATAAGGTATCTTCTTCTATGTAAATTGTATGTAAATATTCGTTTGATGTAGACATTTTAGATTAATGAAAGCTTTTATAGACGCGTGAACTTTATTTTTAGAATTGAGTAACATTCTTCAATAAAGTGTTTACACACTATTTGTTGTATTCACAAACTAATAAAAGATTCAGAGATACGATAATATTAGGACTTGAATAGTTTTCAACATAATAACGTCTCTCAATAGCTTATCTAAGATTTCAAGATCAAGTTACCAACCAGACAAAGATGTTTGTTACTTGACAATTGACATATTGACCATAGCTTCAATCAAATAGAAGCTCATCACAATTACGTGAACACATTGGCAATGATGACAACTCTTTAAGTATTTTAGATTTCTTGTCGTGATCGATGGATTTAGAGGGGGAGAAAGTTGCCTTCTTCGAACAGTTTGCGTTTCTTAAGATGAATGCCGCTACTTGTTTCTCTTCTTTTGTTCCTGATGATTATCAGTAACCATAAAACATGCCTCAACAATATTAGGCATCCTAAAAGAGACTAAACTTTCTTAATTGATTCTACTACCTACGTGCATAAAAAATATCATTTTTACAATCAGATTAAGCAATGACCATAAATTGATTAATGATATCTTGTAGCTAAACTAAAACAGAGTAGTTTTACTGTTTTAGGATCGTTTCTTCTAAAGCGCAAAGAACAGAGTGAGAACATAAGAGATTCAAAGAGCTAAATATGAACAAAAAGAATAACAAAAGAACTTTGTGAAACTACCACTAATGCTTAATAGCTTATAGTTTAATGTTTCTTGTCTGAATCTGTTTCCTATCAAAGGCCCTATAAGAATTCTGTTTTGCCACACACTAGGCCGGTTTCAGAGTGAGAAGGTTCATTCACCATACCAACTTAAAAACGTTCCAATATATTTTCTTCCATTGTAATTAGACAGAAGAGGATTGCTCTGAACTAAAAGCTAATGAAGATGTCTGAGCTAGAAACTTCTGTGTGATCAATTCTCGTTTTTTTCATGCGCTCATTAACTAATGTCCTACTAACAAATAAACTGAATCTGAGAGAATTGAAATTAATGTGATGCCTAACATAACTAACATTAATAGTTGGCACTTACAAAGAGAATTGAAATTGATGGTGTGTTGTTTCATACCCTTCTTTAAGGTAAAGAGGGTTTATTTAAATAAGTAACATAAAAACCATTTAATAACACGAGTGGGAAACTATTTTTAAATAACAAAACGAAGTCATCAGTTTCCTAAAAACATCATTTTAGTGTACAATTCATTTTTTTTTTGGTGAGAAAAATAAAAACTTTTATAAAGAATTAAAGATTATTAGTAAAAACTTGTATTACGATATTTCTTCATTAACTTAACTTTTGGTTTGTATAAATACACCATGCGCTTATTGATTGCTTGAAGCGGCCTCGCATTTGAATCTGAAGCCTGTAAAACATTTTCAAAAATTGAAAAGTAAGTAATCAATTGGATGATAAAACATGATGTTCTTATCTTGAATATTCTATAGACCATAAGAAATCCCATTTAGGCATTACAGAGTACAGACTCATATCTTGAGAAATATGCATATAAGTATTATAAATATGATAGTTTAAGTTATGTTAATGATGTTATATGCTGTGTAATAAATCAGGAAAAAAAAACACTTACATCGTGTACAGCCACACGGAGAAGCTTCACTTGTTTACTTGACACAGTGCGAATCTGAAAGTTTATTAAACATAAGACATTGCTATTAGCTAGGTAATTAAGATAAAATAATATAATCATAGATTAGAATGAATAACTATATATAAAAAACAAAATGGAAAGGATTGAAAATAATTAGTAATTACCTCTTTGGAAATGGACCAAATAACATTTTCAGAACATGGAGGAGCTGTAAGTGATCCGGAATATCTATAATAATGTTTGGATTCAAAACTGAGTTTTTGGGGATCAATGATTCCGACATGTTCCTCAGACGCATGTGTATCAGTTATCTTCTTCAATTGTTTTTCCAACTAATCAATAAAAAAAAGAAGTTTTGAGTTACTATTTTTGTTCAATTAGTAATCAATGATTTGATTGAACTATTACTAGGAAGGTTGAGATTGCAATACCGAAAGGAGAAAAGGGTTAGATGCTCCCAGTTTGTATAAGAAAGCGACAACAGCGTAGCGTTTATCTTTGCTCTCGTGAACCAAATGTTCCTCAAGCGCAAACCTATTTATGTGTTTTATTCAAAAACATTATGCTATCATCAAATCTTACAAAATAAGTATAACTAAAATAGTTTCCTCACCAATTAAGCCATTTTGATCACACATAAATTAGTATTAGTTATTGTTAGGCTCTTATATACAAAACTATATTAGATGCTGGACTTGAAAGATTGAAGCTTAGAAGAAGATTTTTTTTGAGAAGATTGAAGATTTCGTTAGCACTCCATTTAGGCATTGAAATGAATAAATGATGTATTTGTCACGACTATAATTATTTTTATATATGGTCTTTATTTAACATCCAAAAAACTGCCAAATAATATGTTTTCCGAACGGAGATATATATATCACAAGCATAACCTCTTCTAGACGGTCAGGCCGAAAGACATAATCGATGGACATCAGGTAACATATTCCTATACCAACCATGGCTCATCGCGATGGATAGAGGAGATTAATTTTAAAAGTGAAATAATAATGTTTACGTTATAATTTAAGATATGGTAGAATATTAATGTGCGAGCAGAGATACCTTTTGCCATTGATCGTATGTTCGGAAGGAGAGTGCCAATGAAGTTGTTGAAGTTGATATTTGACACCACGGATGGTGACACCAATACCTTTATTCCCTCCTTTAAATTTCAACTTGCCACATTAACCAAAAACAATTTTATGACCCAAGACCAAAATATTTTAACCAAGGAGTGGTGATCCAATAGTGCAGGTTTGAATGATTTCTATGTGGGTCGAGACAATGGACTGAATCCCAACTGCGAACCTCCATTGTTCTAATTTTTTTTTTTTTTTTTTTTTTTGCCATTGTGTCTTAAATGAAAATATTATTCCAAATTTCTACAAACTTCAAGAATCAGTATGAATTTTGGTCCATGATATATTTAAAGGAAAATGAAATATATTGGAAAAGGTGGAAGTTTATTTACCATGATATCATGACCTCTGTTCTTAATAGTTGTATTAGAAGGCAGATACTGGCTACGAAGAGATCCAAATTTATTACTAACTACGACATTTTTGTCCCTAAGATCAATGGGAGATTGCATTTTGCCTGTTCCACACATTTTCCACTCTGCATGTAGTGTTCCCCATTTCGCTGGCCCCTTGTTTCCTTTCATCTCGTAGCTAAACTCGGTTTCGTCCTCTATTCGAATCAAACAAACAAACATGTTTCTGTGACCCTAAACTAAGTTTATCGTTTAAGGTGAACATATATCATTGGATTTTTAGTCTTAACACTATAAATATTCCAACTATTCAACAGAAACACTTAAAGATAACGAACAATAATAATATATATAGCTTGCTTACCAACTTCTCCACCTGGTGCAGGTTTAGGTGCAGGTTTAGGTTTAGGTGCTGGTGTTGGTGCTGGTGCGGGTTTAGGTGCTGGTGCTGGTGCTGGTGTAGGCTTAGGTTTAGGAGGTGCAGGTTTAGGTTTAGGTGCTGGTGTTGGTGCTGGTGCAGGCTTAGGTTTAGGAGGTGGAGGTGCTTGTGCACTCGAAACAATGGTAATAGAGATGAAGATAAGGACAAAGACCCATCCTAGTGATGATATCTTCATTTTCTTATGCTATGTCTTGAGGAGAGATCGATGAAAGAAGACTCAATTTTTTTGGTAAATAAGTAATATATCTTACTTCAATATTTGGGCTCCTAATCTAACAACGTGGTCTAGATGACGAAAGTAGAGTTGTATACATAAACAAACATAAATGCATATGATGTGATTTTTTAAATTTAAGTAACTTGTGGAAAATCTACCTTTAAATATCGTCTGAATTTTATTCATAATGTAAAAGTATCATCCTCCTTCTCAAGAATAGACAACCAAAAGCAGTTTAACCACAAAATCTTACCAAACAGAAAAGAGAAAACGTTACAGATATGAAGTAAAGACCTATAAATGATTAATGCGGAAGAATGAAGATACACCAAGGAAACTAACTATACTACTTCTTCTTCCGTATACTTTCTTTATTTTCCTTGGCGGAGACTTAGAACAAAACCATAAGAAAATCAAAGATGCTAAATTTGGAAGAGATATATAAAGATAATAACGTCCTAATAGCTTGTATAAGATTTCAAATCGAACACCAACAAAAACAAGATGTTACTTGACAAATTGACTTTAATTATTAACTTTAATCAAATGGAAACTGACAAGTACGTTGATTAATAATGCCTTGGCGACAATGACAACTTTTAAGGATCTCAAGTTTCTTTTTCTTCTGTTGTTCCTTAATATTTACTCATATCTCACAAAATGAAAGTATTCTCTGTTAGATTTCTTAAACATAAGTTAGATGAAATCCAATATGCGAATATGTATAAACTAACTTAATAGACGATTGAACATGTCTTCTCCATAAAAGCAGACATGTAACTTCAATCAAACGCAAGTCGACAAGAAGACGAACATCTGGGCAAAAACAATAACTCCTTCATCATCACCGCAAGTTTCTTGATGTGGATGAAGTTAGGGTTTATAGTTACTTTCTTTAGAAAGTTTCCGTTCCTTAAGATGAATGCCACTACTTCTTTCTCTTCTTTTGTTCCTTCATATTTTGTCCATTCGAGAGTTTCAAGGCTCGATAACAGACATTCAGGAACTGAACACGGTTCACTCCAGCTGGGGCGTGGTTCTTCTTCATCTTCAGGGGCATGACACTGAGAAAAATTAACAAGACGAAAGTATAGTAAATTATCTCAAGCTAGCATACCGACGTTATAGACAATTAATTAATGAATGAGTTATATATGTACCTGTTCAAGTTTGAGAGCTCGTAAATTAGGGGAATCTCTAAGAACACACATAAGTAGATCCAACCACCCAGTATCGCATGTGCCTAGCGTTAGATGTACAAGACGGTGGAAGACGACACTACCAACAGGATACACATTCTGCATATATAAGAGATGAAATTAATTAAGTACACAAGCAATGTTTGATCGTAAGATTTGTTGCTATTCAAAGTGGATTAGTCCCCAATAATCCAGATTGCAGCAAGCTAAACAAACAACAAGTCAACAACATATTACCTCTGAGGTTAGTATACAGAGATTAAGGCGCTTGGCTGAAGTTATAGATTTCAAAAGCAAAAACTGCTGACCAGAACTGTCGACATGTGCCTTCACAATCTTAGGCATATTATTCTCGACGACACAAAACCCTCCACTATTATCAATAATCTTCATGCACTCCAAAGAAGGAGCATCTATCACTAACCCGTCATCGGTTGTATCTATTTCCCTAGATTTATTCACGAATAAACTCTTTAGATGAGGAACTCGAACGCATAATATGACCACGTTGTCATCTGGACATAGCTTCACTTGCAAGTCTTCAAGAACAGGACAACCAGATAAAAGCATGTTGACAAAATTATCATCTGGATACTTCATGGATATAAGACTCAACTTTTTGAGGGATGGGAAAGAAATCGGGGAAGAAACATCCACGAGAATCGCGTTACTTAGTTTCAAAGCTACGAGCATTCTGCAGCATTTATATAAGCTCCTAGGAAGTGTAACTGGAGTATGAGTACCAGAAGAATTATAAATCTCGATAATCAGCTCACGCGCACAACGTTTATCTGCAGCTCTAATCCACACTCGAATATCTTCTGCACCACATTTTTTACCTAGTTTAAAATGCAAAGTTTCTAGAACTGGACCCTCGTGCAGCAACAAAGACCTGTCTACAAATCGGATAAATCTTATACGCTTAATGTTTTTATAGGTATCATCGTATATGAGCTTTGGCACCAACATCCAAAGAAATTGCCACCGCTTTGACAAAACCATTGTGGTCATAACATTATTCGCACAAGGAAGGTTCGACAATATTCTCAAGAGAAGCTCATCAGGTAACTGACTTATCCTATCCATAACTAAGAGCTAATACCTTCTTTGAAAACTCCAAACCTTTCAGCAACGACGCAAAACCCTAGCGAGGTTTTGATCCTAAAACCCTTGTGTATTTGATCGGATGATTTCTTTGCCCTACGGGCTACATTATTTATAGATTTAATTCTTAACATATTTCCTTAAAACAAAATAAGGAAAAGCCAAACTATTATTAAAAAGTAAATGTGAATCTTTCTATTTCTCTGACTCTTCCACGTGATGTACACATGTTTCTCACTAACCCTTGTTCTTCTTTGTTGTACAAACACTCGATGGCCTCATTTCCAATTCCAGTGAAATTTACTTCATTTCCAATTCCAGTAAAATTTACTTCATTTCCGCATCAATTTTTTCTCCTTTTTTTCTTGTCAAAAGAATATGCAGAATGCATATAGAAGCAAAGTTAAGATAAAGAATTTAGAAGTGTAGAAGACCCGTGGAGAAATAAAAGGGTAAAAAGATCCTAAAATAAAATTTTCAAAGGATCATACAAATTTCATCCAGATTTGTGACAATTAATGGAACCCTCTCCCCTAATCAATGGGTGTTTAATTCTGTTAGAGGAAGACAGAGATTCCTAGTTATGTTTCTTTCATAATTATATAGACACTGAAAGAAGATAAAAATAACAAGTTCTAATAGCTTATCTAAGATTCCTAATTATGTTTTTCTCTCACTTTTTCTTGTCGAAAGAATAAGCATAGAGAGGGCAACATTAAGATTTATAAAAAACATAAAAAAAAAAAGATAGAAGAGGTTAACATAAAAAAAAAAAAAGGAAAAAAACTTCAATCGATCAATACTTTGATCAAACAAAAACAAATTTCATCTAACTTTGTGACAATTGGAACACTCTTCTAACCAAGAGGTGTTTAAATCACCACAAGAGCAAACTGTTTGTGGAAAGATAGAGATCATTCATTAAGTTTCTTTCTTTTAGTACGCAAAGCAAGAACCTAAAAATTTCAAAGAGATAATTATGAAAAAAAACAAATAAGAAGCTGTAACATAGCTGATCTAAAACTCACCATAACCTCAGCTGAATACAAGCTGACAAACTGGTGAACATATTGGCAATAATGACAATTCCTTGTGCATCTCAAGTTTCTTGTCCTCGAAAATAGACTTATGAGGGATGATAGTTGCCTTCTTTAAAGAGATTGTACTTCTTAAGATGAATGCTGCCACTTCTTTCTCTTCTTCTGCTCCATAATAATGTTCCCATTTGAAGGTTTCAAGATTGCATATAAGACATTCAGGTATCGAGCTTGGTTCACTCCAGCACGGTCGTGGTTGGTAAGATCGAAGGAAATGGGCCTGGGATAGGAGTGTATAGTCGAACAGATCAATCTACTGATATAGTAGTAGAAAATAAATATGTGTTATTATTACCTGTTCAATCTCAAGAACTTGTAAACTAGGGGAATTTCGTAGCATACGCATAAGTAGATTAATCCACTCAGTCTCACATGTGCATATCCTTAGATGTACGAGACGGTTGAAGACGTTACCAGCAGGATACGACACATTCTGGATATATAAGAGATAGTATAATTACACAAGCAATGTTTGAGTTAAACTGGATTAGAGACCAATAATCATATTGTAGCAAGCTAATAAAAAAACAACATACCTTTGAAGTTGGTAAGCAGAGATGAAGATACTTGGCTAAAGTGATAGAACCCAAAAGTTGCTCAGTTTGTGGATGAAAAATGTCGACTTTTGCCTTCACAATGTTAGGCATATCATTCTCAACAATGTGACACCCATTCGTAAGATCAACAATGTCCATGCACTCCAGAGAAGGAGTGTTTATCACAAACCCATTAGCTATGCCATTAACAGCGTTTTTTACTTCTTGGTTCAAGACTAAGCGCTTTAGAGAAGGCACTCTAACGGTCACCATGGACACATTGTCATTGAGGATTTGTTTCACAACCAACTCTTCAAGAATTGGACAACTTGATATAAGTGTGTTGAAAAAGTCATCACCACCTGGGTACTTCATGGATATAAGACTCAAATTTTTGAGGGATGGGAAAGACACTGGGTAAGTAACATCATCCGTAAGAACCGCGTTCCTTAGTGTTAATGTCACAAGCATTTTGCACCATGTAAACAAGCTCCTAGGAAGTGTGACAGGAGTATAATTACTATTAGGAGTAAAAATCTCGATAATCAGCTCATGCACACAACGTTCATCGGCAGCTCTAATCAACGCTGGAATATCTCCACTACTACAGGCGTTACCAATTTTGAAATGCAAAGTATCTATAAGTGGAGCCTTGTGCAGCAACAAAAACCTGTTTACAAAGGTCGAAAATCTTCCATAATCGATATCCTGATAGCAAGCATTGTACACAAGCCTTGGAACCATCATCCAAAGAAATCGCCACCGTTTTGACAAAACCATTGTGGCCGCAACATCTTTAGCAGTAGGTAGTGACGACAATATGCCCAAAAGAAGCTCATCATGCAACTGACTTATCCTATCCATAATTATGAGTTTTCTGCATCCGGAGAAATCTAAAAGCCTGAAAACATAAAAAAAAAAAGACGAACAAGGGATATGAGATTCTCAAGAACCAAACAAATAGTCATAAGCAAAACCCTAGCGAGGTATAAAGAAAGAGAAGCAAACAAAATCCAAACTCACTAATACTTAATTTCCTCAAGAACTACTCACAAATAGAAAAGGAAGCAAACAAAATCAAACAAAACGAGAATCAGGAGAAAATTCACAGAATAAGCAAATACCTAAAACATCATCCGTATGCTTTAGGAAAATACCTAAGATGTGATAAGGCTATATATATAGGAACCAGGAACTGGGTTCACCCGAACCAAAAAGAAAATTGCTAAACCGAAAATTCCAAAGGAATCGAAAAATTAGATTATAATTTATAACAAGTACTTGAGATAATATAAAATCTTACGTAATTAAATACTTAGGATTATTTTTGATCTTCTTAAGATGGATTTCATTCGCATTCTAGCTTCCCGTACCAATTCGTAAGATGACAGAATCAAAATAGTTTGGTTTACACTGTAGCCATGATTTTACCGAATTAGAGCTACATTGGGATCAAAAAAACCAGTGGGCATGAGTAAAAAAGCAAAAACAATCATCTTTATATAAAAATGGTTGGTGATATAATATTAGAAGAGTAAAATGGACATTAAAAGAAAGAAAGAGATAAAAGAAAAAAAAAAAACAGAAATTCAACAAAAGTCCATAAAACCAAGGACGATAATATAGATAGTTCCTTATGTTTCTTTCTGCATACATATGCAAAGACGCATAGAGAAGAACTAGATAACAACCCGCACGATGTGCGGAATGAAGTGATTCAAGTAAAATTATTATGATTAAAATTATTATCCAGGCTCTAAGACCCGTTTGTGTAAAACGAAACATGTTACAAATTTTTTTTTTTGTTTTATTCAAATTTGGGACTATTTCATATAAGAATATGTTTTACCCGTGAAATATTTGAACCTTGAATAAAGCTTCAACGTTATAAAAAAGTATTGACGAAATGTTACCATTTATGGCAATATGTCTTTACGTATGTTTTAAAGATTTCGAGATTTTGTAGTATAAAAAGATTTTTTTTTTTTTAATAAATATAAGAAATCCAAAATTTAGCAAAGATGAGATTTCATAGTTTCCAAGCTAAGATTTTGTAGTGTTCTAAATCTACGATTCTTAGATTATGAATGGATTATTTACGAAATTGTTATAATGTGGCCAGATTTTGGTTTATATACAAATGTGGTTATAATGTTTTTCTTCGAAAAGTTAGAATTCTTCCAAAAAATAGGATTTTAAGTATTCGTAACATATATAGAAAGGAGATTATCTTATTTATCTAAGTAAAAAATTTATGAAAGATGTAAAGATTTTGTAGTTTTGAATTCGAGATTCTTGAACCAAATGTATATATTTTATTATTTAAATATAAACATAAATATAAATATAAATATAAATATTGTTTACCCATACACTTTTTGTTTATCTTATATTACTATATTTTTATATTTATATTTTTTTTATATACATTTATATAAATTTTCTTTAGAGGATTTTTAATTATTAATGGGATATATAGATGTATGAGACTAATGGCAAATTCTGTAAATAGTCTAATAAATCTTGGGTAATTATCTAAATAGAAACCAAATCATTGTGAGAGCGACACATCAGCGTGGCAATCTTGTTAATAACACATGATGGTAAGGTTTTTTTAAAAAAATGTTTCTCTATTAATATATAGGGGATATAAGAAAGTTTTTTTGGTAAAGAAGACATAATAAAGTGTTTAATATTCAGACCAAACCACTAGAAAATTGAACATTTCCTCTCCATCACAGAGCTGAACCTGTAACTTCAGTCAAAGTAAAGCCGGCAAGTAGGCGAACTTCTAGGGGAAAGCGATAACTCCTTGATCATCTCAAGTTTCTCATAGTGGCTGGTGGATTTTGGTTTAATAGTTACTTTATCTAAAAAACTTCCGTTTCTTAAGATGTATGCCGCCACTTCTTTCTCTTCTTTTGTTCCTTCATAGTCAACCCATTCGATAGTTTCAAGACTAGATACCATACATAAAGGAACAGAACTCGGTTCACTCCAGTAGGGGCGTGGTTGGTTATCTCGACGGCGATGGTACTGATATAAATTGACAATATAGAAGTGAAGTTATATGTGAATAAACAAAAAAGCAGTGAAGTTATACATTAGATATTTAGATCAACATATATACTGATATTAGTAGTAAAGTACACTATTCAAAAGACACTCAAACGAATTGGGTTGAAATATATATATATTACCTGTTCAAGTTTGAGGACTCGTAAATAAGGTGAATCTTCAAGCACACGAATAAGTAGATTCAACCATTCTGTCTCGCATGTGCATATCTTTAAATGTACAAGACATCGGAAGATACTACCAACTGGATATGCATCCTGCAAAAGAAACGTCATGGGTACACTTAGTGATTCTCATAAAAAAAGCAAGAATGATAAAAACAACAGTGCGGTTGACAAGAAAATACCTTTGCGGTTGGTAAACATAATAAATAGAGACGCTTGACTAACGTAACAAAACTTAGAATCATCCGAGGAAGGCTAGAATTGACGTCAATACATGCCTGGACAATATTAGGCATGTCATTCTCAATAACACAAAGCCCACCTCTTTGAACAGTAATCGCCATAGTTTCCAAAGAAGGAGCATCTATCACATACCCATCTGCATCATCTATATATCTTTTTGGTAATTTACACATCCATAAACGCTTTAGAGAAGGCACTCTAACGGTGAAAATAGTCACATTGTCATCAGGACACTGCACCACAATCAAGTCTTCAAGAACAGGACAACTTGATAAAAGCCTTTTGACAAATTCATCACCTGGGTACTTCATAGATATAAGGCTCAAATTTTTGAGGGATGGAAAAGAAATTGGGGAAGAAACATCCACGAGGATCGCGTTACTTAGTTTCAAGGTCACAACCTTTCTACATCCCTCACTAAACAAGCTCCTCGGAAGCACGACTGGAGTTTCACTTCTTGAAGAGACATGGATAATTAGCTCACGCACGCAGCATTTATCTGCAGCTCTAATCCATACATGAAGATCTCCAGAACCATAGGTTCGAAAGAGATTGAAACACAAAGTTTCTAGAATTTGAGCCTTGTGAAAGATCAAAGACCTGTCTACAAACTGTGAAAATCTTCCATGCCTATAGCTATCATCGTATACAAGTCTTGGCACAAACATCCAAAGAAACTTCCATCGTTTAGACAAAACCATCGTGGCCACAACATCTTTCGTAGTAGGAAGTCTCGACAATATTCTTAAGAGAAGCTCATCAGGCAACTGACTTATCATGTCCATGGTTAAGAGCTAACACCTCTTTTGATAGTCCAAAGCTCTCAGCTTCCACAAAGTTGTCTACCTAGCTACGTCAGAAATCCAAGCTGTTTCTGTCCTTTCCCAACATGAAAAAGTGTTTCACACGATTAATTATCAAAACGGAAAAAAAAAATAAAAAAAAAATTACAGGATCCAAATTACAATGAAACAATTAGTTGCAAGCAATGCAGATTCAAACGAAACCCTAGCGTCAAGCGAGGTAAGAAAAGGACGAAAACGAATTCCAAAACTCACCGAGCGCTCAAATAAGAAGAGAATCAGAAGTAATTCACAGACAAAGTCAAATTCCTAAAACCCTTAATTGAGTGAGACACAAGACGACGAGGAAGAGAATCAGAAGAAATTCAAAGAAGAATAAGCAAATTCGATTATGTTCTTTTCATCGACGAAATTTGAGATATACCCAAAGAGATTAACTAAGCCCAATTTAACCGAACCAACGAAGCCCAAATTAACTCAACCATAAAAACAAAAATATAAAAGGTTTGGGTGAACGATCTATTTCCCCCTCATAACTTTCACATAGCACTATAACTACACAGAATGTTTGGTTCATTCTATTTCCACATAAACCCAAAGTTCAAAACCTGTTTCCCCATGATTCGAAAGATTGATATCTAGTTCCACATTGACATTTGGTTAACTCGGTTTAGCACATAAACCAGATGCAAAACCAAAAAACCGGTAGAATAAACCGAATTAAAACCCGCAAACCGTAAACCACGACCCATATGTCGCATCTAAAACCCGTCTTTGAGACCCAAACTCAGAAATCCCAAATTAAGAAAACGAAGAACCCTAGCTTTTATTTTCAAATCTTCAACAACTCTGATCAATCTCCAACTTCTAAAATGAGCAATTCATTCGGCGTGACGAGTGGAACATCAAATTCCCGAGAAAGAAGAAGAGTTGTGGGTGTGCCAAAGGTGTGCTCGTGCGGTGCTCAAATTGTAGCGAAGATTTCAAGGTCTGATTTGAATCGGTTTTGTATGTTATAGTGTTATGGTCTTGTTAGTTATGGTCTTGTCTTGTTAGTTACGGTGTTTTTGTGTTATGGTGTTGTTGTGTTATGTTCTATTCTACGTGTTAACACAACACAAACCAAAAATCTATTTCACTTGTTAATTTCACTTGTTACTGTTATGTTCTTGTTATGGTCAAAACAAAGAAAAAATGGTTCTACGTTATTGTTATGGTCAAAACAGAGAAAAATTGGATTTCAAAGGCATAATCTGGTTCAAAGCAAAATAGTCTTGTACATAAGCCGAGTTAAACATCCGAATGCAGATACATTACTTGAAAGCAATGTAAAGCAGAAACTATGGTCATACCAAAAACAAAACAGAGACATAGCCAAGTGATAATTCTAATTTTCTGCAGGAAAAAAAAAAACAGACCCATCTTCTTCTAATCTTCTAATCTTCTAATCTCATTCATCCTTGAGTGATAATTCCTTGAGACGGTTCGGGTTGAGTGCCTATGACATGAGCAGTCTCTCCATCAAAGTCCTTAAAAGCAATTCCGTTGAAGAAAGTCTGGTGATAGTATAAATTCCCATCCCCGCGTCTCATGTTGTTACGCCTTCTCTCCCGAACATGTTCTTCGTCGTAATCACTCTCACTCTCTGGATACTCATCGTGAAGAATCGAAGGTTCATCTATGAACTCCATTACTGCTTGCTCGATTTCAAAAGCATCTCGCTCCCGTGGATCTTCATCGTCGGGTTCATCATCTATTATCGGATTAGCTGATCCTCCTTCTTCTTGCTGAACAGACCCGCCTTCCTCGTGATGAGTGACTAACGCATTTGCATCCAACACACTCGAAACCGTCATCCTGAATTTCGCCTTCAATTCGATTCAAGATTTTTGCTTTCTCTGTTTCTTCTACGGTTCTTTGATTTGAGGATTTTAGTATTTGGGGATTTTTTTTTTGGTTTATATGTATATAATCGGGTTGTTTAATGGGTTAATCCGGTTGAGTTTTTTGATACGTGGTTAATGAGTGTTTGGGTAACAGTAAACCAATTATAAAGCATGATTATGTGTTTCTGGGTTTTAATATTTGAAATTATGTGGAACGACATATCAATCTTTCGAATCATGGGGAAACAAGTTTTGAACTTTGTGTTTATGTGGAAATAGAATGAGCCAAAAATTCTGTGTAGTTATAGTGCTATGTGAAAGTTATGAGGGGGAAATAGATCGTTCACCCAAAAGGTTTTAACCGAGAATCAATAATTCAATTTCTTGTTTTGTCAACTAATAATCCAATTTAAAAATTAATTCGATAAATTATCTCAATTATTCTAAAAATTTTCTATAGCCCAACCAATCCGACAAGGCCTAAGCATTCGGATTTTCGGATCAGATTTTTTGGATTGGGATATATAGAATCCGATTAGAATTCGACTGTTTTTCGGAGCGGATCAGATCGGATTTTTCGGATTCGGATCGGTTTTCAGTTTTTTTTGGGAATCTGAAGTGTATCTGAAACCAAAATAAGTACGGTTTTGGTTCGGATTTGGATCCGAATTATCCGAAATTACCCGATTCGTATAATCCAAATTATCCGAAATTTACCTGATCAAACATGAAATTTTGAATGCGATCCGAATTGAGCATAGAATTAATAATATGTAATGCATTGTTTCGGATTAGCGGATATCCGATCGAATTTTAGATATTATCCGATCCGAACCGAAATCCGAATCACATTCTATATAAAATCTGATCGGGTTTTACTAAGTAACCGTAACCGGTTCAGAACAGAATTTTCGAATCGGATTTTTCGGATTCGGATTATATGCCCAGCCCTTTATCCGACATCACGGCGTTTTTTTTCAAGACATGATGATATGTAATCCTGTATATTTTCCCACTTGAAGAAAAACATGAACAAGATTGGTGACTTGAGTAAAGGGGTGTTTCTTTCGGTACGATGAATGTTGGATTCTGGTTTGCGTTAGATGTTCGATCATGTTGAATAGCATGATTGATGAGTTAGAGACTAAGGAATAGTAAAATTACATCAAAGGTGAATTAACAAAAAATGCTTTGATTGAAACACATAATCAACAAGGAGGCTAATGTTGAAGCGAGAAGTTTTATGGCAAAACTTGAACTGAAAATGTAGTTGGAAGACATGGGTGAAGCTGCACCGGAGCTGTTTTCAAGAGGATCGTAGCTGTCACAGATAAAATAAAAACTAACATTAATTAATCATTAGAGAAAAAACAACTATATTTGAAACTAAATTAAAGAAAACAAGTATGGAGTTTACTTAGTGATTGTAAGGAGTTTATGTACTTTGTAAGTAAAAAACGATATTGATATCAAACTAAGGGTTTGTCTTCGAATGGATTGAAATAGACAAGTATATAGTTTTATAAAATTTTGAAAATGAATTATCTCAAAAATATTTATGTTGTGTTTTCATATCTCTCTAGAAAATGTCACTTCCAAATTCAGAAACATCAACAATTACAAACTGAAGAAGCAAAGCATTATAAATTATAAATAACTTGATTATTATTTCAGTAGACAATGCCTTAAAGAAACAGACCATTGAACATCTCAAAGCCAAACAAAAGTACAAAGACAAAAAAAAACTCAATTACTCAGGCGGCGGGTGAAAACACCTCACTCTCACCGGCGAATTACAAAAGCTGCCGGTGAGAAAAAAAACTCTTCCGCCATTTAGAAATTTGTTATTTTGATTAGGGTTAATCAGTAAACTCCTGAAACTTTTTTCAAACTATGCAAACTCTAGAAAACTCCAAAATCAGTATAAATAATAAGTAAACTTATTTTTTTTGTCCTCCATCAAGTCCACATCATCATCACCTCTGAGCCCGGAACTGTTTTCCGGTATAAGTCTGTCCAAAGCTCCAGTTACTTGGAGTAGCATTGTTAGAGACAACTGTTCGGCCATCACTAGTTGTTACTTTAAAGGACAAAGCTTGACCATCAAGATTTGCGTTGCTTTGCCAATTCTGTCCCCAGTTTCTTGACATACTTTGCCAACCTGTTCTCGTTCCTTTAATGGAGACGGAGACAACATCTCCGGCGCCGGCTACGTTGGTTATGAGTACGAGGTTGAAGTATGAATGACCGTTGATCGTGAATCTTATTCCTCCTTTTCTCCGGCAAGCCACTCTGTTTAAAAAACAGAGCATTAATCAAACCACACGTACCAATTACCAAACCGAGCTAAACCGAGATCGGGAAAACGTACCTCCGGTATTGGACGGGGACAACGCCGGCTTTGTATTGAGCGATGCGGAGGAAGATGGGCTGAGCCAAATCGAAGTGATGTTGAGGAGGATTACACCAACCTCCGGCGTTATTGGCTTGAGCAAAGTTGGGTGGACAAAAGTTTGTTCCAGTGACTGTGATTGTTCCTCTGAGACACCATTTTGGGTCGTTTACGCATTTTATCTGAAAACAAGCACCGCAGCTTTGGCCGCCGTTGAATAGAGCTGTGCTTAGAGCCGCCGTGTTCGTTCCATAGCCTTGACTGTATAAGTTCCCGTAACCACACGCGCCGCCTGATTCCCACAAAAATAAGACTTATGTAAATGCATTATTAAAACTTATGATAGAAAGTGTTTATCTTTTAAGATTCTTATTGGTAAATTACATAACTTTTGGTCATGTAAAGTAGCATATTAATTGTCACCAGCCACTTTAATATAAATTTTAAAACTCTTATAAGATTTCAAGTTTGAAGTTGTATTGGTCAAAATATACAAATGATATACTATAAGTGTGAGAGAAGAGTAAACAAATTACCCATGGTGCCAGAAGCATCAGCACCTCCATAGAATGTAGCTCGAGCATTGACCCAACCACTAGCGTAACCATCCACACTCTTCCACATCATCATCATCATAAGACTCAATGACATTATCACTTTTCGAAAAATCTCCATTTTCTCTGCCTTTTTTCCTACACAAGAAAACTATAATAATAAGTTAAATGGTAACTGAGATATATGTGTGTATGTATGGAATAAAATGAGGAAGAAGAGAGATTGTGTGGAAGATTAGAGCTTACAATGGCCTGGAGAAAGAAAAAAAAAAGGACCCGCAAAAAAAAGTGAGGTTAAGGGAGAGGAAAGGGGTGTCAATGTTGTTGTGAGTTGTGAGGAGATGGGATGATTATATATAGAAATTTCTGCAAAGGAAAATAATTTTTTTTTATATGTTACAGTATATACATAGTTCTGATTTTTTAAAGTAGCACTTGAAAGTTATTTTTATCAGTTAAGTGTCTACACTAGTATTTTTTATATACTTTTTATATGGATAGTACAATTTTAAAGACATTAATAAACTCGAATTTGGTAACGAGCAAGCAGCATCGAGAGTGCCATCTTCTTCACGAAATTTTATGCTATTTAAAAAGGGTTTTACTTTCTACTAGTTTCTAAACGGAGACCTCATATTATGGGGCTAAGTTGACCATTTGACCTCCCATGTTTATAATTCCAAAATCCACATGTAGATTGATACATTGAGAACAGTACAATATTTGTTTTACCTGGGAGTTATAGATCAGAATTAAAATTAATTCCGGTTTTTCCAACGCTATGTAAATGTCTCATATACAACAGTAATGGACTAATAGAAAACAGTAAGTTGACCATTTGGTTTAGGGTTCATGAAGTGATGAAGCCTAAAGAAGTATGCTCAAATATACATATATTATTATGGCCACTATATGTTGCGAGATTCCTCTTCGCTATCACGTTTGCATCTAACCAAATTGTTCAATGTATAATCAACGAGATAAAATATTCGAATAAATTTGCTTATTGCAAAAGTTGACGAAATCCTAAAAGAAGTTAATGTCTTGCTTCAAAAACAAGGTTTGAGTAGCTGTTTCTATTTTCTTATAAAGTCATTAACAGAAAACCGCAGGAACAGAACATATACCTTTTTCCAACACATTCAACTACTTTTTCCAAAGTAAACAAAAAAAAGGAAAGTAAGAACAAAGCATTAGCATAATAGGATAAAAAGGAAAGTACAAAGGAACACCGACCAAATCAAGTTTCTTTAGGTTTATAGTCGTCTTTCGTTTGATTCTGTATTTGGATGAGGTATTTTTCAAATCGAATTTCTAATTCACGAATCTTTCATCCACTATATGAATTTACAGTACTTAATTGTAGAAACATGATTATTCAGTAAATATAAATCTCTAGAAACTATAGATCCTTTAACTATTTTCTTGGATCATTAATCTTGGTTAGAATCATTATTTTCGTTTCTAAAAACATTGAACCGTAAACTATTTTTGGTTTATTGTCGAACTTTGGGTCTCCACAAAATAGAAGAAAAACGATTATATCTGTAATGGTTTAATGGTATAAAGAAAATAACTTAATACACCTACTCGTCTTAAAAATATAACGTGTTTAGTTCAAACAAATTATTTTTTGCCGCCAACTATTACCATTCAAGTTTATAGATTTTTCCGAGTAGTGACAATGGTTGTAACAAAAAATTTTGTAAAACAAACCGTCTTTTAATCATTCATTTACCAATCGTTATACACCAAAAATAACAGTTAAAAAAAAACAGTTCATAACAAATTGTTATCAACTTCAAAAATAATATGGTCCAGTTTGCAAACATATTAGTCCGTCTGGGTCATGATCATTATTACCATTCAATTCAAACCCAGAGTTATACTCTTTGACAACTTATATTTATAATCTAAAAAGTGGAAATTGTGGAATCAAAGTCTGACTTTCGGCGACTGTTCCGTGCAAATGGAAATGATATTTTTTTCAGTACAAAACAAAAATACACATGAAAATTTTTGACCACCTCAATTTCAGGATCTATATATACTGACGTTCAGTCGTTCATGTGACACAATCGTCTAGCTTAAGATTTGCTCTCAGTACTTATGATTAATCCTTCACTAACAATTAAATTATTTCCCACGTTAGTCTAATCAATTCAAAATTTTAAAATAACATGTGGGTTTTTAGAACAAGCAGACTTCTTAAAATAATCAATAGACTTACTCGTTGCTCCTTAGTAAACGCATTACAGTACTAATTTGATGTTTTTATACTGAAGATGCACTCTTCGTTCGGACTTTGAATCATTAAGAGAATGTATATATTGAAAGTGATAAAGTGCAATAGAAATGGAATAAATATTTAATGGATAAATAATGAGCAATACATATTTCAAAAAACACTAGTAAGTATGGTAGAAATTAAGGTTCCTAAAGTAACTTATACTGATGAAATCTTTTTTGTTTTGCAAATTTGTTATTCTTCATGTTATTTGTCAAGATATATACCAAAAAGATAGCGTTACCCACAATATAACTATGCTAAACTAATTATATGGGGACACAAGTGAAGCAAGCTGATCATTCGTCTGTTCTTCCCTTTACAGCTTAAATCATCAAAAGTTCTATACTTTACAGCTTCAATATCACAACTTGACGACAACATCCAATTCTATGTATATTAAAAGGACACGATAATATTGTCAAAAAAAAAGAGAGGAATATACACGATAATTTTTTTTATTCAACAACCAAAGAACTGATGAAATTAAACTTAATAAACATCATTTTCTGATTGGTTGTAACTATAATCTTTTTTTTTTGTAATCTGTATGGTTCGTTTTTTTTTTTGCTAAGAAGGTAAATATTTCATAAAAATGAAAACGGTTTAGGTTTACAATCGAAGATTATAGACCTAAATAAATGGTCCCATGGCAAAAAAATAAAACATGGAAGCATAAATCTACAATTGATTTCGGTCCATCCACTCAACTAAAGCGTCGAAGCAAAAGGAGTGATGAAGCGATAACGATTTTGAATGTTCTTCTCGAATTTGTTGTTGGAAGAGAACGGCGACTGCAAGTAACAAGAGCCGAAATGCGAAAGACTATAATCACTAGAAGCCTTTCACCGGACGTCCGAAACTGGGCCGTCAACGGCAGATAACTCAGGGTCCTCGAATACATACGTCCCTCGCGTCATGTGAGAGCGACCCGAAAATCACGTCCATGAGCTCTCCCAAAACGAAACCTCACGAACCAAATTATGCGAACAATGCGAGCTCCCTCTACCAAGTTCATCCCCGAAGTCGGCTAGCACAGAGCAAGAAATAACAAACTAAACCACATCGAACGCCATTAGCTTTACTAGCTCCTCTAGGATCAAAAATCACAACGCAACAAGAGGCTAGAGCCAAAGCAAAGCTTTATCCCAAACATAACAACAGCAACAACAAGACACAAACGAAACCAAGGCTTGAAGAAGACAAACGGTTTAAGGATATCATAGGCGTGAACAAAAGGAGACAGCAAAAAGCCGCCACCGGAGGCTAAACCGTCACCAAGTCCAGCACCAACGCAGCTACCCAAAGGCACTAATCGAGTTACCAAGAAGATGTTTCACACTTGACGTACCACAACAGACACTCTCCTAATAGTTCTGCTGCCGTCCTCTAACAGAATTGACCAACAGAGAAGTGACCATCCAATCGCCAAGTCTCATCGTCGAGGCAAGAACCCAAAAATACCAACAAGGAAGCGATGCCCTGAAAACCTATCTGAAAGAAAGTAGCAAGAGAAGTCGAGGACGGTAACCGTTTGAGGAGAAGAGCTAACTCAGGCACACGGCCAAGAAGCTTCCCCTCAGCCACCGAAGACCACTCAAAACGCCACCAGCTCAAACAGACGAAGACGACCCACAACGGAGGGGACAGAGGCGAATAACTTCTGGAACACCGCCGTCCTCAAGCGAGAGTCCCGTCGGAAACAAGCCCAAACCACCGGAAAAAGCAGGACGAGCGGCGGATCTGCCAAACAAAGGTTTGGAAGAGGCGAAACCAGAGCACACGGAGGAGCTACCGTCGAAAGAAGCATCTTCCGTCGCAAAGGAAACAAGGGAGGAGGCTAGATCTGAAAAGATCCTCACCGGTCGAAGTCGCGTGACGTTAATGAAGATGCAGAGCCTCCGCCGGATCTCACGCCTACGACAAACGAGGAGAAACCGGACGGAGAGGCACCGTCAAACACCACGAGGTGTCCGTCACACGCGGCGGATCTCCTCCCACTCACCGAGAATCAGAGCATACCAAGGCCATCGATTTCTTCAAGCACAAGACCATGATGAGAATCTACAGAGGAGGGGAGGCCGAAGCCGGTGCTGAGGAAGCCACCGCACTCCGGCCACAGATCGTAAAAAATTGACGGAGGCTCGAAAAAAGTATTGGGAGAGAAAATGAGTTAGCGCGTGAGGTGCACGCGCAGTGATGCACACCAAAACTGTAAACTGTTAGGGTAAACTTTTTATAGTGACTGACCCCACCCCGAAAGGCCCCATATCCAGGAAAATCCTATATGCGTCATAGAAACCCGTGGGCCATCTACAACAAGATTTTATTTGGAGAGGTTTCAGTTCCACCCCGCCGACAGAGAGTCGAACTCGTGATCTCTGGCAGTCGTGTGTGAGAAGTCACATTGAAACCACTAGGCCATCAAGGACTTCTCACAAGCATGTAACATTGATTGGTTAGCTATTCAGAAAAGAAAGAAAATCACCTGCAAAATTTATTTTACACTATTTACCAATACATGCATTCAAAAAAAAAAAACATGCATTCAAATAATTTTGTTTTTTTTTTAAATAATGCAAACAACGTAAACTAGTGATTGTCACCAACAGATGTAGTAGTACTGATTGATGCGGTGAATATTTCCATCGTAAGAAAATAACAAAAGGAAAAAAATAATAGCAAACTAGTAATTGTCACCAAATAGATGTAGTCGTCGATGGGTCGCTATAAAAATAGTCTAACATGTATGATGTATCAGATACATTTGTTTATCACTTTATCTATAAATAGTTGCATACCGTTGATATTATACGGAATGACGGATTCATGTTTTCAATATCGTTTCATTTATTAACCAAAAAAGCATGATTTCATTTCTCATATACTAATAATACTGACTTTGATGATGATAAAATAAACAATGGCAGTGTAGAGTATCGTACATAATCTCAGTGAATCAACTCGTTTTGTACGATCTGATAATTTTGTTGGATTTAATGTATCACATGCATCATTTTCTTGAATGAATCGAGATTTCATAATATTTATGATTTTTTTCTTGTTTTTTTCTAGCACGGAGATATTTGGAAATAGTCAATACAAAAACTATTTAATATCTTAAGAAAAAATCTACCAAAACATATAATATATTGGTTTTTGTTTGTATTTGTGTTATGTCATCACTCAATTCAATCCCACATATATTATATGTTGTTGATAAGAAAAATACGCATAAAATTATATTACCAAAATTTTGAATATTTTTGATGCAATTTAATTCGTGATTGACCACTTAAAATATCATATTAATTCTGAAAATAAAATCTGAAATTTCGTTCCATAAAATCTATAAAGAAAACTATGCCTAAAATTTGGGAAGCTCATGATTTCTTGCCGGGAAAGTAGCATGAACTAACAAAAACCAAATCTACAACGAATCACGTTAATAGCCACGTGGCCACTTGTCGTTTCCCGCGCTCCGCGTCTCTCTCCCCTTCTTGAGCAATTTTTCCTCCGACAAAAAAAATTAACTTTTTTTTCTGTGTTTTGAGAATTTCAATGTCTGAAACTAAATTTAATTAGAGTTAAATTTGAGGTTTAGGACATTAAATATGCTCAAGTTTGGACAAACCCACCCCACGTCTTACCTTAAATGACCCGTACATTTCGGATCGATAACTTTAATTCACTCTATCGCTATGACATTATTCATTTTTTCATCGTTAATATTTATTTTTCTTTAATTAGACTAAACAACACAAGTATACAACAATAGGTCGCAATCCAAGGCCCAAAATTGGGCCGAAGCTTGAAGCCTTGAGCCTAAACTCGAAACCCTCCAGAAGAAAAAGTGGCTTCGATTTGGCCATTCATCTACGCCTACGCGCCATAACTGACCTCTCTCTTCTTCAGCAGATTTTCCAAATTTATATTCCTGTTTTGTTCTTAACTGGAACCGGAATTAGCCATCTGCTTCTCTTTAGCCGCTGTCTGAGTCAGCCGTGTTGACTCTACGCTCCTCTGGTTTCAGGTCTCAGAGAAGAGAAGCCATTGTTAATCCTTAAGCAACACAAACTGATCAAAATTCAAATCCTTTTCTTTCTCAAACTTCGTTGCTTTGTATCTGCAAATCCATCTCTTGTAGAAGTTCATGAATCTTTTCGACTTGAGGATGCGAAAGATCCCCTGAGATGAATTTATATACTCTGTTTTCAACTTCTATGGAGCTTTCACCAGCCATCTTCTTCACACCAATCCCTTTCATCATCTTTCTGATCATCCTCGACTCATCCCACCTCCCTAAATTCGAGTATAAATTAGCTAAAAGCATATAGTTACCGCTGTTATTCGGTTCTAGCTTAATCAGCTGATATAAAGCTCTTTCTCCAACATCAATATCATGATGAACAGTTGAAGCAGCAAGAAGAGATCCCCATATTGCAGCATTAGACTCAAAGGGCATGCTTTTAATAACTTCTTCCGCTTCTCGGAGTTTACCTGCTCGTCCTAGCAAATCAATCATGCATCCGTAATGCTCAATGTTCGGATTAATCCCGTATTTTGATGTCATTGAGCTAAACAAACTTTTTCCAAGATCGACCCAACCGACATGGCTGCAAGCTGAAAGGATTGCAATGAAAGTAACATCATTAGGTTTCACACCAGCTTTAACCATACGGTCAAACATTGCTAAGGCTTCAGCTCCGTGCCCGTGTGTAGCCAGCCCAGTTATTATAGTCGTCCAAGTAACCACATTTCTCTCATTAACACTCTCAAACACCTCCAACGCCTTTGTTATATTCCCTGATTTCGCATACATATCAATGACCGCGTTGTTCAATGAAACCGCTCTGTTCATCCCTCGGTGATCAACGTAGCAACATATTCTTTCACCCAATTCAAGCGAACCAAGATCAGCACAAGCTGAGAGCACAGCCAAAAGCGTAACTTCATCAGGCTCAACATTCTCCATCAGCATTCTCTGAAACACTTCAATAGCTTCACTAGCTCGTCCACTCTTCGCATATCCAGATATCACACAAGTCCAAGAAACCGCATTCCGTACCCAACAAGGCATCATCTCCAACAAACCCCTAGCTTCATCCATCTCACCCACTTTCCCATACCCAACTAATAACGCATTCCAAACATTCACATCCCTCACACGCATTTCATCAAACACCTTACGTGCATCTCCCAAACCACCACACGAAGAATACATCTGAATCAAACCTGTAACAACATGAACACTCGAACCAAACCCAAAAACCACCGCTTGCCCATGAATCTGTCTCCCAAACAAAACATCAGAAACTCGAACAACAATCTTCAACACAAACGGGAAAGTAAACGTGTCAGGCTTAGAACACAAAGCCCAGAACTTTCTATAAACCGTGATAGCAATCGAGTGCGCATTGGGTTCGTCGACGAGAGACAAAGCTCTAATCATGGTGTTGTGCAGATAAGTATTGGGTAATGGCTGATGGGTAAATACAGAGTAAGCATATCGGAGATGTCCTGCATTCGAACATGCTTCGATGAATTTGGCAACGTTGAGATTGTCTCTGTTTAAACCGGTTATGATCATGTAACAATGAGATTGCTTTAATGTTTTGAGATTTGTTCCATGGACTTTCAGAGAGGTAACGAACCAATTTAGACCAGAGCTTAAGCTCAAGGCATTGACTCTCTGTATCATTCTCTTATCAATTATCATTGGAACAATAATGAGAAAAATCGAGTTTTAAGGACACTATAGAGTATACCTTACAATAAATTTAATTTGTTCGATTACATTTTCACTTAATACCTATAAAGTTATAAATATGTTTTTTTTTTTTCTTTGTTTGCAACCCTACAAGCTTATGTACATGTACTTCAGAAATTTAGACAACACACATAATTCATCTGATGACAGTGAAACTACCACAAATCTTAGATGGAAACGAATAGAGAACAACTTATGTTTCCGTTCATATCTATAGCTATAACTATATCATCATCAAATTCGGATGGCGGAAAACACGACGACTCCATAAAAACAAGTTATATGGAGAAATTCTTGGTTTGTAGAAACACGATTTTCATATCTTTTGAAGAGCTCATGGGATAGGTCTGGTCCAAGATAAGCATCAACCATAGGACGAATAGCAGCTTGAACCAAATTGGTCCTGGCTCGTCCGTAAGAAACCGGATCTTTCTTCCACTCTTCTTGTTTCTCATCTGAATATTCAACTATTTTCATAAATTCCATTTTCTCTATCTTGAAACCACCGCAACGGTCAATTCCGGCCGCCACTTCCTCCGGACTTCTCATGTACGCCGGAATGTTGAAACCGTCTCTTGTCTCTTCATCTATCAAACCCTTTTGTCCAAAGGAACATATATAAAACGTTTCATATGAGTGGTATTTGCCAAAAAAAAATATTTTAGCTAATTTATGAAAAATTAAATGAAAAACACGTTGACAATTTTTATTCTTAAAAGATATGGATTGTGATATGAAATTCTTTTCTAAAAAAAAAAACATGAAATGTTAAAGTAGTGTTTTAGCGAAAAACAAGTAAAAAGAAAAAAGCTTGTTTTCATGGTAGTTGTGATATATAGTGACATGACAACATCATGAACGGTTATGTAATGTAATCATGAAAGATACACGTGTTTGTAATATGCATATGTAGATTTACCTCATCTATTAAATCTTGCCAAGCTTGTTCCATGGTAGTTGTGAAAGGATGTTTGGCTCGAGTATCTTGGTCCCCAAATTGACTACTTGAGCCAGAAGGACGACCAGCCATCAACACAAACAACACTCCTCCTTTCACCATTTCTTCTTTCCGACAGCTCATGAAATCATCCAAATCTTTGTCTGATTGCTCTGCGTATGCTTCCACTACTTCTTTTTTTGCTCCTTCTATCCACGTTTTCCCTTTGTTCCACGTTCTTGATCCTTTCTCCAATACTTTTTCCGGTATCTACATATAATTTTCAATGCACATATTTTAGAAACGGTTTTTGATATATGGTGTTATATATGTTCTTGTTTTGAGACTGATAGAACAAAAAAATTTATCTTGGGTGATGCACATTGATCTTCATTGGGAGAACTGACGTAACAAATTTAAAGTTATAGTCGTAACGTATATCCAGTACACGAATTATCTTTCCGACCACTAAAAAAGTATAATAATTACCTTAACTAAAAAAAAAAAACCTTACAATAATTAATCAAGAAAATGTTGAGTTTCTAACATTAGTAGAATGCTAAAACAATCATATCTATAATGTTAAATTGACGTCGTTGATTATTTTAAATGGTGAATAATGTATATACCTTAAATAAAATTAAATAACATTATACAGTTACAAAAAAAAACATTAAAATATAGAAAAATGATTAGTGTATTAGACCTGAGAGAGCCAGTGCAAGGCACTTAAGCTAACAGCGACATGAATCGTTCCTCTCGGAAAAAGCCTGTCATAGAACGAACCAGCAACGCCTCCAGCGAAGTATTTCGCGGGCGAATCAACTTTCTGTTTTTGAGCCAACAACTTGAACAACATGTTGAAGTCATTAGAAGGCAAATCACAAAAGAAAGCCTCAAACTCCGGCGAGCCACCACCACCGTACACCGCCGTGTATCGCCGTTGTAACGTCTCAACCACCGTATCAACTGTTGTAAACGTGTTGGAGCCGGTGGCGCAACCGAGGTCGGTGATTCTGATGGGAGAAGTTTGGTCGGAGAAGAGTTTGATGGATTCGAGAGTTGAGATAAGGATTGGTTTGCTTAAGGTTATAGCCAAAGCTTGGCTATCGGAATTGTTGACGTAGCTGAGGTCATCTTCGCCGCCTTGCATAGCGAATACACGGTGGAGACTGGTGGTGGTCCAGTCTTTTGCCGTCATCGGTAGGCTTGGGGACTCCATTAGTGTTCTATCTCCTCTCTCTTATTGGACGTTGTAGTTAAAAGAGAGAAAATTAAACAAAGGAAATATTTTGGTATTGGACTTAGAAGTTAGAAGTTTAGAACTTAGATGAGAGACTTCGTATTTATACTCAAGGCACACATACATATACTGATATACATATACACATTGCATGCATATATATATATATATATATATATATATATATATATATATATATTATTTTTGTGTGGTTGGTAATCAGTGGTAAATTTTAAAAGACTTGAGTGGTTCATATTGAATGGTAATTAATGGTTAATGGTATGCTTTTATGGAAAATAAGCATGTGTTGATTTTTTTTGGTTAGTAGTATAATATAAATATGTTTCCGTTACACTATCATAGTTTAGTTTACATGGTAACGATGGGTTTGACGGTTTCATGAATTCAAGCGAATTTCAACAGATATCTGATGACGCTTTTTAAATAATTTGTTTGTTTGGTTGACTTTTTTTTAGTTTTTGGGCTAAATTTCACAATAAAGGCTAAATAAGTAAATAATAATATATAGTCTCTATGGTATAATTTTTTTCTTAATGAAAAATATATATGGTCACTTAGGTAGATAATCTGATTAAAAAAAAAAACAGGTGGATAATCTTTTTAGAAGACTTATTATTTGCAAAACTAATGCTGTGACTAAATCGTAAATAAATAGATGTTGATTTTGCATGTATCTTAAATGAACTGTGTGATATCATATAATTGACATGTGACCATATACGATTACCATTAAAAACAGCGACGTTCTCAAACACGATTACAAGTTGAAAATCAGTGGTGAGTTTGAGTACTTGACTAAAAAATTTCTTCGCCTCTTCTTTTTAGATGTTCAAAAAATTGTATAGATATTTAAAATAGTTAAGAATGTGTGGTTTCATTGTTAATTTCTGAGACAAACGTGAATAAGTTTAGATTAGATGACATTCATTTATTGGTGTTTTCAATCTTTAAACACTCTTTAATTAGTTTTTCCAGTATAGTCGTTAATTTTGTTACTTTTTTTTTTTATTATTGCAAAAAACAATAAAGTTAATTTTGTTACCTAAGACCATCAGTGGCAAATGTGTTTGTGTGGGTGTAAATATTTTTTTAGTATTATAATTTAAAGCAAAAGAGAAAAGAGAAAGAGAAAGAAAGAGAGAGATAGAGAGAAAAAGTGTTACACCCGAGTGTAAACTTACACCCGGGTGTGAAGAGAGAGACAATTTTTTCGTTTTTTTAATACCTACACCCCAAGACTCACACCCACCTGCTTGCCCCACTGTCCATGCTCTTAGTTGTTGCCAAAAAATTGTATTTCATTTCTTTCACCGAAATTTTGTTTCATTTAATTATTGGTACATGCATCATTAATAAATTACTTAATTATAGTCGTTATAAAACAGTTGTATTGAGCTTTAACTAAACAAAAAAGATTCTAGTAAGGAGATAAATAAATTAAACTATGTTCAAAACCTCAAAAATGCGAGTTGCGGATCACTTAATTTAATTTTGAAAATAAACCCAAAAAAAATCTTCAATTGCTGAATATATATTGATTTTCAGTCATACCAAAGAATTCTCAAATGTCACAATGCTCTTAATTTAGGGTAAAATTTTGTATTGTATAGATTTTGAAAGTCTTGCACGTACGTTAATCAAGTAGTGAACCTTTAACATCAAGTAGTGAATGAATTAGTATGTTTTCCTTATATTATATACATCTATATACATATATACACGTCGTGGTCAATCTTTAATAAAAAATAAAAGAAATGGGCAGTTACGTTTTACATTGTATGTAGCATTATTTATGAATGTCTTTGTATCTCTGCTGTCTAGATTCTTTTCCTCATTTGATTATTATATCTTTTCAGGTTCTTTATTCTTCTAGAAACAGATCTATGTCTCTATTTATCCATCCTTATCAATTCCTCACTTTATTTTAATTTGCCTTATATATATTTTGCTTGCAGTGGAGAGATTATTAACATAAGTAGAGTAAAGATTTCGTGGACGTCTTATATATAATCTTATCAACATATGATCAAATGTGAAATTATTACAGAAACTGATAGAAACGTACACAACAATCTCTTTTTATTGTTATGGTAGAAACTAATTAAGTAGAGTGGTTTTCATTGTATATATTTCGGTTTGTCGAGTACCAAGATTGCTTATCAGAATAAGAAATTCCGAATTAGCAAGGTTTGATTGGTACGTTGGTGGTTGATTTGTTACATCTATATACCACTGTCATTTGTTTTTGAATTTGAAATGTATTTTATTTTATTTTATTAAGCTGTCATAACTTTTTGATCTCATATATATATATATATATATATATTTGTAACATGATAAATCAATTACCATTCTCCATTTCTTTAAAGTATGGTTTCTATGCTGTCAAAAAAAAAGAAGTGTGGTTTCTATTTTGCTTTATTTTTACCGAAAATAGTTGTACTTTAGAAACTCTGGTTTGGTATAATTTGTGATTATGTTCCTTTTCCAATTAATAGAAGTTAGAATGATATATTATTTTTTATTTTTTTCATATAGATTACATATAATTTTCTGACTAGTGGGTATGTTATTCAATTATCTTGTTTTTTAGATTTTATTTGGAATACAAATTTGATTCCGGGATGTAAAAACTATTTTCGGTTTGATGATCTTAAAATCCAGATTGAAATCTATCAATTCATTGAGTTGTGGTCGGTCTAGATCGATCTGATGATGACCAAAAAAAGATCCATAATATAAATGTTAATCACTTGAATGATTAATGAGAAATATATTATTTAGTAAAACACTTGATTAGAAGTTGGATCTATTGATCCGAAGTGATTGTGGTTAACCGATTTTCAATAGACAATCCGAATAATTTTTCGATTTGCTTTTTTTTAGTTCGGATTGGATCTGAAAACATTGATCGGCCCCTAAACTCAACAATCGATACAAAACTACTTAAAAAGAAATTAAAGTAAAGGGGCTTCGCATAAAACAACGACTTTAAGAGAAAATGGACCTTTGACTTTGGATAGAGGGTTTAGACGATGAAGTGGTCCTTTAATTTATACACCTATATAGAGAGAGTTAGAGTTGTCAATTTCCTCTTTTTAATCTATGGTCCGAATTTCCACTTGCTTCCACCAAAATTTTCTATAAAAATATTGTATAACCAACCCTAAGTGAGCACTTCTATAATGACTTTGGCATGAAATAGACTTATCCAAGGGGAACTAATATAATAAACATTAAAAAAAAAAAAAAATGTACTATACTTTTTAGTTTTTATTAATTGAAAGCGCTTTAAAATGTACATTTAACATAAACCCCACACTTACTTTCATCAAATGTTATTCCAAAAGAATGGTTGTTCCACTCTAAATCGTCAAGTTAAATTTCTCTGAAGTGAATGATGATATCATCCAATATGCTAAAGGGGATAACTTAATACAAACAAATTGAGGAAATCATTTGAAAGAGAATTAAGCTCTAGGCCTAAACGAGTTTCTTATCATAATAAATAATTCACACGCAATCCATCGTCGATGTATGCGTCATTAATATCTAATGATCGAAATTCGAAATGGATCGTAAAGGAAACAGCTCAACCTTTTTTTTTTGGGTCATAAAAACAGCTGAACCCTTTTTTTTAAACAGCTTAATCCTTTTTTTTTAAAACAGCTGAACTTTAGCTATCGTTTCTACTAAATAAGTGGGGCTATGCCTAATTTAGCTGAGTTATAGCGGTGGCCAAAGCCGCTAAAAGAGAGGAACTTTGAACTAGAGAGATTCGAGATTTTTTTGGCCAAAAAAAAAAGTATAAAGTTTTTCAAATATATAATGTAATTTCACGAAAAAAAAACTTTAACTAGAAATTAATGCACGTGAAACAAAAAGGGCTCTTTAACAAAGAAAATAAAAAGGAAACAAAAAAAAAAGTATATTATTGTGATGAAAGATATTCTTATGTGTATACGTGGGTGTAACTCTGTATATTTCATCTTTTTATTCATTGCGAAGCCAACATTTTTCAAAAGAAAAGTTGTACATAAATAATGAAACCGTTCAGCATATGCTATATACACCAAAGTTTAATCTAAGTTCGAGTTAGAATCAGTGAAAAAAAAAGAAGAAGAAGAAGTTAGCACTTACATTTCATGACGAGATGAATTATTTTCTGCGACCAACCGGGACGAAAATACTGACTACTATTACTCAACAAGTGGATACTCCGACAACAAAAGTTCACCTAGAAACACAGGTTCATGGCCCGCCGGCAGGTTCACACAGGTTCATGTTTTTCAATGTTAGATTTGTAACTTTTAATGTTCAAATATGGTCACCTAAATTGACATGTATAAACTATCACATGAACAAATTCCAACTTGATAATCTAAAATATATAGCTGGTTAAAAACTATAATATAAAACTAATTAAATGTAGTTAATATCCATTCTTAATGGAAGATATGTTGATCTTAGCCAACGTGCTATATAAGATGTGGCTATAAGAAAATTATACAACTCAGCAATCTATAGAATCTACTTCAGTATATCTTAATACAAAAAATGTTTTAGTCACTAGATCGAAAATTATAGTCCATAATTTTATGTCAATCTAGATCAGAAACTGAATTTCACGAGATCTCTAGATACTTTGCCGACTACATGTCCAATTGTCCATAACAATTGTGATATTTTACTCAAAAAAAACCGATTATAGAATACAAATTCTTATGGCTTATACTTATGAAATATACTTAGAAAATTTGGTCACAAAATACTAATAAAAAAATGATAAAATAAAGAATAGATTAGCACACGAGTGACCCACCGTACGAAGAAACATCAAAAAGAAAAGACTCTATCACATCAAAGCCAAGTGAGTCGTTTTTTTCCGAGGTGGGAACACTAAAAAAGTTGTAGTGGACCGGCTCTGATCCACGACTGATCCCCACCATTTTACTCTTCTTAATTTAATATATATATAGGTAATATTATAATAAAATAACATTAAGTGGGAATAATAAAGGATCGGAAAAGCTTTATGCATAATGATTAGCCCTAATAATGATCACTGACAAGCTTTATAAGACCATGGGCAGTGGAGAAAGTGTGAAAGTGGGTGTAAACTTTTTATTATTATTATAATTTAAAGAGAGATAGAAAAGAGAGAGAAAAAGAAAGAGAGAGAGAGGGAGTGTGTGTGTTACACCCGAGTGTAAAGTTACACCCGGGTGCGAGGAGAGAGACAATTTTCTTCTTTTTTTATTACCTCTAATACCCTTCAGCTTCCTCCACTGCGGATGCCCTAAGGTTGAACCAGTCTACGTTACAACCTTTAGCTCTTGAGATCGGTCATGCATGGATGGTATTTGAGTTGAAACTTAGTTTTCGAATGGCTAACCTAAAAACTTAGTATATAAACCGTTGAATGATAATTCGTTTAGTTTTCGGCTTTTGATTTCGGTTTTATTTTCGAGGTTTTTAGAAGGTATGGGATGGGACTGATCTATGAATATATATGCCATAGTATGCTACCATGTAGGACATTGTGTTTCATATTCTTGCATCAAATGAAACTTAGACACGACGACATCATTACATATATCATAGAGCGGATATATTTACACATGTTACCAGTGACAATCTAATTGGTCCATCATATTGCCGCCATATCTTCAACCTTGGTGTGGATTATTCTTTCACTACTCTATGAATACATGTGTCCCTACTTTTTTTTAATGACATATAGTCTTATATCTTAACAATATCACAGTATAATTTGAACTCAAATTAAATTATGAAATTTCAATTGAAAAAAACTGGATATTAATTTTTTCAGTCACTTAACACACCACATGAAACCATTTAGTTTTCGTTTTATTCATATGCATAATATAGTGATATATATTAATATATACCGATTTTTGAAAAAGTAAGGAATTTTAAAATTGCAATGTGTAGCTGCCTACTCTCATTAGCTATAGGTATAGAGTGAGACTGTGGTTGCTAGATAGAAATGTTAAATAGTTAGAACCCTACGAATCACGTGTTGCACAATTGGTCAGAACTATACTGTAATATTCACGGGTATAGTATAGTTATCGTGATTTGCTCTCATCGACTATTATTGGAATACTTTACACTTAATTCCGTTCAGTTTTGTATGAAATCAGTTAGTTAATTTGGTGAAAGTTTGATCTGAAATAATGTCTAACATGTAACAAACCAGTGAATATTGCGTCACCATTCATTTCACACCAAAAAGGAAAAAATCTAAATGGATAAAAAAAGTACAAGAAAAATGTATAGCTATTTTCTAACGGTAAAAGCTTGCATGCATACGAGAAAACATACTTTTTATCTCATAGTACTCCCGCAGTATGATGATCAAACGTCAACTAAAGAAATTGACCAACGTACATCTAAATATGTAGCTCTCAAGAAGGAGGAAGGGGAAATTAATAATGAATAAGATTTTCTTAGGTTTGGGACGATGAAATATCGTTGTGCTATCCGAGAGACCACATTTTCGTACAAGCCAATTCTTTGAGGATGTGGCAATATATGACGTCTCTTTCCACTCAAAAGCCAAGCTTGCTAGCTTCTGCTACGTCTTATATGAAAATGTATCCTATTATTATTTACACTATGTTTATGGTCCCCTACCTTCTCCATTCTTCCTACTTTTGAGGATTGTTACTACTATGGTTTTCTTAGGTCCATAGAGAATTTAATATCCATTCCCTGCGTCGGCTCATTCTATTCAAGGATTACTTCCTACGTTAAAATAAATTCATAGGTGTGATAGAAATTTGACCATTACTGTTTTTGTTTGTCAATTCTTTTTTAAATAGTTCTTCTCGTGAAAAAAAGATACTGAAAAATGAAAGTTAAGATCGGAGATTTCTCTCCGCTCTCTCTTTTTATTCCTTTAAATGATTAGTTTTTACGTTCACCACTTTATAGAAGAAACACTAGTCTCTCTATTAAACATATGTCAACTACATAATATCATCACGTTTTTTGCAATGTTCACAAAGTTTTCAGTGTGCTGCAGAAATTTAGTTTCAAATGCATAGCGTTTAAAATATGTAATTAGTCCCACCCTTACATAGTTTAAGACGAAGCCTAGCAATTAGCGCACATATATAGACATTAAGTCCATCCGTACATGATTGAAGAAAAAGACTATATTATAGTACACAGCATATTCGAATCAAATAATTTTAGCTATATAACTTTTTTGGACCACGATATATTCCTACTAAAGTACTAATTTTGGGACCATATCTTCTGATCAATAATGTTTGATTACAATGCATGAATGTGTCACTTTACGACTAAATTCTGAAATCAGTGTCAAAGTTATTGCAAGTATATTCTCTCCGGGGACCAAGAACAAGTAACAAGTTACTATACATTATACAATGCATCATGACTGTATCAGTTCCCTTTTGCTTATTGATTCTTTGAAACATCACGAGTAAAAATAATAACAATTTTATTAATTTCAACCAAATGTTTTTATCTTTTAAATTGTAGTTTACTTTTACAAAACTATAACAAAAAGACGTAACGTCCTTGTAAGATTTTCATGTGGATTTAGGGCTTAAATCGTCTGCTTTGTCTACTCACAGCGGGAATTCTTTCTGCAAGAGATCGAGATTCCTTGACTCGCAAGCTTCAATCAGGTCTTGCCTTGAAGCACAACTGCATTAAGTTTTAACAAAGTATTTTAACCGACTTCGTAAGAAATCGCATCGGAGTTTAACGTTCACGAGCTTCATACATACCTTAACGAGAGCCTCAAGTATTGCCATGCGTTATCAGCTTTAGGATTCATAGCAAGGGCACGAACATAATACGGAATTGATTCTTTGTACATCCCCTGTTACAATAACCAACATTATAGCATACCAAATTTCAGTTGGTTCCAATCCAAAAACAATCATCAAACAAGAAACAAAAACCGAACTCAACCTGGTTTGCGTAACTGATTCCCATGTTTGCCCAAGCACGAACATAATTAGGTTTTAAATCTAGAGCCTGCAAGTAAAAAAAAACACAGTCAGAAAGATGAAACTTTGAGAAGTTTTGATTTATGTGCTTATATCAGTACCTGTTGATAAGCAGATATGGCATCAGCACTCTGGACACTGTTGGCTTGTGTTGCACCTAGCTTATTCCACAGAGAATAATCGTTTGGTTTTAGTTGTAACGCAGTTTGGAAAGAAGTAATTGCTCTATCGAACTCCCTCGACAGATTGTAGAGCACGCCCAACACTATATGCACATCGGCGTCCTCAGGATTCAACTGAGAAGCTTCATTGAATAATCTCGCAATCTGTTTATAAACATAGACAAGGAATTAAAGTTTCAATACAAATATTGAGATTCAACTGTGGAAAATTTAGAAAAGAAAGAGCACTTACATCAGCATGGTATAGAGAATCAGCTAGCTCCGGAGGTGCAATTGCTCCATACTTTGGGTGATTTCGCAACCATCCATATAAATATTTCAAAGCAGTTGCTTGCTCCAACTCTGTAATACAGAGAACAAGATATTAATAACCTATCTAATTCCAATAAATGTGTGACCACAAGTATCCATATGTGAACAAAAACAAACACATATTGCTAGACAGCATGCACTGACCGTTGGTATGACTCACACCAAGTGCAAGAAGCACCTCTAGATTTGTGGGATCAGCCTCTTGTGCACGCATCATTGCAGCTATTGCCTGCATCCACAACCACAATTTTTTTCGAAAAACGAATAAGTTTCATCATTTTGATAAGTTGTAGGAGATTAATATTCATGCAAATTAATCTGACTAACCTGTTGATCATCATCGTTCTCTGCGTGTGTAACCCCAAGTAATCTCCAACCTTCAGCATTCTCAGGGTTTTTCATAACCTCAGCTTCTAGAGCAAGCGCTGCTTCACTCAGAAGTCCTTTCCGAAACAATTCCTGCCCTTCTTTCATAGGTTCAGGGTGACCCACATAAGGATTCATGTCAGAGAAGACGTAGACACCACTGGTTTGTTTTCCAGCATTTTTCTCATTCAGAAACCTAGAGAGGCACATACTCTTATTAGATGGACTTGAAAGTCAAAGATGCATGTTGGATAAACATTGTTCGACTCCATAGATAAAAACTAGGAGGTTATAATAAATAACCCCTTGACTAAACAGGCGAATCGTTGATGGCAAATATGAAACCTGGAATTTTGAGATAACAAAGAACTGCATAGTTGCAAAATGTTTCGTCTAAGTAAGTATTAAGGAACCAGAGAGAAATGCATAGGAGAAAAGTAATAAATAAGTTGAAAACATCCATTGTATTTGCACACCCACCCCCTCAAGGATTTTAGAATGGAATTGAAAGGGAAATTATAAGACTTGTGAAGCAGATTGGAAAAAAAAAAGAAAAAAAAAAGAGAGAGAACTTATAATAGATTAATTAGAGAACAGTGGACTTACTCATCATAAGCATTTGCCCATGCATCAGCTGAATTCTCAACCCCGGGAGCAAATTCATCTACCCAGTCATCAACATTCAACTTTGAAAACTCATTAACCCATTGGTCCTCGGCTGATTCTTGCTGTCCTCTCCCGGAAGCAAACTCATCAGCCCACTGTTCTGGTCCATGTGAAAGCTGTAACACGCCAAATTAGAAGCTTATTTTAGATGCAAGGTGATGCTTCTTATAAAAAAAGAATAAAGAGATTCAGTGTCAAGACTTCAGATTCTGTAAATATAAGGAACCATTGGAAAAATGTGTAAAGAGGGATCTCAGCTTGAAGCCTTTCCACTATAGAGACGTTACAAATATAAAATGAAAAAGATTACTAAACCTATTATCATGAGCTTCAATTGCGGATACAAAGGCCATCGAAGACAAAGGTATAGCAATAAATCAATTACACTAACATGCTAAAGTGGCAAGTAAGACCCTAAAAGAACATATACTTCATTAAATAAGTACATACTTTCTCATTTGCAAATTGATCAGCCCAACTTGGTGGCCCCAGATACTGCTGTTCATATTCAGTAGCCCATTCCCCGGGGGCTGATGCTTGCTTGACCTGATTCTCATCAATAATGAGTTCACCACGGCTCATCTTTGAAACAAATTGGAGGAATCTTGAATTCTGCATTCACCAAACATTTTTGCGTAGCTTTTACATAAATATCAAGATAACAGCTCAGCACATAAATCAACAGGAAAAGCATAATTAAATTTGTGATATAATTTCAGAGATCTTCGAATTCTAGAACATAAACCAACATATAAACCCAACCAAAACATTTTCTATGTGCAGTAGAAGATCACAGCCCATAAAAGAGATATGTCGTCCAACAGTACAGTTTACTGCAACCCGACCGCCTGATACTACTATCAAAGGCTGTTTAGAAATGAAGGAATTCAGTTTGAAATCACATAATTATTAATGGTAGGTTAGACTGACCTGAAATTTCGGATTCCCATCCTGAGATAGTGTATGGGCTAGCTTACGAGTCTGCTCCATTGCAGCTATATTTTGCATATCCATACTTCTCATTTGGTTTGACATCAATTGAGATTGACCCTTTAAAAAATTAAGGAAAATAAAAAAGATGAGGCACTAAATATTTTCAGAAAAACATAAATTATCAGAGAGCCAAGTTGTTGGCAAATCAAATGCGAGTCAAACACTGATGACTGATACAGCATAAAAAAAGTCACAACAGATTCAGGCTTTTGAGCAACTATGCCCTAGGGACTATCTGAATCAAAGCCTATACCAAAATAAATGCCTTAGATATTTCTATGATACTCACTGAAAGCTTATCAAACATATGTTTGGCATGGACAATCAAAGAGACGTTTCAAAAAAGTACTTAAGGAATTTTTTTCCATCATATAGCTGTTTATGCTAGAAACTACCTGCTCAAACTCAGTGGCCCACCCATTCACACCATGTTGTTGCTCAAAAGACTGGACCCATGAATCAGGACCACCGTGATCCATCCCATGTTGGTTAAATTCAGCCGCCCAATTGTCAGCAGGATGTAAATTAGGTTTCACAATAGCTTGAGACTCATTCCAGTAATCATCTAGCTCCCGAAATCTCCCGGGAACATGACCTCGAGCTTGTATCCCATCGTCGATATCTAAAGATGATAATAGTGCGTTTACCTTGAAAAAAAACGTAGAACAAATATTCAGCCAATGACATGGAGAAGAGAAGCAGCAAACACACATTAAAGGAGAAGAAAAAAGGCTTAGGCCAGCGACAACGTAAAAAGGCTTAACGAGACTGCACAGCTGGCATGGTTACCAAGTAAAACAACAGCAATAATTCCCAAACAAAAGCCCTGACCCACAGATGATTGTAATATATATGATAGTGACAGTGCTACCTCGTTGCCATTCCAAAATGTTACATTTTGATGTACATGAGGAGAGAATGGACCGGAACATTATTGTTCTTACACTTCGTTATATAATTGAATAGATCTTTATTTCAAAAGGGCGATGGGAATTAATGATATAACACCAAATATTAAGCATATATACTCGACCCTTAAAACCTAAGTTGAAGGAATATAACACAATGATGCAGCTATGGAAAACTATCAGATAAACAGCAAACCTGAGAATTGATAAATTCCTCTCCCCTATCAGCAAAAAAATGCCGGGCCATTATGCTACTACGATCACGTATACATTGTTTGTCACTTTGCGACAATCCCAGAACTGGAACAGGTGCTGGACGAAATGGAATACCACCACGGCTACTCTCAACAAATGAATGCAGAAAGTTTGATAAAACTCTCTGTGGGGGTCCTGCAATATATAAGCAAAGTAAAAAACAAATCAAGCAAGCACAAGAGAATGCCTCGCTCGAGATTAGGCTATATAACTAAGATAGAGCTATGAATATTCAACGCGCCATCCGGGAGAAATAAGAGTGCATGGAGAAGACGTTGCTTTAAAAATGACCACACTATTTATTTCATGTCGCTATACTAAATTACTAACACACACTTTCACTGTTAGCTTCTCTTCCTACGAAAACAATGTTATGTACTTCCCGATTGAAGATGAATGGGTGAAAAAGATACCACCATTTATTCAATATCAAAACCACAATATCTATCTGTTTTGTATCTGGCATTAAATAAAAGTGGTAGAGATCAAATCACAAACCTTCAAATGTAGGCTGAACTGGCTCATACATAGGTCCCATTGGAGGCATAGGTCCACCTTGATGTACCTCATCCCAAGCAGCACCCAGACCATTCTGATCTACAGAGCGAAAACCACGGAAGAACTCTGACCCCTGATGTAAAAATTGGTAAACCCATCAGCCATCACAGAGGCTAAATACTCAGATTCAATACTACCACTGTAAAAATCAAAACTTTCCACAACATTAACCTGAGCACCCGGTTGCAGAAATGGCTGATCTAACTCAGAACCAGGAAGTGACCTTATCTGTTGGTCTTCAGAGTAAAATTGTGGCCCAGGACCTGAACGGTTGGCATTAGGTATCTCCTTAAGCCTTTCCTGCACAACAACAAATCACCAATCATCAAAATTTCTTCAAATTCTCAGAAAATTTTAAACCTTTTAAACAAAATTATAATCATAACTGTCCAAAAACGAATTACGTATGCTCTGCGATAAGTACGTCTAAAAGCCTAACACTACGGAAAGAAAAATTCGAAACTTGGCAAGCAAATAACAAAAACCCACAGGAAAATGAGATCTATTTCGACTTGTGAGTTCCAGGAGACCCGAGGAAAAGGCGAAGAATTGAATCAGGAGACTTCAATTTCAACACGGTTTCGATCACAAGGGAATCAGGAAGCTAACCTGGGTTTTGGAAGACGAACCAAGTAGAGCGTTGGTGAGAGCTCCGAGAGGATTAGAAGAAGAAGAAGAACCGGGAACGGCACAAGCGGCTCCGCCGTTAACAAGGTCTCTCATCGCCATGTTTCCAACGGTTATCTACTCCGCCGTAAGCGCCGTCTTCGAGTCTATAAGTATGGTTTCTTCCGTTGTCCGGAATTGATCATCCACCTCCCAAATCCCAATCTATAGCTTCTCGTGGCGGTGTTTTTGTTGTCGTAAAAATTTTTGATAGTATTGGTATTTAATATTTATATATTATCCACACCACACACATTTTTAGGCTGACCAACACATTTTGTTTTTATTTATTATCATAATAAACCATTTTTTACTATATCCGTAATTAAAATTGAACTGTTGTGAATATGGATTTTTATTTTCTTTCTTCATCAATATATTTTATATTCTTGTCCTATCACGAATGATAATATTGCCATTCACGATAAGCGAAACTTATCTTTTAACCAAAGAAAAAAATGCATTTGACAAAACATAAATCAACAAAAAAATCTCCAGAGGACTATTGTCTAATTTCTCTAATGCTATTGAAGCAATTTCCAACCGAAAGGACTGGTCTGACGCTCTTTGTTTGATTTTTTCTTGTTTTAATTATATTGCTTGATTGATTGTGCAATGCGTTACAAACGAAGGTAGATTAAGTATTTGTAACTCCTATCACATTTGGTCGACCAACATGACTTCTCCAATTTTATCGATAACAAAAATTGACTTCATCAACAATATTCTAGAGATCACTAGACTTTTTTTTTTTGTTTTACCTTCATTAACTTGAAATAATTTACACTCTAGACTAGAAATCAAACATGTTGTCTGACCACTAAACTAATGGACTTCCATATTACGGAAAAAAATGTAGATGAATGTTGTGGTTTTCAAATTTCTAGTCTTTTTTTTTTGTCAACTTTAAATTTTTAATTTTTTGAGTTCCAATCGTTAAGTTTATATGATTTTCATTTGTACGCTTAATTAATATAATTAGTTTCCAAAATAAAGAAAAAAATGTATTTAGAGAAACAAGTCTATTGTGTAAAGCATAGGTGCCTAAGCTCCCCCGTACGTAAGCTCGGCCCATACGGGAAAGCCCAATATCCATTAAATTGACCCGGTTTGATGTCTCTAAAACCCGGCCCAGGATCCGAATTCATATTGGTTTTAAAAAAAAAATCTTAATTAAAAAAAAAAACTAAAAACCCCAAAACAAAGAATTCATCGAAAGAGAGAGATCGACGAGAGCGAAAGAGACGACAATGGCACCTTCGTCATCAAGCGGTTTAACCTTCAAGCTACATCCTTTGGTAATCGTAAACATATCGGATCACTACACTAGGGTCAAAACTCAGCTCAATCCTCCTGCTTCAATCTGCGCAAGCGGGCATGGCTCAAACAACGGCGAAGCAATGATCCAGCAAAACCCTAGGGTTTACGGATGTGTGATCGGTGTCCAGAGAGGTCGTACGGTTGAGATCTTCAACAGTTTCGAGCTTTTATATGATCCTTCGACTCAAACCCTTGATAGATCTTTCCTCGAGAAGAAGCAAGAGCTATGTAAGCTAAAGCTCACTCTTTTTCTCTGTGTTTGTGTTTAGAGTTTGAATTGTGATTGATTACATTGATTTTTTAATTTGGTTTTATTGTTTGTTAGATAAGAAGGTGTTCCCTGATTTCTATATTCTGGGATGGTACTCTACGGGAAGTGATGCTGAGGAATCTGATATGCATATCCATAGAGCTGTGAGTCTGATGCTCTTTATAGTGTTTTTGTATGATTGAGATTTGGTCTCTGAAAGTGTGATTTTTGTGTCTGCTCTTGGTGACAGTTGATGGATATCAATGAATCTCCTGTTTATGTACTTTTAAACCCTGCAATCAATCACGCACAGAAGGATCTTCCAGTGACTATCTATGAAAGTGGTATGTTTTTTATTACTCTTCTTGAAAAGTAGAGCACATGGTTTGTGGGTACACACATTATTCGTTTCTGATATGTTAGCATGTTTGTATAGGTATATGTGTAGTTCAGAGTTTCTAGATATCTTACCAAGTCGTCTTCTATATTGGCTTCCTGATTTTTACATTTGTTAGGTCAGATTGTTTTACAAGATCCTAACTTTTCTATTTGTTCATTGATTGTTCTTCGTTACTTGAAGAATTGCATGTCATTGATGGAATCCCACAGCTGATTTTTGTTCATACAAGCTACACAATCGAGGTCTGTACTTAGGTTTGATTCTTTAATTTATCTATGTTATGAAAGTGAACCTTGACTAAGATTTTGAGATGTTATACAAAACAGACAGTTGAAGCTGAACGGATATCAGTCGATCATGTTGCACATCTCAAACCATCTGATGGAGGCTCAGCAGCAACCCAGTGTGAGCCTTAAGTCACTAATACTTATCGTAACCCTCTTCCTCTACCTTACTGAACTTTTGCTGATTATTCGTTGATATGCAGTGGCTGCTCATCTTACTGGTATACATAGTGCCATCAAGATGCTTAATAGCAGAATCAGAGTGCTCTACCAATATCTTGCTGCAATGCAGAAAGGTATCTTCTATTCTTCCCCAAGTTCTCGTTCTCACTGTGGTTTCATGTTACCAGTCCAGGATTATAGATGGAAGATAGTAAAAGTTGTGTAAGCTAATGCTTTATATGCCAATGATAATGACTCGTGGTGTCTTATGTGTAGATGATATTCCTTGTGACAACTCACTTCTGCGACAAGTATCTAGCCTGCTAAGAAGATTGCCTGCCATGGAATCAGAGAGATTTCAAGATAATTTCTTGATGGTAAGTTAGTTAGATTTGCACTTGATTCTTTTCTATGTAGCTTATTGTCTTAGGTATTTTTCAACTTATGCTGACCTTTTCCTTCCGCAGGAGTACAACGACAAATTACTAATAACTTACCTAGCGATGATTACAACTTGTTCCAGGTTTGTACCTTATGCAACAAGTAAAGCAAACTTTACAACGGGTTTATAGTATTTGAAAACACATTTATAGGCAAGCGGATGCTCTTAAAAATTGCAATCATGCTAGGCTTTTATGTCCTATTATCATCATTAGTTAACTAGTGTTTCCTTAAAAACTGTGAAAAATACTGTTATTCACCGGACTGGTGGATTCTGTTTCATCTGTCAATAATATATTTGCTCAATCTGCAGCAACATGAACGAGATGGTCGACAAATTCAACACCGCGTATGACAGAAACACTCGAAGAGGTGGAAGAACTGCATTCATGTAAAAGATTCTTTCTAGCAATTTAAGTTCTAAAAGATCTTCTCTTGGTTCCTGAAACCATTTTTGACTTTGTCTCTGTGAGAATCTATAATTCAAACAGCATAACAAAGTTTCAGATACCAAACAATCCGAAGACTTTATCCTCTTCATTGTTTCTATATATATAAAGAAACATCTGCTTCTCTGTTAGTAGAAAGATTTTATGGTTTTATAGTCTTTTACTTCATCCATCAGCTCTTATTTCATCCATCAGCTTATTTGGTTGTGAATTTTGAGCAATTGGATTCATCAACTGTTGATGTTGGTAACATCTCAAAATCTTTTAAGAATCAACATCAGTTATGAACCAAATGCACATATTTGTCTAAATAATATCTTATGAAGACAAAACAAGAAAATAAGAACAGCCTTTACCTTCCCCAAAGTTTGAAACAAATAAATTAAAGAAGAAGAAAAACAGAAAAGTTATTATAAGGACCGACCAAATGCAGAATAGTAAAATTCAAATCTGAGGTAATCTACTCATGATCTGGTTATATACCGATTGTCCTGAATCCGAAACCGGTTCGACCTTTGGTTCCATCCCTCTCTGCATCATTGCTTCACTCATCCCAACCGGTTGTGTCAAATACGGGTGAGGCAAACCCGGCATTTTCCCTTGACCATACGCTAAACCAGGCATTGAAAGATTAGCCAAACCGGCTTGTCCTAAACCGAACGAGAAACCCGAAGGAGGACCCAAATGTGTCTGAAAGCTAAACGGACGTCCAAAAGGAGACTGGTTAGTCGTTGTGACTTGTCTGTCGAATCTCCCACGCGGCGGCTCTGTCTGATGACCGTTGTGGTAATGGTGAGAAACAGCAGCTGAACCGCCACTGTTACTGTTACCGCTGCCACCGCCTCCGTGGCTGCTGTTGCGTGCAGCGGGGACATCATGGATATGTTTGCCTTCGTAAGTTGTTATAACGGATTTGAGATCATGAGAAGCTCTTTCAACATGTTTTCTCACTGTACATCGAGGAGCTGTGCATTTGTAATAACTCCTACAAAAACATTATCAAAACATTATAAAACGATTTGGTATGTGATTGTGATGAACAACATATAGGCAGAAACAAAAGCAAAACAGAGGAGGTGATTATAAAGAACCTGGGATTTGGATTTCCTTTGACAACTTTCTGACCATATTTCCGCCAGCGATAACCATCATCAAGAATGTCAACATCACTCGTTGTTTGCACAACAACTCTTGGTTCACGTACGGCTCTTGTTGCTCCACTCATCTCTGCTGCATAAGCTTCTAGTTTCCTGTAAAATCAAATCTTTTTTTTGAGTCTCAAAACATTCATACATTTACTGAGTTATCAAAGATTTAGTATTTCAATTGCTAAAAAGAACCTTCTTTTCGACTCAGATTCATCTCCTTCTCCTCCCCCACCTCCTCCTCCTCCATCATAACCCATCGAAACACTTCCATGTGTCCCTCGATCATCTTCATCTTCATCGTTAGAGAATGTCGATGAAGCATCAACCACAACCACAGCATCACCTGACTCGTATTGACCTCCAGTTTGAGCTTGAATCGATCCAGATTGGTTTCCATATTCGAATCCCGTAGATCCCTCTTCGACATTGTTCTCATTGCTTCCACCTTGTTGTTGAGTGCTATTACAACTAACCCACGTTGCAGCAGAATCTCTCTGTTGTTGTTGTTCAACTTGTTCAGTTCCATCTACTTGCATCCCTGAGCGGCGACTCGGTGGAGGTTTAGAGTGATTATGAGCTCCTTTGTATATAATCTCTGTGATGTGACCTTCCCTTGATCTCTCAACTTTCTTCTTCACCTGACAATTCGGGTTTGTGCACTTGTAATAGCTTCGCGGGTACTCACTTCCTTTGACTAACTTTTGTCCGTATTTCCTCCAGTTATATCCATCCTCTGCAGGCGCACCACCAACCATCGAATCACCTCGTCTTTGCTCTTCTTCTTCCTCTTGATGATCCACAGTTTCAAGACTGGTGTTTGTAGTGACATCAGATGTCTTGTTCTGCCCATTTTGATTGTCAGTTTCAATCCCATAAAGGTTGGAGCTTTCTATGTTTTGAGAGCCAGGTTTTACATCTTCTGCGGATTGATGAGAAGAAGATCTATTGTTGTAGTTACCATAATCAACTGACATCATCTCTGTTGTGCCTTGGAAGAAAGAGGAAGATGATCTTGAAACAGGATGGAAGGTGAATGATGCTCCAATATCATCAAAGAATTCGTCTTTCGCTTTATCAGAAGACAATGCATTACCGTTAACACCAGGAAGAAATGGAAATTTCCCGGTAGTTGGAGACGGTTGAGCCTGCAAGGTCACAGAGATTATCAGAAAAAAAGCTCCATAATAACATCGAAAGAAAGCAAACAACTTGGAGCTTACCAATGGGTTAGAAAGGAAAACAGGAGATTCCAAGAGTGTCGCAGGGCTAAGGCCAGGAGAAGAGATGGTTAAGCAAGGAGACCGAAGACTCGAGTCAATGGTAAAGTCAGTGTTGGAGCGGATATTCTCAGTGTTTAACCTCGGAGCATTAAATCCAGCTCTTGCAGCAATTCTCTCGCTGAGACCACCTCGAAAAACATTGGTTTGTGAAGAATCCTTGTTATGATTACCAGTAGAGTCTTCTTCTAAACCAATAACTTGCCCATGATTCAAAGATAGCTCTCTTTCAAGAACACGTTTCGAGCTCTTCTCTTCTCCAATCGCTGAGGAGAAGAGCGTCCCGGGACTAGGACTACGAGGCACCCATTCTCCCATTACAGCAACATTGTCATCAAAACCAGCCATTTAGTATCCAAGAATTTGACTGAGTCTCTGATCAAACTGTGATGAAACTCCTGAAAACATGATAAAGAATCACAAAACTTCAGAATCTTTTGAAGACATGAAAATACTAAAAACAAAACAATAATCTAGCTAAACACAAAGATGATTTGAGACAAGTGTCACTGAACCAGTGAGCTTAAGAAGGTCTAATGAGTTTGTCAAAGTTTAAACCTTTTTTATTTCAAAGTAGACAAAAAAAATATATAAAATAATTCATCGAGACAAAAGAAAAAACTGTAAGAAAATGAAGAACTTTTTCTTTTTCACACGTTAAGCCACTTTCATGGAATCTCACGAAATCAAAACATAGGATTTTAGATTCGAGAATTTTGGAAATGAATCATTAGCAGAAACAAAAAAAATGATCGAGCCACGAAGATTAAAAACGACAAAGGAAAAGAAAAAAAGCGTGTGATTATAGCTTAAACCAGACTGTAAGCAAAAACCTAAGGGAGATGATTAAACAAATCATGGTTTGTTCAAAATCCAGAATTTAAGTTAAAGATGAAACATTTTAATCATAAAGAAATCAAATCACAAAAAAATGAAATCGATGGTGACTATTTACCTGATTGATAAAAGAAGACGACACACAAACACCGTCACAGCCGCCGCAGCCGCAAACGGAAATCGTCAGTTCCGCCGCTAACATCCAAGTGTGCTCTGATCCGAACACAAAAACCGAAAACCCACCCTACCCGGATCCGAATTCAACACTGATGAAGAAAAAAAAGAGAGAGAGAGAGAGAGAGAGAGAGAGAGAGAGAGAGATTTTTCCTCTCTCTGTTCTTCTTCTGGGTCTCACAGAAAAAAACCCAGAAAAAAAAACAAAACTTTACAACTTCTCTCTCCTAAATAATACGATGATTGATCAAAAACAAAGATTTCACAGTCGGATTAGACTAATCTTTGTGACGAGAAAACAAAGTTCCAACATTTGTTTCTTTGCGTATGTTATGCTTTGAATTGAATTTTAGTCGGAAAAAATAAGATTTTGATTTGTGGGCGAGAAGAGGAATCTTCGAAAGTGAGAAATACAAAAAAAAAAGATAGAGAGAGAGAATTATGAGACCATTTTGATCGATTTGTTTACTAAGGAAGAAGGAATAAAAAAGTTTTGCAGGAGAATGGTGAAGATGATGATGATGGGTGATTCGTGTTCTTACCTACACGAAGCGTTTTTTCTCAGTATTGAATTAACCTATCATAACACGCCACGTGGAGTGATCGGACTAAGAGAATAAGATCAACGGTTGATAAGTGAGATATACCATGAGAGGTGTAGCACAGGTGATCTCTAACGAATTATCTGCCAACTTTTCACATTAATTTCTCTTCTATTTTCATATTTTGCGGATTGGTTATTAATAGGAAAAAAATTAATTTTTAAAAGGAAAATTATTGGCAAAAGTTCTATTCTGCCACATGTCGGATTTAGACAAAAATTCAATGATTATTTTATTACAGAGAACACACTACAACAAATATCCACATTGATAGCACACGAGTATAGCTCATTTTCCGTAACTGCTATGAAAGATGGATTTTTTTTTTAGTTATTGTATAATAGCATTGAAACAACGCTAAGATTAAATAATACTAAGCGGGAAGCTAAAATCACTTATTCCCCCAATACTTAACCCAAAATATTTAGTTAAGCGCCCACACTTAGTGAAAAACCACAATAACATTTTTCTTTACTTGTTTGGAGATCAAAACAAAAAAAGCTTTGACCAAAGAAAAAAAAATTAGAACAGCTCTCTACGAGCAACCATCTTCTCCTCCAGCTATCCACAATGTCTCTAAACTAATATCCACCACCGTCTCTGCCGCTATGGCTGAACCATCTCACCCAACCTCCTCCTCCCCCTCAGCCACCTCCTCCCTCCACCTCCGATTCCTCCGACCTAGCTCACCCAAACCCTAAATCACCTTCAATCGAACCTACATGCCTCTTTTGCTTATGAAACTCGAATTGAAGATTCGTTCTCTTCGACCCAACAAGCCTAAGTGTCTTCAATGCAGCAACGTCGCTCCAGGTAAATTCAAACTTATGAAACTGTTTTGCTTCTAGATCCGATCCAGTCGTTACCATGGCAGACGATTGATCCAGAAAAATCTCAACCAATTTCTCTAGAAAATGTCACTCTGCATCGGTTCTTTCCGACAGAGGTAATATTCTGACGCTCTCGATTTCGGATCTTGAATGCGAGATCTTCGAATTTCCCTGATTTTAGCAATCCAAATTATGTTTCCTAAAAGTCGAATCTTTTCGTTTGATTTCTTCGAATTTGGGGGTTATTGGAGCTTTTGGGTTGTGACAAGTAGCTGGTGGAAGAGTTTTGTAACATTTGGGAATGTTGAGAGGTAGGATCTAATCTCATTGCTTGGATTACATAAACAGTTTTTCTGAAGATGAAAACCTACTTAACTCAAGATAGTTTTGTAGGTGCATAGATTTATTAAGTTGTTTCTCAATCATTGTTATTTTGCATAGTATACTTAAGTCTCAATAAGTTGAATTAATGATCTGGAGAGTTTTGTAGTATCTGGGAATGTCGTTGCTTGGATTGGATACGTAGTTTTGTCAAGGGGTTAAGTAATTTTCGAAGACTGTAGATGAAAACCTAAATACGTTGCTGTAAAGGTTTATTAAGTTTGTTGTTCATTTGTTTATTAGTAGATGTCCATCACTGTCTTTGTTATATAATGCATAGATTTGTTCGAATTTATTACATATTGTGGAGACATTAAACCAGAGTTGAGGTTTGATTAGTTGTCATGCGCCTTTTGCAGAAGAGAAGAAGGGGAAGATTGTTGAGATCAAATCTGGAATAGACGAAGCTGATGTCTTGGTATTTGCATTTTAACGTCGCTTAATGTTTATACTAGAATCAATCTTTATTTTTTCACAATCTCTGATTTTTGAAGTGACTTGGATACTGAGAATTTTGGTAACTATGCTCTTCCTTTTCAGGTCAGGATCCTTCACTCGCTAAATCATCCAAAGATACTCAAGTTCTATGATTGGTAAGACTTACTAGCTAATATCCACGACATGTTTTCTTGCAGGCCAATTACTCTCACTCTTCTTTAAAAAACGCAGCTTCTTGTGTTCTCTGTGAAGTATGTTCTTCATAAGCTGTAGTAGGCAGTGGTAAGACATGGTAATTCATGGTCTCTAGTTAAGTTGTGTTCGCTTTTTTTGTCTCAGATTTAGCTGTAGTAGGCAGTGGTAAAACACTTTGTTGCTCCAAATACCTTTTCTAGCTTATCCATTCCCTGCTTTTTTAAATTTTGTTTATTCATTCTATGAAGAGAACAAATAGGGATTGATATCAGTTTTTCTCTATGTAGCTGCAAAAGGAGCTTGATGAGTATGAGAAGGAAATGTCACTCATGGAGGGCCATAACAGACAAAACAAGTTCAGTTCAAGTTCTTTCCGCTAGCTAGTGAAGCATGAGTTCTGTTCTTTTTGAGACGGCATGTACTTTGCAGCCAGCCATTCTCTTGCTAAGGATATAAAAGTAAGCCAGTGCTTGTACTTTTCATTTTGACTTGCCATTCTTTCAAAAGAATAGTTTCCTTGCCAAATATCAAGCACATTTTGTTGGAACAGATATTGGCTTCATCGGAGAAGAGCTGCAAAAGAGATCTCAGGTTCCCTATCTTTTCCTCTTTCCTCACGGTTTTATAAAGCATTTGAAAAACTCACTTGCTTTTACTTATACAAAGACAGCCAACGACAAAGAAGAGAACCAAACTGCAGAGGATATGGAGAAGGCAGTGAAGTGAGGACATCAACCTAAGTTCTTTGAAGGAGAGAAAGAGCAAACCAATGGAGTTCTTGGTTTAGTCCATCTGAATTGCAGTACTTATGATGTTGTTTAAGACCTTGTTTTAACAAATAGTGTTGAATGCTAAACTATGTATCTTTTGATGATCTATGGAAAGAAACATGCTTTTAATAAATTGGTAATTAATTGGATTTCAAATCATTTTAATAGCATATAATGTATTACAGCATAAAAATATTAAAGCATTTTAATAATGTTATGGTAGAAAGCACCTATAATAGCACGGAAAATGATTTATTAACTAATTGAAAAAAATAGAAAGTCGCTATATCAAAGCGTTTAACTAATGCTATGGTAGAGAACTCTACCATAACACACGGAAAAAACGCTATCGAATGTGGGGGGTCTATCATAACAGGGGCATAAGACAGCGTTTATGAAAACGCTATTGATGACATATAATAGCTCTTCTCTCTTGCTAATAATGTAGATATTTCTTGTAGTGACATAGTCTTATATTGGTTTGATTCATATGAATTGAAAAAGAAAAACTAAATTATCTCTTTGAGGACAAGAAAAAAAAAGTTACATATAAAGCAGGTTGTTGTTTTTTACTATAAAGGGTCACATTGGTTAGAAATTTGTGGAACAGAAAATCTAATCTGCAAGCTATTTTTATATAGTCTCTGTGTGTAGTAACTATGCTAGAAAAAAAATCAGTTAAAGGGAGAAATTTTGTCAAAATATTGTCACCACATAGAAATATATATATAAAATAGCATTTCTGAAAGAAAAAAAAAAACAGTTAAATTTAACAACAAGTATATTGTTGGGACTGACTGTCCGAGGGATATAGATATTACAACTTTCGAAATTTTAATATTTTAAATCGAATAAAATTATATATCTGACTTTTACAGTAAAATTATATGTTGCCAAATATTATTTTTATTGGTGATGTTGAAAAATGTTGGTTTCATCATAGTATTTTACTATTATTTTTGTTGTCAACGAACTGATTCGGTTAATGATGTTGCGACGACACTAACAAAACTATACTAGACTAAAAGTTTTGATCCAGTATTTACTATTTTTGAAATTAATAATTTTTATTCTTGTAGTAATTTTAAGCTTTTTATTGTTATATCAAACAAAGTAAATAAGTAGATATTTTCGTGTATAATATTGTATTTTAAAAATTGAATTTATGTTTTTTTGGCTTGTTTTATATCCTTCCTATTGCTCGATCTTTTAAGAGGATAGATAACAACAAGTAATGAAACTTGTTTCATGTATATGTATATTTACATCCAAAAGTCAAAATGTGTTTTGTAAATAAGTTTTAAGTTATGTAACAACAATGGCCATTTAAAATAATTTTTTATGAGCTATGCTCCCTTTATAGTATTTAATTAGTTGTCTCGGTATAAGATATTTTTTACCTACCCAAATCATCGTTGAGTCGAAACACTCCAAGTTCAAACTAATGGAGAATATGAAACTAGAGACGCAACATAGATCTATATGGCAACCAAATCTTTCGACTTCAATCGATAAGACGTATAACTATAATATATTGAATTTGACATGTTTCTCATACCTGCATGTGGTTTGATTTTAAAACGATGCCTCTTAGATGAAACGTATTAACCTAAACTGCAATATAAGGAGATACGTTTACCAAACCATTGTGACATTCAGATATTCAAATATAGATGAATAATCTAATAATAATATAACTCGTAATAAGTAGTTACGTACTGATTAAGAAACCTAAAAAAATCATTAAACGAACTAAATAACTTCAGACAAATATTCTTTACGAATATATGAGATACGTTAACGTTTATATCTTCTTTTTTCTTTTCTTTTTTGACATGTTAACGTTTATATCTTTGTAAACCCTTGATGATCATTTATTCATTTTGTATAGTATGAATTGAGTAAAGAGAAAGAAACAAAATGACTAACGTGCGTTAAGGATTATCTAATCTAATTGTATGTAGACATTAAATAAAATTGGGAATAATCAATCAATGACTTTAATTATACCTTAAATTGAATATTAAATTGGAAATTGAGGAGGCAGTTTTTCCAAAAAACCCGGTCAAAAAAGAAACATTGACCAAGCCTCTTTTAGTATTTTGTTTTTCCTTTTTTACTTTTATTTTTTTTGTCTTTTTAAGAGCCGCAAATTATCCCGTTACGGAGCTGTGACCAATACACTCATGTGACAGCCAAAGCACGGTTGTGGCGTGGTGTACCTTTTTTTTCTTCTTACAGATATTTTTATTTTACACAGTGGGACCCGCAAAACGAACTTTGAAAGGACAGTGGATCGACGGCTCTGATTTCTTGTCAGTTTTTGGTGTCCATTCCAAATAAACCAAACCAAACGAAACTGAAATACTAATCCAAAAACCGAGTTATGGTTTTGAATGGTATTCCGTATATGTTTGATCCATTAGTAACATAAAACTATACAATTTGTTAACGGTAAGTTGTTTCCGAATAGTGTAAAATTATAAGAAGTAGTGGTATACGAAACTGAACAAAAAAAGCCGAAGATAACATTTGGATAACTTTCTGTGATTATTAATCGTCAAAGCGATATACCGCATTCCGCAATAAATTCAAATGTGGACCGAAACCGTACCAAACCATCCATCATAGATTATATTTTCATGTGGATATTCTTATTCATAAACCGAAAATTTAAAAAACCAAAAAGTCGAACAGAATCGAAATCGAAATCCGGATTGAACATAATATTTGTACCGAAGTAGGCTCCACTGTGTAAACTTGGGGTTTAAATTCTATATCACTTGGCCCATTAGGCCCATTATAGCTTAAATAAAATAAAATATTTGGAATTGACCCAACGGACTTGTTTTGACTGTCGGATCCGATGATCGAATTCGAACCAATAGGCAATAGAGAAAAAAGTCAATGACCCGACCCGAGAAAAGCGGGCCGGATTGAAAATACCCGCACCGACGAGTTTACGATAGGAGAACCAAGTGGCTCTAATGGCACAAGCTTCTATGAGGATTTTTCAGTAAATGGATAGCCTGACACTAGGAAGCTGACCTCACTCGCTACTTGGGTCAATTGTGTATATATATATATATATATATATGTAAGTATCGTCGTTGAGAAATTGGGACTCTGTTCTGTTGTAGAAAGCCGAAAGCTTTGGAGCTCTAATCTCTGTCTCTGGTAAATTTTCTACTTATTCTTTATGATCGATTTGGTTTTGTTGAAATCCAGATCAATTTTGTTGAGATGGCTTTAGTTGTTGTAATGAATGCTAAGTGTTTGATGTCTTGCTTCAAAGAAACGGGTCCTTTCGCTGCTGCTTCTGTTTCATTTTATACAGATTACCCAAAAGAAAAGGTTCTGTTTTTCCTAGGTTTAGTAATTTTGACTTTGCTTCGAAGGTTTTGCTTCGGATTTAGAAAGTCTATTTTTAGAAATCTGAGAAGTTTCCTTTGGAATTTGTTGTTATTAGTACGGTTTCCCGCGCCGTATAAGTTAACTTGGAACGATGTTCTTTTGGACAAGACTAGAAGCAAAATTTTGTTTTGTATGGTTCAAATTAGATAGCTTTTTTTGGAAGGCAAATGGGTTTGATTTTCTTGTTTTCTTGGTTAAGTGAAGTTATCTGCATATTTTTAATGTTTTATATCTAGTTCATGAAAGAAATCTTGTAAGGATGTTTAAAGCATCTGTTTCAATCCTCGTAATCTGCAAAGCAGACAGTAATTAACTCATTAGATGCAATTGATTCAAGAAGTGTCACTTGTTAGGAATCTTAAGGCATTGGATTTCCTAAGCTGTGTGTGATTTGAGTATTTTCTCTGCTTTCTTGAGCCTGAGGATTTGAGTCTTTGCTCTGCTTTCTTGAGCCTAAGGATTTGATCCAAATCTCAGTCTCTTCCAAGGCTGGCTTTAACACCGTTTATATGCAAAGAGTTGCACATGTCTTTGTTAATAAATCATACGCTTGCCTGTTTATTCTCGTTTTGTCCTTTTCGATGTTATGGCTCATTAAACGCTTCTCTTGAACTAATATTTGAGTCATTGTGTATATCTAGTTAAAACTTGTCATCAGCTTTCAACTGCTTTTAGCTTGAGTTAGTAACAAAATGATATACGTTTTGGCATCTTGAATCACCGAATTTTTCTTGTTGAAGAAGAAGTTCCAAATTGTATATTGATATTGAATAGAATGAAAACTCTTTTCTATGTTTAGTTTGTTATCCTATTTTCATTTTTTCTTTCAGTTCCCTACTCGGTTACTCTAATTGGTATTGTGATTCCAAATGCAGAAAACACACACATACAGAATCTCCCATGGCTGCATTTGCAACCGCAGAAGCATGTGACAGCAACGCAGAACTAATATCAAACGGAGACTTACGCGCTCTCCACCCAATCTTCAAGATCTATGGCCAAAGAAGATGCTTCTCAGGACCAATCGTGACTCTCAAGGTCTTTGAAGACAATGTCCTCGTCAGAAACCAACTAGAGACAAAAGGAGAAGGCGGAGTCTTAGTTATAGACGGTGGTGGAAGCATGAGATGTGCACTTGTTGGAGGAAACCTCGGACAGTTAGCTCAGAACAACGGGTGGTCGGGGATTGTTGTGAATGGATGTGTTAGAGATGTGGATGAGATCAATGATTGCGATGTTGGGGTCAGGGCATTGGGATCTAACCCATTGAAGTCTACTAAGAAAGGTCATGGTGAGAAGAATGTGCCGGTTCATATTGGAGGAACTTTGATTAGAGATGGAGAGTGGCTATATGCTGATAGTGATGGTATCTTGATCTCCATGACCGAACTCTCTGTTTGAGTCAGAAGGTTTTCATGATAGTTCTAAGAGACTGCAGCTTCTTGAAGCAAGGTGGTTTATTTGAATTCTTAGTAATCTGTTTAATACTCCAAATAATCCATTTACTGCAATATAATTACGTGTTATGAAATTATATCATACAAAATAAAAGTCTAAACGAATTAGAACATTTCTTTGTAATTTCTCTATTTAGTTCTATAAGTTTGGAAAGACGTGGATCATGTCATAGGTATAAGAACTTTCATTGAATTGAAAGAGATCAATAAGTCAAAACATGTGTATCAGTGAATACATTACACAACAAGGACTTGTTTTTCTAAAATATTATCTTCTTCTTCCATCATTGCAATAATTCTTGTACGAATGGATTTTAATTAGCTGTTAGACGGCTCGTGCGATTGACGCATAATTTTTTTTTTGGTAAATTACTCCAAGGAGGTAGTTGCCGGTGGAAACAGGCTCCAAATGCAGGAGAAGGACTATTTACTTGAATTTGAATACAAAATTCTGCAATATGAGGTTTGTAAGAATACATATCGTGGTGGACCAACTACTACTTTTATGGAATTGAAACTATTTAATAAATAGTTAAATACTTTCATAATTTGACCCAAAAAAAAATACCATTTCAATTAAAATCAAATTCATACCGAACCAAATACCATGTCACGTTAATTTCGGTTCACTCGTTTTTGTCGACCAACACACATCGAGATCGTACGGAAAAATCGGTGCTCCACGTTAATAGAAAAAAAAAAACGGTGTTTCCCAAGAGCCAAAATGATAAAAAGAATAATTTCAAAATTAAAAAGAAAATGTGTATTCAAGGCTAAGAAAAAATATATTATTAAAATATGAATAATATGTTCCGTCACATTAATAAATAAAAGCATCATAAAAAGTTAGACAGACCACACCATCACCATTCACCATGTTCTTTTTTTCTTTCTTTTTTTTTTTTTTTTTTTTTTTTTGTCTAAAAATTCACCATGTTCATGCCATCGATAATTTGACGTATGTGGACATTTCATATTTTCTCTTAACACTCCTTTGTTTTCTACATGACTACATGGTATCTATAATAGTCTATTATTTCTAGCATATTTTGTATCTATCGAATCTTCTAAATCAAAAGTTAAATTATATGTTGATATATGTTTTTGATATATATAGTTATATATACACATATTGATGCTATGTTTTTGATATATATAGTTATATATACACATATTGATGCTGTTTGGCTTTTATTTACTAGCATAATGTTTAAATTTTATCAAATGATTTTTTTATAATTTGGATGATATGATACTCTAGAGTCTAGACTAGAATAAGTAAATTCTACACCATACAAATCTAGTTGATTCCAATTAAAACGAAACTATTATACCTACGCGAGTCTACGACCACTTGGTTTTTCATTCTATAATTGAAGAATTTCGAACTACTAATTTGATGGAACTTATTAAACAAAAGCTAAAAATTAAACGGCTGTTCTTGTGATTTATCATTGCGATTAAGAAGCTATATTATTATTATTTTCTTGTTTGAATCCATAACTTATCAATTTGTCATTCATTACTTCACAAAGAAAAATAAAAACAAAAGTGTCGTGTAGCGAAGGAATTATGGGACCTCCAATAAGTCCATAGGGCATGGAATATGACTTAACGAGGAAAATGATGTTTGACTAAAATCATCATTTCTTTAGCCCTTACGTTTCCACAAAATGACACTCTCATCTTTTATTTATTTCTATGATTTTTCTTAATTTCTGTAATAATGCGGTTGATTTAACGATAATTCTGGCTGTTTATACATTCGTTTGAAAATATCAATCATAATTTATACATTATGGAGCTTGTAAATTTGAGAAAAAAATGGTTATGATGAGAACCTATATAACTTCTATATCAATCTGTCTTTTTTTTCTTTCAAGAATGTAAAACATATATATGACCAACTTTTCAACAATTGGATCCCTTTTTCTTAAACTCTTGGCTTGCTCTCAAAATCAGTCTAAGGACACCATGTTCTTATGTATTCTCAACTTTAGAAAGCACACTAAAAAACATATCATTGATTCTGAATCAAAGTCAGTCTTTTATTCATTTCCATGATTCCAAATTCTTGGACCATTTACGTGGTTTCTATGACTTTAAACGTTGGACAAAAAATTGGAACGATACCTCCATATCGTCTCAAAGATATCATATATGGTCAATTGGTCATTGGTTTGTTCCACATGCTCCACCTTAATATTCTCCGAAGATCTTATATATCGCTTATTGGTCCTAGATTCATACATATTATTCCTTAGCAATATCACAAAAGAAATAATCTTAAGGTCATGTGGAATCCTTGTCATGAGCGATCATTTTGTTCACAAACCGTCTCGATCGTTCTTATAGAACTTCCCATAATTTGATAAACTTGTCCCAAAACTGAAGTTAGTCAACCCACATTTAAGTCAAGTTTTCATTTGCTTTTCAATGGTCGTCGAATCATCTATAGGAAAAAAGCATCCATAAGTTTGGGTTTCGAGCATATTAACCATATCTATGCAATGAAAAAAGGGATCTAAACTCAAACAATAACATAATTAAATTTCTTAATTACTTTTTATAAATAAAGTTTCTAAACTTACCATAAATTAAAAAATATTTACATTATGTATTTGTTTGAAAAATCGCTAGGCGCTAGTCGGGCGTTAGGTATGGACCTAGCGATTAATCAGAAAATCGGATTAAAATCGGAGATTAATCGAAGATTAGAAAAAAGTTAGCAGCAGCCTCTACTAGTCTGTTTCATTTCAGGCCCAGAAGTGGCCAAAACTAAAATAAAAGTTATGGTAAAATGCACTAAAAAAATGGTTTTAAAATTCAAAAACAACTATTTAGGAATTCACACAGCTCACTTACAGACATACGAAAGGAACAGCGACGAGGAAATTAAAAAAAAAGAAAAAACTAAAATCATTTAAACATTTTTATTTTCTTTACTTTAGTTTATTTTATTTAGTAAACAGTATGTTTATTTAATACTTAAGGGAACCTGATACCACTTTGATGTGTTAGTGCGTGGTTCTTGTTCATCTCTCTCTCTCTCTCTAAGAAAATCTTTTCTTCTGCCAAGAAAACCATTTCTGAAAATAATCAAAGGTTTATGTCTATTTACTGATATATCTTTCTTTCTTTTTTAATCTGAAACTTTATTTTAGCAACTCTCTTCTTCTTCTCTCTTCGTCGTCTTCTACTTCTTTGTTTTTTTTTGTATTGTCTCACCGATTTACAGTTTCTTGTTCTTACTTTGCTTTGCATCTTTATGAAGTTTCAAAGATCCAAACTTGTATTCTTCAAAAATAGGTATGCATATAAATATAGGACTCTGTAAGTTTTTTGGTATTTTATGATCCATTTTTTTTCTTCTGTTCATAGCATTATTAAAAAGGGTTTTGTTTTAATTCATATTTTTTCTTCCCAGATTTGTTGTTAAATCTCACTTTACAGTTTAGTCATCCACAGATTGAGATTAATGTTTTTGTTTCTAAGGGTTTTGCTTATCTTCTTTCAATGTCTTGATATTTTCTTAAATCTCAATAGTTTCTGGAAAAAAAACAAATCTCAATGATCTTTGGTTTAAATCTCACCAGATGTATGTTTACTTACCTATGTGTCTTGATCTATTTGTTTCTTATTGTGATGTCTTGAGTTTTATGTTATTCCTTGCATAAAATAACACTCCAATCAGATTAGAAACTAATGCTTATTTTTAGGGGAAAATTTTGAAAGAATTAAAAATCCAATCTTTTGATTGTTCCTGTTTGTGATTTGCTTCACCAATCAAACCCATATACTTCAAAATCTCACCCACTAATCCTAATTTTATTCTCTGTTTTCTTCACATGAAATAATATTTTTTTTCTTCAAGAGAGATCTTCTCAAGTTTCTGGGTTTTAAAGACTTAAACTTTTAAACTCTTTTTCAGGTTTCATAGGCTCACAAATTTGGTATTATAAAGATCTGGTGTTATGCAGAAGAGCAGGGTCAAGGTTAAAAGTGAAGAAGTGAATAGTAGTAACAGTGGAAGAAGAATCAAATGTTCTTATCATCCACTGATCAAACAAGTCCTTGTAACAACAATCCATCATCTTCTTCTAGTTTCTTACATCTGACCAACTCTAGTGATGAGTTAGGTCAATCACATCTTTCAAGTTTCTCCATCAGGTAATCTTAAAGTTGTTTACTCTCCGATTTTGTTGGGGTTTTTATGGAGATGAAGTCAACAGTTTCTTCTTCACCATTGTTTTAGGCTAAAGTCTTTAGCTTTCTTGTTAGGTTTGATTACTGATACATCTTTTCTTCTCATCCATTCAATTTTTGCTAAATGGGTCAGATTCAAAACAAAATGCTTTTTTTTTCTTTCTTTCACCTTCTGTGATTATGTGGAGCTTAATGGTATTTAGTTTTGACTATTCTTTATATTTTTTTCTTTTGTTTGATCCGTTGGTCCATGATCTGAACGAGTCTCAGTACGTATCATCAAAGAACAAACATTTCTTTGTTGTGTCATGTCTCTCAGAAGTTTTTTTCTTTATAAAGCCTGTACCTTTGTTTTGTCTGGTTGTTGTACTAATGGTTGATGATTTGGTTTTTGTGATGTTTCTGTAGAGATTATGCATTTAGTTACCGGACCAAGAACATCAAGAAAAGCTGGCCTTTTTCCTCAACAAGTTTGCAACTTTGTTTAAAACATGGCTTAAGTGATCCATTGCCACCGATTCAGCCTCTTGGCACTGTGATAAACAATCCTCCTGAAGTGAAGAAGTCAAACATAACTCACGACGAAGCATTGAGAAAGTCAGAGAAGCTTAGCTCCAATCAGACATTAGTAGAGACTAAACAAGGCTTTGAGAATGGTTTGTTGGCCAGTGGTTCGAAATCCAAAATACAAGTAGCTATGGCTAACAAGAATCCTAGAAAAAAGGGTGGGTTAGTAGTGAAACCTGGAGCTTGTGTAGATAGTGGATCAAAAGAAGATCATAGTTGCCTCTTTTCAGCTTCTGAATCTATGGCTTTGAGAACTTGTCCCATCTGCAAAACCTTCTCATCTGCTTCTAACACTACTTTAAATGCGCACATGGATCAGTGTCTGTCTGTTGACACGGGACAGCAGCTGATTAGTAAGCCAAACAGGCCTAAGACTAAGCCACGGTTGAAAGTTAAATCGATGATTGATATCTACGCTTCTGCGAAAGAAGACACATTAGAAGATCTTGATAAAAGAAATGGAACTAAGTGGGCTGTGATTTCGAGCTACTCTAACCGGGTTGTGTCTGATAATAAGCCTGAAGTGTGCAACAAAGAAAAGAAGCGGAGCGTGTTGCGTGTTCGCATTGATGAAGATGCTGCTGGCATTGGACCTGTTTACATTGATGCTAAGGGCCAAAAACTGCGGATTTTATCTAAGTTTAAGGAGAAAGCTTCTGATCCATCAAGAGAGAATGAAGATGTTTGTGAGAAGAAATCTTCCAGTGAAGGTAAAGGGAGCAAAAGCTTTAAGAAAAAACTCCGGGGAGAGAAATATTACAAGCATCCTAAACTAGTTCCTCAAACAAGAAAACTCACTGTTCGTAAAGGCAATGCTTCAGAGGTATGCTCTCATTCGACCTCTCATAGTTTTTTTCTGTAATTTATGCATTTGCATGATCCTATCTTGATTTGGTAGCTAGATTCTTAAAGTAACACCAGTTTGTTTAACAAAATCATTTGTGTAACAGATGCCGGAGTATCCAAGAGGATATTCTGAAGAAGGTAAAGACTTTGAGAGGTTAGAAACTTCAGGTCCTGGTCAGCGTAGAATTTTCAACCAGCGGATACTAACAAAACGTCGTCTTTCAAGACATGGAAATAAGAATGGGACAAAATTTTGTGACCAGCCATCTGAGAATGGGCATTCATTGTCAGAAGATCCTCTTGTATCAAGAGGTCCAAGTCATGTGAGTACTGATATATCCGAGACAGTGTCTTCTCCTTTAAACAGTCTAGGCTCATGGAGAATTTGTGGGGAGAGCCAAGTCTCTGGAAAGAGCTGGGCTTTGTCTAGGAACAAAAGCGTTGAAAGTGATTTATTTGTAGCAAATCCCTTGAGATGTTCAATACCTGTGGAGAAGGAGTTTTCATCCAAGGCAAAAGGCTTTAT